>JAMPIV010004033.1:0-577001 GCA_024509875.1 Oreohelix idahoensis
GCTCTTCAGCATCGACGTGTACAACACCAGGCACCAAAAGTTTTTCAAACCCCACTGCATCATCGGCGAACCCACAGACACTACCAAAATGTACCACAACAACCACAACAGCAGCTACAACATCAGCGCCTTTCATAACATTTCTCTCCACCCTGACTCACCCACAGACATCCGGCCTCAGCCTGGCGCACCAACAGACAGCGTCATCATCATCTGCAGCAACTTCCACATTATCTTCATTAGCACCCTCGGGACCCACTACCTCTTCAACACCCGACCCCATCCCATCGTCCTCTTCAAAAGCTGCAGGCCAGATTAACCCACTCAAACGACCCATGACCAGTACTCACCAAACCCATATCAAAAAACCTCACTTGTCCTCTGACTACGACAGCTTACAAGACTTACCGAATGACATTAAAGAAAAATATACACCAAATTGGCACGCGATCAAGGCACATGCAAACAAACACAAATATCTATCTACATTCACTTTCTTCCATAGACCAGACAGAACACAACCCATCGAATGGATGTCTTTGTTAGGATCTGTCTTTGCACAACAGACGAAACGATTTAAAATTAACTACAGTCATAACGTAGTTTTGAGAAACAGAGCAACAAACGAATTACGCTTCTATCACGCCTCACATAATAATGCGTGTATGTTAGAACAACCTCACTTAGTCAACAACATTACAGATTTCAAATCTTTTGTCTCAAACTTACACGACAGCGACATTCTCACACAAGCGCAAATAAACAGACCAAATACAAAATATTATGTCGAAACAATTCCAGCGACCTCCTTCTATATCTATCATATCCAAGATTATCCAATCGGCTGCTGCTTACAAGAAATACCATCCTTCATCTCAGATAATAAACACATCAACACATTACAACACGATTCACACTCAAAACCTTGCAGTGATAATTTTTGCTTTTTTAGGTGTTTAGCCGTTTTTAGGGGTGCTGCCGTTAAGGATGTTAGAAAAGCCACGCGCCGGCTCGTAGAACAGTGGCAAACACAGCAGGGTCTACCGTCCCTCATCGATTTCACCGGGGTTAGTTTATTTGATATTCCCGAGTTAGAAAAATGTTTCAACATAAATATTGATATTTTCGAATTTGACGACGCGGAACACCTGACCCCCAAAATTAGAGGTAGCGATAGTTTTCAGGATACGTTGCGTCTTTTAATGTTTAAAAATCATTTTATGTACATCGTAGATATTGATAGGGCCAGTCATTTTTTTTCATGTCCCAAATGCGGTAAATTATGGCAGGAATATTATCTACTGGAGCGCCATGAAAAGACCTGTGCCAGGGGTAAATGAAAGAAAATATTTAAGGGTGGTGTGTATAATCCGCCAGAGACCATTTGGGAAGCGATCGATGCACAGGGAATAGATGTCGACACAACATTCGTGTATCCCTATCGGGCCACCTTTGATTACGAGTGCTATTTCGATAACGCTGTAGAGCCCAGTGGTAGTGCAACTACCTACACAGCCAAACACGTACCGCTGTCTTGTTCGGTGGCTTCTAACGTCCCAGGTTTTGAGGTCCCCATGTGTTTTATCACAACGGGTGATCCACAAGACTTGGTCAATAGGATGGCTGATCATCTGACCCAAATTGCCGAGACCGCTTACGAGATTTTACGTGAGCGTTTTGATGAGGTGTACATCCAACTCGATGCTTTAGAGAAGCTCGGTAATTCAGAAGGGCTCCTTGATAGACTCGATGATTATTTGCAGGAGCTGCCTGTGTTAGGTTTCAATTCTGGCAAGTACGATGTCAATGTCATCAAACCGTACCTCATCAAATATTTCCTTGGTCAAGACTTCAAGTACTTAGTCAAGCGAAATAATAATTTTATGTGTATTGCCACTCCCGAGTTAAAGTTTTTAGATATCATCAACTACTTGGCCCCCGGTTTTAGCTATAGCAAGTACTTAGCCGCGTATAAAGTAATAGAAACCAAAGGGTTTTTCTGTTACGAGTATATTACAGATTTAGAAAAATTAAACGAAACGGCGCTACCACCCCACTTGGCTTTTTTTCCGCCCTTAAAAACACTAATATTTCTAGCGACGAGTACGCCGAATGCCAGCAAGTTTGGACCGATAACCGCATGACCACGTTGCGCGACTTTCTGACATGGTACAATAATAAAGACGTCGTCCCCTTCCTAATAGCGTTAGAACAACAGGTTAGTTTTTACGCGGGGTTAGATGCAGATATGTTCAAAGACGTGATTTCAGTATCGGGTGTAACTTTAAAATACCTCTTCAAAGCCCTCCCGTCGAATGTCTCTTTCTCTTTATGCTCGGAGCGAGAGGCAGATTTGCACCACACGTTGCGCCAAAATATAGTGGGGGGACCCTCCATTATATTTCATAGGCTCCATGAGCAAGGCCAAACGCGCATTAGAGGAGGCAAAATGGCACAATGCATTAAAGGTTTTGATGCCAACGCCCTTTATTTGTGGGCGATAATGCAAAATATGCCCACTGACTTTCCCGTTAGACCAAACAGGGAGGATGGTTTCAGGTACCACAAGCTCCATAAATATAACGTGCAGTGCCGCGAGTGGTTGACGTGGGTCTCGCACACGAATAAAGTGGTTTTAAAAACCCAGTTTAACGGTAGTGAGATGTCGTTGGGTTATAGGCACATTAGGGTAGACGGTTGGGACAAATCCTCTCGCACAGCCTACCAGTTCCATGGATGCCTTTTCCACGGCCACCCCGACTGCCCACTAACCACCGGTCGTGACGTTAACCCAGTCAGTAAAAAACCTTTGACTGAGTTGTACGAAAAGACAAGGGAGATATCTGCCTATTTGAAGAAAGATTGTAACGTCACCTTGGTCGAAATGTGGGAGTGCGAGTGGCAGGAATTGAAGAAAACCGATCGCTCAATCGCTCGTTTTCTGAGCGCCACCTTCCCTACCCGGAAACCATCTTATACCAAATGTCGGTACCAGTTAACAGAAGAAAATATTCTCGCCTCTGTGCTAGACGAAACCTTGTTTGGCCTAGTCGAGTGTGACATTCATGTCCCCGACTGCCTAAAGGAACATTTCTCGGAAATGACACCCATTTTCAAGAATGTCGATGTCACGAGAAATGATATTCTGCCTTTCATGCGGGAATACGCCGAGAAACATAAACTCCTGACTACCCCCAGAAGGACGTTGATCGGGAGTTATGTGGGCAAAAAGATTCTGTTGGCAACGCCTCTGCTTCGGTGGTACCTGACCAAAGGTTTAAAAGTCACCTGTATTTACCAGATAATTGAATATACACCTGTAGCGTGTTTTAAACAGTTTGAGGACACTGTTTCGAACGCGCGTCGCCAGGGTGATAGAGATGATGTCAACGCCATAACCAGCGAAACCATGAAATTGCTAGGTAACGCCGCCTGTGGTAAAACGTTGACCAATAAGGCGAAGCATGTAGAGGTTTCGTACACAACGGGAGAGGGTACGTCTAAACTAATAAACTCCCCCCGGTTTAAATAAATGACTCTAGTGACGGACGACATATTCGAAGTAGAAAGACTTAAAAAGACAATTAGTTGGGACCTACCCGTGGAGATAGGTTTTTTCGTTTATCAGTACGCTAAATTGAGAATGTTAGAGTTTTATTACGACTGTCTAGATAAATTTGTAGATAGGGCAGACTTTCAGTTATGCGAGACAGACACCGACAGTCTTTACTTGTCCCTTAGTTCAGACAACTTAGCGGACGTTGTTAAGCCCGCTATGCGACAGGAGTTTTATAGTACCTATCACCAGTGGTTCCCCGCCGAAGTATGTCCCGACCATAGATCCGTTTTCGTCGCTAGCGAGAGTAGGACGCGCACCGTTTGTCAGAAATGCCGCGAACAAAAATTATACGACAAAAGGACCCCGGGCCTTTTTAAGTTAGAGTACGAAGGGAGAGGGATGATTTCCCTCTGTAGCAAGACTTATCACTGTTTTGGCGAGTATGACAAGACCACAACAAAAGGCTTGAACAAACACCACAACAATATAGACAAAAATACATTCTTAGAAGTACTCAACACACAACAAGCACGGGGTGGGGAAAATGTCAAGTTCAAAACACACAAATCCGCCGTATACACATATGAACAACACCGCAATGCCCTGTCGTATTTCTACATCAAGAGACAGGTGCATCCCGACAACGTCACCACATCACCCCTCAACATCTAAACTCTCTCTCTTCCACTATGTACACGCACAGATACCTACAAGTGTACACAATACAACACAAATACAATACATCTCTATAACCAAAAATCTCTCTTCCACTATGTACACACACACACAACAGCGCACCTCTCTATTTTGACGATGACAATGTGACGACATCCCTCTAGGTCTGGTCTGCAGCTGTACCCCGGTGCTATATTATATTTTATTTCTTAAAATCTGTGATCATATTTGAATACACACTGTCTTTCCAATATAAATGCATATATATATATATATATATATATATATATATATATATATATATATATATATATATATATATATATATATATATATATATATATATATATATATATATATATATATATATATATATATATATATATAATATAAAAAAAATACTGCACAATGTACACTCATATAATGTTAAAAAATACTGTACATATATGCTCCTGTTTGTTACTGCTATTTGCCCCTATATGTTTTGTTACTACAAAACAGTATTGAATGTAAAATAAAATATATTAACTAACATCTTTGTTACCCCTGTCTTTATACCTGTTGTAATATACGTCTAACTGTTATAAATATATATCGTATAACTGTTGTCTCAATATATCGCCTTCCTATTGTCTAAATATATCGTCTAACTGTTGTAACATAAATATCGTCTTCCTATTGCGATATATCGTATAACTGTTGTATACCTAAATAATCAACAACACATGCTGTAACACATAAATAAACCACACAACCTACCAGGACGCAAGCTGCTCGTGAGAGAAAGTCACGCCCCGCCACAGCGCGCTGCCACATTTTCCTTATATAAAAGTCACGCGCCGACACAGCGCGCCGCCACATTTTTTTCTTATATAAAAAGTCACGCGCCGCCACATTTTTTTCCTTATATAAAAAGTCACGCGCCGCCACAGCGCGCCGCCACATTTTCCTTATATAAAAGTCACGCGCTGCCACAGCGCGCCGCCACAGTGCGACCTGTTTCCTCCATTATATACTACTCACGGGCCTCATGACAGCCGAACTTACAGCAGTGAATGGAGTGGCATATGGCAACAACCCACTACTCTCAACGAAAAACTGTTTGGAGATGTTAGAAATCTTGAACTGACTACTGCCTTTATTAGAAATCCATATTTCTAGTAGAACATCACTTATGTTTTTTCTAGTAGAACATCACTTACGTTATTCTAGCAAACCATCCCTTCCGTTTTTCTAGTAGAAAATCCCTTACGTGTTTCTAGTAGAACATCTCTTACGTTTTTCTAGTAGAACATTTCTTACGTTTTTCTAGTTGAACACTTCTGATGTTTTTCTAGTAGAACAATTCTTACGTTTTTCTGAGGGCGAACGAAAAAGAAGAAGATGTCTATTTACGGCTCTACGGAACAAGATTCGACGCACAAACACCGAGCAACGATAATCTACTAACTTAAAGCGGTTTTTAAGCAAGCTTGCGGGGAGCCGCGCTAGCGTAGTGGTTACAACACCGCTCTGGCGACCGGGTGATACAGGATCAAACCCGGGCGACGGCATTTGAGGATTTTTCGTCGACCGGGATTTGGACTGGATTAACTCAAGACCTGGCGAGGACATTTGAAGGAGTGTCGTCGACCAGGGACTGGCGGCTCCTGAGCCGACCCAGCTGCAATGGGTACCTCCGAAATCGGCGAGTATTTGCCTGAATGGCGAGGGACACCTGTCTCTGTACAAGAAATAAAGGGATACTCACGTAAAATCAATGTCAGGTTAGACATAAATAATAACCTGAGATTTCGCCTCGAGTATTAGCGGGCGTACGAAAAAAAAGCAAGCTTGCAGCTTAGGATTCGAGCTGATGCTTTCTCTCAGCAAGCACTTTTGTGTTCTTTGTACTGAGCAAAAAGGATAATCCTCGCAAAGCTAACAAGCTGTCTCAGCGTGAAGACCTTTAACTCTTACGTTTAAAAATTATTTTTTTACATTGACTGTGTTTAAAATGCAAACATTTCTTTGTATTCAGAACAGATTGTATTTAAAGAAAATAAACTGATATATTTTTTTTGCAAGCACCAAGATGCAATAAGCTGTTCCTGGCACTTTAGAGTGATCTACTTTACAGCCTATATTTTAAAATTCGTTTACTATTTTGTATTAACTGTTTCGTATTAATACTATTGTTTCTTTTTATTATTATCTCAGTGCTTATTGCTCTCATTCCTACGCTCACCATTCTCTCTTACATCTCTCGTATAGCTTCAGTTAGTTACTTTGAGCAGTTCTGGTGTGATATGTTGAATGCCTGATTGTTTTGTGACAATTTTTATATACTCCAGACAAGTCGCTTAGTTGAAATTGTTTGCATTATTTGAATACATTTTTTTTTAAATATTGCATTTTTTTTTCTTCCCTTAAATTCCACTTCTTTGGTGAAGTATTGATTAGTCACAATTTTTTGCGATTATCTTTTGTGTTTAACTGATTTTTTAACTTTTTTTTTTTTTTTTTTTTTTTTTAACAACAGTGGCTGATAATTATGTAAAACAGCTTCATAAGGATGGTCTAGAACTTGGCCAACTGAATATTTACCATCCTATAGGTAAACTCTCCGAACGTACACACATTCTGAATAAGAATTTTCACTTTTTTGGGGGGACTTTTAGAAAGTTTTCTAAATGACAAAATAACAGCGATGACATTGCATTAAATAGCTTTAAAACTATTCGGCAAGACAAGCAGAAAACTAGAGACATGTAAAGCAGTTTATATTTCCACTTCCTTTAATTTTCGCCGCAGAAAAGATTTAGAGACAGCAGCGATAGAATGCCTATGGATGAAAATAACGTTGCCAAACGAGGGACCATGTCTAGTCGGATAACTTTACCGAAATCCTAGGGCAGGACCTATCTGGTACGAGATTTCACCATCACGATAAACAATGTATTTGCCACCGTCAAGGAGGTTATTCTTCTTGCTGATTTCAATATTGATATACACAATTCAAATCTAACATGGAAAAATACTAACACTATTGTACAACTTAAAACAAATAGTTAACCAGCCTACCAGAGTAACACAAGCATCATCCACACTAATCGACCACATCTACGTAATATGTCCAGAAAACATCATAGGATGCTCTGTCCCTACTTTTGCAGTGAGTGACCATTATCCAGTACGCTGCACATGGTAAAAAAAAATAAATGTGCAGCATCCCAAAAATACACATGTAAGTTTTAAATTCTGAAGTGTAAAAAATTTCAGTTGGGAATTATTTTTAAATGAATTGCTAACCGCACCTCGCAATTATTTACAACATTCCTGATCCGGACGACGTTATTGCTTTCTGGACACAGATTTCTCATAGCGTTTGACAAGAACGTACTAGCTAAGGAAATTCGCGTCAAACGACAAATAAAATCTCCTTGGATCACGCAATAAGTGCTGGATATTATGAGGCATAGAGATCAAGCGCACAAAAATGAGGACTTCAACACATACAGAGTACGAACGAACGAACGAACGAACGAACGAACTTTATTTTCAAAGGGTTAAGAATTGGGCACGCAGGCCCGTCTGACATTCTGCCCTTCCTCTCTCTTTCATCATATATACTATATCCTTTCATCCTCACATTTACTTTAAGCATAATTAGGGCATTTATCATTATAAAAGTAATATTACATTTGCAATAATCATCATAATTAAAGTACGTTTTTAACATTAAAAAAGAATAATAATAATAATAATGAATGTAAAAATAAAATAAATAAAAATAAAAATAAACATTAATACATAGATTAGATAGATAGATAGATAGATAGATAGATAGATAGATAGATAGATAGATAGATAGATAGATAGATAGATAGATAGATAGATAGATAGATAGATAGATAGATAGATAGATAGATAGATAGATAGATAGATAGATAGATAGATAGAGATAGATAGATAGATAGATAGATAGATAGATAGATAGATAGATAGATAGATAGATAGATAGATAGATAGATAGATAGATAGATAGATATCGTGACATTTTGGGAATCCGCTGCTGAATGACCTGGGACTTAGTGTGTTGTCAGCACATGCGGAAAATGTTCCCACAGGTGAGCAGCTTTGAGTCCCAAACAGATACTGCCACAGGGAGTGAATTGTTAACGCCTCCACTATACGAGATCCAGCGTTATGACCTATGCTCCTTAGGGGGGTAAAGGGTATTGACTGATAGATAAGAATCGTGCATATAGGCCCGTCTTACATTTTGCCCTTCCTCTTATTCATCTTTTATTGCTAGTTATTCAGACATTCTCCATACTTAAGGTGTTAGTTTAATGGCAAAGTACAAAGGAAGAAGGTTCAATATTTAATTCGCAAAGAAAACAAAAATCACTTTAGAAATCCGGTTCAGAACAAATCAAATTGTAAGGGGATATGGAAGGCAATTAACACTTTAGCGAAAAAACGTAATGCACCAGACTCATTGACTCCCAACACTTCATTTACTTGCACAGACTTCAGCAATCACTTTCAGGCAGGAACAAACAGTCTGAAATCCACAATACCACCTTCCCTTTGGGACTTCGACAAACTTTCAGCATTCTGTGAGGACAAATTTACAAACTCAGTTCCACCCGACACTCCTTTTATGACAGTTAATCATGGCTTGACGGAATTAGCGATTAAATACTGCGTTATGCTGCACCAGACAATTTAAAAACAATATTTAAGATGTATGTGAGGATAAATAGATTCAGTATGGACGACGAGAGAAAGAAAGGGCATAATGCTAGACGTGTCTGCGTGCCCAATTCTAAACCCTTTGAAGATAAAGTTCGTTCATTTGTTCTGTCTACCTGATTCTGCTCTTCAGTTAGAGAGGGAAAATAAAAACACGTCCCTACTCATTCATTAGCAGACTGTTCAAATATCTATGAATTCTGATTCTATGCCACGCTAATGTAATTATACTCGAATTATTGTCCGATTTACTGTATTGATATTTTGGATTTGTTTGTTTTTGGGTTTGTTTGTTTGTTTTTGTTTTTTTGTTTGCTTTTGTTATTGTTTTTTTCCCTTTACTTTCTTGTTTGTTTTTTTAAAACACATGCTTAATGTTGATTATAATTGGATACTGTAAATGTATGCTGTTATTTTATCTTTATAATGTTGCATGCCTTTAAATTAAAGCTTAAAGTAACATGTGGGAATGAAAGGATATAGTATTAAAGATAATTGAGAATGGAAGGGCAGAATATTAGATGGGCCTGCACGCCCAATTCTTAACCCTGCGAAAATAAATTTAATTCGTTCGTTCCTTCGTTTGCTCTCTCTTTCTCTCTCGTTTGCTTTCCAACTCCCTATGGAATGTGCTCCCTCAACCAATTCTCTCTTATCTTTCTTGCCTTTGTCAACATTTTGAAGTTCTTTCTAATACTTCGTTATTTCTCTTACGTCTGTCTTTAGTTCTCTCCTCCGTTTGTTCTACCCCTGGGGACTCCACACAAAAAGACCGCCAGTTCTCTAACTGACGTGTTTTACCTTCAATATAATTTCCTCACCTCACGTTTCACCCGTATTTTCTAAAGAGTTACCTTATCGCAAACGATTCTTTCCATCACTAGGACATCTTTGATTTTGTCATACCATGTTAATTCTTTAATACTTTGCAAGCACATATTAATAAGCCTGGAATCTGACGATATCAAAAAGGAACGGACAAACACCCCCTTTTTTTTAACATCGAATTAACAATATCAGGGTTTCAGCACGAGGAAGTGAATCTTGTTGATCAGTCATCCAGTCACGAGCTGGATTTATCTGATTTATTTGATCCGCGTTCGTGTATGAAGGAGAAAACTGGACGCTAACTAACAGAAATATATAATGAAAGGAAACCGTACAGATGTCATTCATCTGGAGGATGCTTAGAATGTTATTTATTCTTGAAAAAGTTACACGATGCAGGAAAAAAATATTGTGAGAAGCTACGAGGAGAAAACATCCTGTTTCAGATATCCTTATCGGTTTGCTAGAGTTTCGCAATCCGTGACAAAAACAAGAATAATGCTATTTTGCTAAACTTGCTAATGGAGTCTGCTTGTAGCAGCAAATGCGCTTTCTACATGTCATTCTGAGATTACGTGTGACATCTCTTGACACGGTTTGTTGCTAGCTTATCTTGGCATTTCATTATTCATGCCAGAATTAGTTTTAATTCAATTGAATAACTGTGCTTCAATGCTCTATATTTTGTTACGGTCATTTTGTTGTTGTCTTGCTATGTTATTGTAAAGTCTATGCTCGTGTGTTTTCGTAACCCAAAATGGTAGCAAAGAATAGGAAGACTGTGCCGTACCAGGTCATAGAATGCTTGAAGTCTTGACGGCTGCACATGGGATCGCTTATCCCATCCTGTAGAAATGTTAAGCCATAAAAACATTAGAAACAGAACGAACAAGCCATGCATAGTAAGTAATTCAAATAATTCAATTCATCCATTCAAGGCGGAGATCATCCTTTATTAAGGAGGTTTAAGACGCAGCCCAGAGAGAGTAATCAGGAGCCTGGGCCGCTGCCTCAATGTTTCTTCTAGAAAAATCTCAAAATGTGACACTGAACTGTTTGAACACTGATAGATAAAGGGCACATTTTGCTGTTTAAAAATGACATTCTGAGACTGCGCTAAACAAGGAAGAAGGGAAAGGAATGAAGAGATTTAACACTGGAAACGTGGATGTTATCCTCTGGACATAGGAAAGATAAAATCAAAGATGCCGCGTAAAGAAACGGAGAAAGTGGTGAGCGACAACTCTGTGAACCCCGTCATTGTAGAACTGAACCTTACCTCGACAGCATCCCACGCGACCATGGTGCCATCTCAACAGGCGAGAGCGTGAGGAACCTTTGACCACGATATGGCACAACTGTGCAAGAGTAAATAGTGTTTGTATTAAATAAACAAGCACGTTTTTCAGGCAACGTATAATACAGACATTTATAAAACGAGAGGGAGCCGCGCTAGCGTAGTGGTTACAACACCGCTCTGGCGACCGGGTGATGCAGGATCAAACCCGGGCGACGGCATTTGAGGATTTTTCGTCGACCGGGATTTGGACTGGATTAACTCGAGACCTGGCGAGGACATTTGAAGGAGTGTCGTCGACCAGGGACTGGCGGCTCCTGAGCCGACCCAGCTGCAATGGGTACCTCCGAAATCGGCGAGTATTTGCCTGAATGGCGAGGGACACCTGTCTCTGTACAAGAAATAAAGGGATACTCACGTAAAATCAATGTCAGGTTAGACATAAATAATAACCTGAGATTTCGCCTCGAGTATTAGCGGGCGTACGCAAAAAAAAAAAATAAAATAAAATAAAACGAGAGACACATTTTCAACAAATAAAGTGATTAATCAGATTGACACAGAAGTTGGAGAAACGTATTTTATTATTATGCATGTCTTATTGATTATACTGAACGAAACAAAAGAATACATGTTATACGTTCTTAAACTCAGTGAAGTATTACAGAATGTGTATTCTGCATTGTTCATATATTCATTCATTTTCCTTTTGGATCATTATGTAGCAGGAAGCTACTTTTTCAACTGGCCCACGTGCAAAAATTATGCACCAAAGCATTCAAGTGCTCTATTGGTTACTGTTGTAGTTTAGTTTACATGATAAGTTTTCCAGCGTCACGCACAGCTTATATTAGCTACCTCTTGCGACTTGCCTGAAGGAGCTGCCAGCATATTCTTTCTTCGTTTCCTCAAAGACTTCCGGGAACTCCACAGGACATGTTTGTTAATAACAAGACTACTAAATGCGACTGTCACATATCAACAGGATTCACGAAGCATGTATAATTTTTATTTTCCTTCTTTCAGTGGTAGAACAATATTACACAATAGATAAAAAGAAGATAAATGATGGATTTTGACACGCAGTATTACTCATTCAGTGTTAACAATATAGTAGAAGCGATGGAACACCTACACGATCAACAGAAGGAGAGAGAGCAAGATATAATATGTCTGACCTAAAAAAAATCATATTAATTGTTTTCTTTCTTTTGAGTCCGGAAATAGAGACATTAGAACATCTTTGATTTGAAAATAAACTTCTTCAATTAAAAAAAAAAACAATAAGAGGAAGTGGTCAATTCCTTATGTTATATCAGTTATAATAGATATATGCGCCGGAAAAAAGTCTGCCGAAAGAAGTTCATGAGATGGCCCAACAGGCTAGTGAACCTACTTTAGCAAACACCCAAAATACACTCATAAAGGAAAATAACGTGAGATGGAAGGAAAACATTTCAGCTTGAAACAGAGTTGTTAGAGCCGTAACCGGTAATCGAGATGATCTGAATAGATAGTCTTCATTAGCAAATGGCTCCTCAGTAGAGAAAAAAAGAGTAATCTTGAGTTAAGTTTAGCGTTGCAGATGACAAGACAATCCAGAGAAGAGACACGATTTTAGACCCAGAAGACAGACTTAGCAATAAAGAAACAAACAGAATGTTTAAAGATAAGACTACCTTCTAGTCACCGTTACTTTCTACTTATAGTCAATCGATAATCACAACGGAAAAAAAGATAACTTATTATCGGTTGCAAATATGTTGACATAACATTTTATGATCTCGTATGTGCAGATACTTCATCATTGTGATATTCTACGTTGTTTTCGATCTTTTCTGGTAATGTTGTTTATATTTATGATACTTTACATTTACTTTCTTATTCCACTATTGCCGTGAAGAGTAGTGGGGAGCTGAAGTTTTGCGTTCTTGAACCAGATGTGTTGCATTGGCTGCTGTGAGCCCATGTTATTGTAGGATTTATGAAATGTTGTCTATCCATCTGTCTCTTGGTCTTCGCCG
Organism: Oreohelix idahoensis; assembly: GCA_024509875.1. Lineage (NCBI taxonomy): Eukaryota > Metazoa > Mollusca > Gastropoda > Stylommatophora > Oreohelicidae > Oreohelix > Oreohelix idahoensis. The sequence goes on from JAMPIV010004033.1 coordinate 13,124, forward strand.
TGCTCTGAAACCAGATCTTCTACTGTTTGTGGGCGAGTAGTGATAATTTATCGGGCTCCATTCTCGTGAGATGGCAAAAACACTTTGTCTCTCTATATACTTAATGCAGGATGTAAATCCTACAATTAACATGATGTCATCGTTTGTAATTCTGTCTGTCTTTGGTAGCTTTTATGACTTTTCTTAGGCATATCATCTCGCAGGATGTGATTTTCATCTCCTGTTTTGGCCAGGAACAATGTTTGACTTTGACAGCAAAGAGTTGATAGGAATATTCTATTTATAAGCTGTTGTTTAGTTTCCATACTGATATTCTGATGCGTACGTAGTGGTGGCAGTTTGTAAGTCACTGCACTGGCGTTTTGGCATCTTGTTTAAATTTCTCTATAAAGTCTCCCATTGTCTGAATAAGTGCTTCTTAGATATTTGAACTCTGGAACCTGTTTATGTCTGGTGCTGTTGACATATATTTTATTTCTATTATAAAACAACAAAAAATGGATGTATTGTATGTCATTTGTCTCAGTACATAATGAGAATAGAAGAAGCATGTTTTGTTTACATTATCAACTAATTTGTATTGCAAAATCTCAACTTTCAACTGTCACGTTGAATTTCACTTAAACCCGATGCTGTCCAGCAAAATATCGCCATAGTTGTTTAGTCAAATATTACGTAAGACTACCTTGTACAGCATCACTTCAGCTGTCCAGTAAAATACCACTGTCTAGTAATATATCACTAGCGCTTCTAGTACAACATCTCTTACGTATTCTAATAAAAGGTTCCTTACGTTTTTCTAGCAGAACATCCCTTACGTTTTTCTAGTAGAACATTCCTTATACGTTTCTAGTAGAACATCCTTTATGTTTTTCTAGTAGAACATCCTTTATGTTTTTCTAGTAGAACATCCTCTACATTTTTCTAGTAGAACATCCTTTATGTTTTTCTAGTAGAACATCCTTTATGTTTTTCTAGTAGAACATCCTTTACATTTTTCTAGTAGAACATCCTTTATGTTTTTCTAGTAGAACATCCTTTACATTTTTCTAGTAGAACATCCTTTACGTTTTTCTAGTAGAACATCACATGTTTTTTCTAGTAGAACATCACTTATGTTATTCTAGCAAACCATCCCTTACGTTTTTCTAGTAGAAAATCCCTTACATGTTTCTAGTAGAACATCTCTTACGTTTTTATAGTAGCACATCTCGTACATTTTTTTAGTACAACATCCCCTTCGTTTTTCTAGTAGAACCCTTCTGAGGTTTTTCTAGTAGAACATTTCTTACGTTTTTCTAGTAGAACACCCCTTACGTTTTTTCTGTTAGAACACCTCTGACGTTTTTCTAGTAGAAAATTTCTTACGTTTTTCCAGTAGAACACCTTTGATGTTTTCTGGTAGAATATCTCTTACGTTTTTTCTAGTAGAACATCCTTTACGTTTTTCTAGTAGAACATCTCTTACGTTTTACTAGTAGAACACCGCTGATATTTTTGTAGTAGAACATCCCTTACGTTTTTCAAGTAGAACATCTCTTACGTTTTTCTAGTAGAACACCGCTGTTGTTTTTCTGGTAGAACATCCCTTACATTTTTCTAGTAAAACATCTCTTACGTTATTTCTAGTAGAACCTCTCTTACGTATTTCTAGTAGAACATCACTTAAGCTGTCTAGTAAAACACCTCTAATTAAAAAAAAATATCGCCTTAATTTTTTCTTCTTATTCATCTTTGTACACTCTCAGACGTGTACTTGAATGTTTTCGAAGAAAGCGGTAGTCAGTTTGAGGCTATTTGCATTTCATAGAGCTTTTCCACGAATGGTACTGGTGTCGGCCATATGCGCTTTCTCTGTTGCAGCAGTCACTTCAACTTAAAGATGGCTATTAAAATATACATTACTTGAGGTGCCTAAGAAAGTATTACTTTAACCCATACCTAGCTATTTGTTTCTTGTTTGTTTGCGTTCGCGCTCAGCCATATCTCTCTCTTACAATGCTGGTCATTAGTTTTGAGCGGTAAGTTCGTTGTGTCGTAGTTTAAGCTAGGCAGCGATTTCTGCACCTTTCGGTCCGACACATCCGATTTCAGCGAGCAATTTTTACGGGTTTGCTTCCTTGCCACTTCACGCCCATACGTATGAGCGCCTGAAAACATACCTTTATGTTTGTCTAATATTAATTTACTGTTTACAGGCCTCGGGTTTCCCTTCCTTATGTGTCATTAATGTCCATATGTATGCTATACCTTATGTCCATCCAATAGTGCAGTGCGGTGTCTGCACCAGTGAACGTAATCGGAATCGAGACGCAACTCTGTCCCAGAACTCCAGATATATTGTAAAACCTCTTTTATTCACTCGATGGCTTTGTATTATACAACATGCTTTTATCTACTGCGTTATCCAATAGTTCTTTTACGTCTCCGAAGCATGTGGCTAAATCTTTTCAGAAAATGCACACCAAAAGTGCTTATTCTTCAGCCATATATTGTTTTGCGCCAACTATTCCTAGAATCATACTTAAGATGTATTGTCTTTGTTTAATGTACTCTGTGAAACACATACAGGAGATATGTACAGAACAAACACACAGTATATGTATTTCGTACATACAGATAGAGCGTCGGTCTGGCTCGGTGGTTAAAGCACTTTCCTCTCGTGTTACAGTTACCGGGTTCCAGGATCGACTACTGTTAGCGTGACGCTCCAGCTTACCCAGCTGTAAAACGATACCTTGACTCTGCTCATGCATTAGGGAAAGCTAAGGCAGCGATGAAAGGAAATGGTAATACCATCTCATAAAGCTGGACTTACTATGGTGAAGGCTGTGATACTTCACTCTCCTATGGCAGTTTCTGTTATGGGATACCTTTACATACAGGTAACTTATATAAAGAAGTTTATAAAGATATATCTGTACATACAAGATGATTCAACAATCTCCATACACAGAGGATAATGTTTCCTTTGGTCACCGTAGTCCCATGTAGTGGACCTCCAAGGTTTCTAGACCTCAGCCCACTAGATTTTTACTTCTAGGTGAACCTGTAGGCCGTGATGCACCAGGTAATGATACGAAACATGAATCACCTAAAGGAACGGATTCGACTTGCAATTAAGCACATAACACCACGTGTGTTAACGTGAGTTCACCCTGAGTGGGAGAGACGCATCCGTGTGTGTTTCAAAGGAATGGTAACCATGTAAAGCATGTTTTGTGAATAAAGTGACAGTTTGTTTTTTAAAAAGTGACTATTATCCCTATGTATGGAGAATTTTGAATATCATGCTTCGTGAATAAAGTAACATTTTGTTTTTTTTAAAGTGTACATTTTCCTTGTGAATGGAGACCTTTGAATCATGTGTTTTGTGAAGAAAGTGACAGTTTGTTTAAAAAGTGACCATTTTCTCTAAGTATGCAGACTTTTGAATATATAGTTTTGTAAAGCAGGCAAAAGATATTTTACTATCTTGGTTAGTATTTTCTCAAAACACATTACAAATAATTACCTAACTAAATGAACTCATTTGCTGCTATATGTTGAAACATGATTACCTCAGACGCTAACATGTGAGGCAAAATTTTCCCTTAATAAAACTTTTACAAAGTCATTTTTCAAAGGGTAATATTTTTCACTTCTACTGTCTATGATAGAGAGGAAATGCTGTTTCTTTTCATGTGCTAAGTTTGTTCTCTTGGCAATAGTCTGAACATGTTTGTTTTGCATTTTCCTAACACCATTTATCCATATTACAACATAGAAAGACCGTGAACTGATGGCACGTCAGGTGGACTCGGCATGAGTTTGTTGAAGGCCCATGCTCGTTGGGGAGCTAAAGGATATTGATTTCCTGAAATACCCATATACTTCTTGGAGGATCCCTGAAATACCCATATACTTCTTGGAGGATCCATTTTCTGGAAGCCAAACTTCTAATTGTGAAGGCTGTCAATGCGCTGCGTTCAAAAGAGGTATCCAGAAAATTTTAATTCAACAATAGAACTACATCTCGTCAATCACAGTCCGTACTTTCTGTCCATCACTCTGTCATCTGTTCTGACCACTGAGCGCACAGATATCCTCATTTCCGAGCCTGTCCACGGTCAACTTTGTAAGCGCACGACAAGAATGTTCCGCTTGTGAGTTGTAGACATCTGCGTAAGAGCATCTGTGAAACGCCGCAGTTTTGTGTTTTGAGAAGCTAGACAGATTTATGCTCAGTTGGTGCCTAGTAAATGGGTCAATCTCGGTCGAACGTCTGTACAGATCTTGCAGATTATGCAGATGTGGCCTTTGTCTGTTTCGGCGGTCCAGCATACTAGTCTGGCATCGGAGTAAGAAAGAAAAAGCGATCTTGAATTTGCTGGAGAGCAGCGAATATATCAGTGGGTTTCCGGCTGAGTTTAGGTATATTAGTAGTCGACATAACCATATAAGGTTGTAGTAGCGTTCGATACCTAAATTTAGTACACTGTCTGGAGGAGTAAAGATTTGCCATACGATGAATATTCTGAGAGGGGAAAGAGAGAGGAAGAAAAGGACCACAAGAGTAACCAGCATGCGAATAACTTGTCGACGAGACCTGAGGCTGTATCCAGTGGATTCTTTAATGCCGAAGCTGACTCTTCCGTTTGTCAGATCGCTGTGATACAGCTTCCGGATGATGCTGGAATAGAGGATGGTGAGCAGAAAAAGTGGAAATATGAAAAAAATGGCAGTGCTAGTCAGAAGAAAGCAATAATGCCAGACCTGGTTGACTTTAGTTTTACACAGCTCGCACGGTGTCCCATCAAAAAACAGTGATGGTTCCAAAGTAGTCATCGCTACAAACGGAAGTGAAGCACTAATAGCCACTGCCCAAACACACAATAGCGTACAAAGTGGTCGGGGCCTGTTACACCGTAAGAAAACGTCCAGAGGCCGACAGATGGCGTGGTATCTTTCGAATGTAATTACGACGATGGTCAAGGTTGACGCGTGCATTGTAGTGTGCTCCAAAGCAGGGATAAGCTTACCTGAAAATAAACACATTGTCAGTATTAGTTACATTGTAGAGAGCAGGTATTATCAAAACTATCGTGGTTTAGTTTTAACTAATAATTATGTTATTTAGAACAATTTTTTGGAAAAAAAAGAGGTGTTATAAAGAGTAGATCAAAATACTTGTAGACTATTCTGCTTTTAGCCCTAAGTGCTTTTAGACTAAAGTGCCTGTAGACTTAAGTGTTTTGGACTGAATTAGACCAAAGTGATTTAGACCAAGAAGAAGCTCCATATGGAACATGGAACCACCACTACTGATTGCCCTCTTGTGGTAATCCTGCACACAGCATCCACATGTTCTTGTAACAGTACTTTCTGTAACAATATGTTTGACATGATGAGGTTGTCAGTCTCGTGCACAGCCTCATGTTTGACATGATGAGGTTGCCAGCCTAGTGCACAACCTCATGTTTGACATGATGAGGTTGTCAGTCTCGTGCACAACCTCATGTTTGACATGATGAGGTTGTCAGTCTCATGTTTGACATGATGAGGTTACTAGCCTCATGCGCGACCTCATGTTTGACATGATGAGGTTGTCAGGCTCATGTTTGACATGATGAGGTTACCAGCCTCATGCGCGAACTCATGTTTGACATGATGAGGTTACCAGCCTCATGCGCGACCTCATGTTTGACATGATGAGGTTGTCAGTCTCGTGCACAACCTCATGTTTGACATGATGAGGTTGTCAGTCTCATGTTTGACATGATGAGGTTACTAGCCTCATGCGCGACCTCATGTTTGACATGATGAGGTTGTCAGCCTCATGTTTGACATGATGAGGTTACCAGCCTCATGCGCGACCTCATGTTTGACATGATGAGGTTACCAGCCTCATGCGCGACCTCATGTTTGACATGATGAGGTTACCAGCCAGTGCAAACCTCATGTTTGACATGATGAGGTTGTCAGTCTCGTGCACAACCTCATGTTTGACATGATGAGGTTGTCAGTCTCATGTTTGACATGATGAGGTTACCAGCCTAGTGCACAACCTCATGTTTGACATGATGAGGTTGTCAGTCTCGTGCACAACCTCATGTTTGACATGATGAGGTTGTCAGCCTCATGTTTGACATGATGAGGTTACCAGCCTCATGCGCGACCTCATGTTTGACATGATGAGGTTACCAGCCTCATGCGCGACCTCATGTTTGACATGATGAGGTTACCAACCTAGTGCACAACCTCATGTTTGACATGATGGGGTTGTCAGTCTCGTGCACAACCTCATGTTTGACATGATGAGGTTGTCAGTCTCATGCACAACCTCATGTTTGACATGATGAGGTTGTCAGTCTCGTGCACAACCTCATGTTTGACATGATGAGGTTGCCAGCCTCATGCGCGACCTCATGTTTGACATGATGAGGTTGTCAGTCTCATGCACAACCTCATGTTTGACCTGATGGGGGTGTCAGTCTCGTGCACAACCTCATGTTTGACATGATGAGGTTGTCAGTCTCATGCACAACCTCATGTTTGACATGATGGGGTTGCCAGCCTCATGTTTGACATGATGAGGTTGCCAGCCTCGTGCACAACCTCATGTTTGACATGATGAGGTTGTCAGTCTCATGCACAACCTCATGTTTGACATGATGAGGTTGCCAGCCTCATGTTTGACATGATGGGGTTGCCAGCCTCGTGCACAACCTCATGTTTGACATGATGAGGTTGCCAGCCTCGTGCACAACCTCATGTTTGACATGATGGGGTTGCCAGCCTCTTTCACAACCTCATGTTTGACATGATGAGGTTGCCAGCCTCATGTTTGACATGATGGGGTTGCCAGCCTCGTGCACAACCTCATGTTTGACATGATGGGGTTGCCAGCCTCGTGCACAACCTCATGTTTGACATGATGGGGTTGCCAGCCTCATGCACAACCTCAAATTAATCGCCTTGTACGACATGCCTGAGGGTACAGTAGTCCTATTCTTTCTTTGTCTCATAAGATACCCCCCGGGGACCACCCAGGGGCTTAGACCAAAGTTTGGTATCCCTAATTATTACATATCACGAACAATTATTATTGTGTTTTATAGATCACATGTTTCAAACAAATTACACACTGAACATTAAAAACGTAACACACGAAGAAGGCCGAGTAAGCGGTGGCTGAAGCAAGTAAAAGATAACACAACTGCAGAAGCCGTGTATGAAGCTAAGGGGAACGTTTGGAATATTCCACATCGCTTAGCCGCAGAATAAATAAATAATTCACAGAGGAACGTTTCAGGCACTCGTGAGAAATAAAGAAGTAGAAGACTAGATAACAGAAAAAACAAAACAGAAGTGATAAGCTTACCGGGAATCAAACCCAGGACCTTCCGAACGACACCATCGCCTAGCTACGGGAGAATCGTAACTATACTCTCTGCCAACTTGTCACCATTAGTGTCGTTGGGAAGGTCCTGGGTTCGATTTCCGGTAAGCCTATCACTTCTCTTGTTTTTTTTTTTTTTTCTGTTATCTAGTCTTCTACTTCTTCATTTCTCACGAGTGCCTGAAACATACTTTTGTGTATTATTTATTTACTGTTTACAGGCCTCTGGTTTCCCCTCCTCATTTGTTTAACCGCACAAGCAGACGGTTTGTAGAAAGAATGAAATAATCAGAAGTCATAGATTATAAACTGTCACAGAGGTTTTATGATCATTGAATTGCCTATATCCTCTTCTTTTTCTTTCACCCGTATCCTCTATTTTATTATCACTCTTTACTTTTTTTCCTGTATTTTTCGCATCCATTCGTTTGCGATAAAATATTTTTTCCCATTCTCACTTTCGCCAGTTTCGTTTCTCATTTAGAAACGCATTTCATTGCTGATTAAACGAGTAACTTTTTACGTAACGTGTCAGTCCCTCGCACCAGACGATTTGGCGTGAGAATGCATTCGGTCAATCGCTGCAGATTGACGAAATAACTGTGAATATTTTGGCTATCTCAGACATAGGGCCGACATATCGTCTGCATTCTCACTTGTCAAAACGTAGTTTCTCGGTGAGCGCTGTGGTGAGGCGTGAATAACGACATCTCCCCGGGCGCAGTATCAGACATTTGTCTGGTATTTTGCATCTGACACGTAGTTTCCTCGGTAGATTCTCAGTGTCAGGGTGGAGAAGGCGCCATCACGCATTCGCTCAGAATGGTCATTTTGGCGTGAGGTGCGAAGACAGGAGGTGTTAAGAGAAGGGGAGGCTATTGCGTAGTTTAGGGAAATAGTTACATCTTTGTCTGGCGTTTCATATATACTGGAGGGAGTTAGATTTCATTTTCACTCAGTAACTTCGCAGTCAAGACTAGAACTAGCCTTCGTTCGATTTCTAGAATCTCTGTTAATAGAGATGTCATTTAGTATGATCGTAGTGGTTTAAGTTCTTAGTAGTTCTGTGTTGAGGTAAATCTTATATTATTATCTAGTATTTTGTGAGTGTTAAAGTGTTAAATCGCTTATTTCATTTTGCTAGTTAGATTTGTGCAGAGAGTTAAATTATTATGTCTGTTATATTCTCTAGTCGACGAGTTACAGTGGAAAGCGGAATAAATTACAATTTCTAGCTTAAAATCATGTAGCCATAATGGATTTAATTTAACTGCTAATACGCAGTCGAGAATATTTTAAAACTAACTTATAACTGTTCATCATTGAGTGTTGACGGAATATGTTGTATTTCTAATTCATGATGAGCGATTTTTGTGAATATAACTTACTTCACGGGAATTTAAATGATAAGTCAAGCACTACGCTTGCAATTTAAAATTATCAGTTATATCCGAGTACATAGTATATATAATTATTTGATATGTGTTCTTTCCATTTATATATAGTGAAACTGTGGTACCCAAACTTTGCCAGCGTTTGAGTAAAGAGATAAATCTGTGAAGAAAACAACAAACATTCTTACCTCAAAGATTTGATGTATAACTTTTGCAAGAACTTTAAGATTTTAAAGAAGTAACGGGTCATCGAGCCTGAGTTGATTCTTCCTGAGAACACTCTAGTCATTTTTCAGCCTTTGTGGCAAGTAACATATTTCAATCAGTAACCTTCCCGACACTGTTGACAAGTGGTGGTGTGACCAACTAAATTCTTATACTGAGAGAAGGTGCCGACCTGACATTCCTCATTCGTTTGAAATTTAAGATGTTGACAATGTGCTCGCTATAAACGCTCGTGCCTGGACAATTTTATGTGACTTAAACAGACATCCAAAACAATAGTATTCCCAAGAGAACGGTCCCGGAAGTAGGGAATTCAACCCGTCTTTTTGGACCTGGGGTTTTCTTGGCCAAGATTACCATTGAAGATTCTGTATGGGCAAGTCCTAAAAATATTGTTTTTTTTCCCGAAGTGGCTACCAAAGCTGTGAATATGGAAAAAAATGCACGTGATCACAGTTGAATGAATAGAGTGAATGCAGGACTGAGCGATCCTTTTATGGTGGTATTTTGACACCCATTCATTTTTGCTGTCATAACATTTCTTTATGCAAGGTATTGCTAACTATATATATATATATATTCCCTTAAACTAGATCAGAGTATCCAGTCTGTTCATACCTTAAAGGGGAAGAATTTTAGACTAAATCATATGTATCTGTGACTCTTTGGGCTATCACTTTCTTCTAACGGGACTGTGAGCTATACCTCGAGGGAAGGATCATACCAACGGGTCTATCATTCTTGTAGCATTTCATGATTTTGTGTTTATAATTTTTTTTGTATATGCTTGATGTGATTTGATATGTTGTGAGAGAAGTTTAGTCTTGATAAATAAACTACTCATAAAATTTATTCCAGCGTGTCGGTCAGTTCGTTTTCCCAAACTTTTTCATATAATCATTGTCATAGTTTTTCCCACGTCTGTACGTCTAACCGTCGTCTTGTGTGTGCATGTATGTGAGTGGACATATATATATTTCATATATATGTGTGTAGACTGTCTGACTCAATCTAAATCTGTCGTAGAAGATAGGTGAAAGAGAGAAGATTTCTTGATTTCAGAGACAGCCTCTATCACATTTCTACCATCTCACTCGTGGAAATCTATTGCTATTACTACTTCTCACTGTGACTATCACTTATTCTAATCTATTCAGAAGGGACCTACCCAAGTCTTAATCCCCCTGTCGAAAATCTACGACATAAACATTTAATATATTATATTTAAAAAAATTTAAATTCTGATTAGTATTAATTCTGTTATTGCAATGATTATTTAAATCTACTAACAGTATCCCCAGAAATTAAAGAAAACGACAACGTTGATGCTGCTGTTGAGAAGCTTAAACTTGTATCTATGTGTGTTTTTGGTTCTTGTTTCTTTTTTTTTATGTCATTAAATGGACCCAATACTTTCAAGCATGACATATGTACAAAGCACCCATGTTCTCTTGCATTGGTATTCTGTAGCTATTCGTTGTTCATGCTAGTTTTGCTCGCCATATGCACAATCCTCCGTGGTCGTCGTTTACGACGTACTTGGTCGACATCAGTGGTCAGTTGTCACAATGTTGACTGTCAGAGTATCTATACCGAGATCCACAGGTACATTTATTCAGTGAAGATGTTTTCACTTGTGAGCTTGTCACAAGATGGATTTTGGGGCGACCTCTTTCCGATCTCTCTTTCACTACGGCAGTAATCAGTTACATTTTGTACTGATTTTATTGCGATGTTTTTTAGTCGCACCCTTTTCTTTCTCTGTCCACTGTAGCAGATATTTGGTATCTACATTCTTTCACTCCTCTCAGAGATAAGTCATGACATCTGTTTTTTACCCGTCCCTTCCCTAGAGCTTTACAAGGAGCAGCAGAGATAATATTAACGACAGGCAAATTCTCGTGCACCCACCCTTGGCCGCTACCGATTAACACGAATATCGGCAGCGTATTTGCTAATTGCTGATAAAGCCAGGGTACGCGACAGATAAGAAATTACTTGTCTGGGTGACACATTTTGGACAGACAAGGATGATCTAATCGCTTCCTGTCCGACTTGTTATGACAAGATTACTTTAGATAGTAATAATTTGTTACATCTGAAGCACATTGTCGCATGAGTTTACAGATGTGTTGGTGAGTTCGTCTGCCAGGGATCGGATATTTTCAGGCCATATACGGAAGACTAGACCCCTACATTAAGTTCAAAATTGTTCCATGTCAGGAATATTTTGAAAATCCCCCCCCCCCCCCCCCCCAACCAGCATGTTTGAAATGATTGGATCTTTTACTTATCTCCATAACAAACAAATGTCGGGGTAGGACAGTGAATATAACCTGACGTGTTTCAGTGTTAAAACACTGTGAAGATCGCTTGCCAAGACAACATAACCAGACCTTGCCAGAGTGAAGCCTAGAATTCAGAATTCCATTTTATCAGACTGGACCTTTTTATTGGAGTATTTATCAGGACTTACAAAACAGCCCATTTTAAATAAGGACACCCGGAATATCTGAGGAAACTGAACACACGGAGTCAGAGAGATAATTAAAGGTAAAATTAATGACCCCAAGTACATTTGTAGAAAGGCATCGGCTAGTGCCTTAACTTCATTCATCTGAGCAAAACGTCTGTGAGCCATGATTGGCGTAAGTTGGCACATTTACATTCTATATTTTCATTACTAACATGTGAACTAATATGTATATATTACCATGTGAATATTAATATCTGAAAATCGCTAGTGAATGTCCCAGTCATTTGAGGCTGGCAACCTCAGCGCATAGAATGATGATTTCATGAACCACCACTGCACGGGCTGGCGACTGCTTTGTTGCTAGTTTCTTGAGTAGAACTAAACGCATCAGTAGTCCCAAGTTCCAAATGGAGCGGGGGGGGGGGGGAAGATGAAAGAAATAATGTACATTTTAATTACAATACTTACAGTTTCTAACCAGTGTAAATGTCGATGTTAACATATTCACTTTAAAATTAACGGAAGTTTCAAACTTTTCAAATCAGTGTAAACATAAATGAAAACATATTCAATTTATATTGTGGACACTTTTCAATCAGTGGAAATGTAAATGCAAACAAATTCTATCTGTACTATTAACCGTTTTATTTGAATGTAAAGTAACTAAAAAAAGCTATTCATTTAAATGTAAAGAAAGTTTTCTCTCGAGGGATCAAAGTTAATTCTCATCGAGGGTAAATTCTGAGGTAAAGGGATGGTAGAATAGGAGAAATACCTCGGAGCTATTATAGACCGAAAGGGAGGCATCAAAGAAGAGTTGGCCACTCGAAAAGCAGCAGCTGGGAGCCTTTTTCAGGCCATAAATCGAGGATTCCTCAGCAAGAAAGAGGTTGGTAAGAAAACGAAGATGGCTGTATACGGCTCCACCTATGTCCCAGTCTTGACATACGGATGCGAGTCATGGGCAATGACTACAATCCATAAAAGCCAGATCCAAACCTCAGAAATGAGGTATCTGAGGAAGGTGGTTGAAGTAACAAGAAGAGACATGGTACGCAACCAGACGATACGTCAAGGCCTTAAATCCTACCCCCTGCAGACCCAAGTAGAACAGTCCCAATTAAGATGGTTTGGCCATGTTTGCAGAATGGGAGAAAATCGGATACCACGACAAGCATGGGAAACAAAGAGCCAGGGATCCAGACCCCGAGGACGACCCAGAGTCCGCTGGGAGGACAACATTAGACAATCTTTGAAGGATCGAGGACTGGAGTGGAACCAGGCCAGGAGGAAGACAGCCGATAGGATAGTCTGGCGCTCTCTCTTCCAAACCTCTACACCTCACGGTAGAAGGGGAACGACTAAGTAAGTAAGTAAGAATAGGAGAAATGGGACACATCAGTCGGGAAACGCAATACTCAGGCCAGCGTTTCGTTTCTATTCTTTTACCATTGTTGTTGGTGGTGGTACCAGTTGAAAGGTACTATCTCTGGAACAAAAAGGCAACGGTGGCCGAAGATTTAAGACGAAAGACCAACTTTGTAGACTCTCTCTGACTCTCCTGGGAACGAGCTGCACCCTACATCCTTGACCAGCGACGAGCGTTATCAGTGATCTGTCCATCAAGAACCAATCCAGCGGGAGCAGAAACAACCACTGGCAGCTAAGTGCAATATTTAAGCTGCCAAAGTGAATTTTTTCATGGAACCTACTATCAATCAATGATGAACCTTTTCTTTTAAACTATTCAATTATTTTCAAACTGTTAAATGTGACTATTATATTTTGTTATTTGTAATTTTACAAATTTAACTTTGATTTAATCATTTTAAATGTATTGCATGTTTGTCTCAGTCCTTACTAATTACACTCTAAACAGAGCTATACCAGAATAATAAGAATTCCACTGAGTAAATCAGAGGTGGGGGCTTGAACGAACTAAGATTAATCATTGCTTAATTCTTCACAAAAGTTGTCGGCAGATTCTAGAATTAACGTGCTCAGCCAAAGCAGCATTGTTTTCGCTTATCTGAATATCTTGTGACCACTCCATTGAGATAGAAGTGTCATTGCCCTTCTATTTACAAATCTGCCAAGAGTAATCTTGTGCGAAGGAAGACACCTTTGAAGCCCATATTACATACTTTTGAGTTTTGGCCACTGTTGAACCACTACTGCAAAGCTGGAAGGTAATACCGTCACAGAGCTTAAGAGCTTGGCGAAACATAGAGTCTCTGTAACATCTTCCAGAATAATTTGTTATGTGCTGTTTTCTTTGTTTGTTGTCATTTACTAAATTTTATATTTATGTTTTGTTGTTACTTTTGTCATATATTCCTTGGTAAAGAACATGTATTAACAACAAACAGCTATTATACGAACTGGCTACCACACAGGCAAGCATTAGGTGATTAAACAGTGTTAGTGAGTTTTACTGTCACCTGATCTGTTATCTCTGTACATCGACAAAAACAGTATCAATTGATCTATAGAGGATATGCCAGGAAGATCAATTAAACATAATATTACAAAATATAAAAAAACTGAGATGAACTGATGATATAATCTTAATAGCAAAGATGGAAAAGAGCTTAAGTAATGACTGATGCAATATTGGCAGAAAGTAAAAAAAGAACACAGGCCTCAGTCTAAATAGCAAACAGACAAAACTAATCGCTGCATTGAAGTAAAGGATTTCTCTTGCTTGTACCATTAAAAGAAATTGACCAGTTTTGACGCACGCCAATAGATTCAAATACATGGGCACGATAAAACCATCAGATGAAACATGCATGTCAGATCTGAAAAGTCGAATAGCCCAGGTAAAAGTAGCTCACGATAAAATGAAAAGTAACACTTATTTTGCAAAAACATTTTCGTGAATCGAAGTAAGTAAGACAATTTCTTCAGTGTCTTATAAGGCCAACCTTGTCATATGGAAGTGAGTCATGGACAATTAGTAAACAAATAAGATAATGATTGGAGACAACCGAGATGTGGTTTTACTGAAGAACGTGAAGAATACTATTGACAGTTAGATAGAGTAAAGAGAATGTCTTGAAAGACGCCTGTACGTAGTGCATGCTTAATACTCATACCATAAGGAGGAAATCCACTTTCTTTGGGCAATTTATGAGTGGAGGAAATCTGATATCTACCTGACAACAGCGAGCGTGGGGTGATGCTAACTAAGGAAACATACCCTGAGCAATAATGTAAGCTGCTTTTCTAAATGTAACCGACTAGGGTCGGCCGCTAACCCATTTAATATGAGCAGACCTAAATACGGAATATGAGTCAGGACTAAATACGGAATATGAGTCAGATCTAAAAATAGAATATAGTGTCAAACCCCGTATCTTCTTCACGTACCAAGCCTAGTGGCGTAGGAGATCATGTCTCTTTACAACTTCCTGTCTCCAGTGCAATTTATCAATTATGTTGTTGACCTCCTTCCATGTCCAGTATCTACTCTCTTTTTCTTTCTCTATCGCTTTTTCCTTCAATCTTATAAAGATCTTAATCGATATATTCCAGCTTTGCTCTCCTCATAACACGCCCAAAAAAGAGGATTGCTTCTTTCTAACTTGTAAAATAAGTGTGTGCTACACCTTCAGGTACACTCTTACTGACATGCTTAAAATGTCCAAATTAAGGGGTTAGGCCCCCAACAATCAAACAGTGACAGCGGCCAAATCCTTTTAGGGCACCAAAGCTTGTCAGGTACTCTCCTACTCTGCGAGGAACAATCACTATGTTCTACCTAAGATATTATATCCTCGGAATACGGAGTTAAGCTCCCACTGGAAACAGGTAAATAAATCCCAAGAATAACAGTAAATATCGCGGGTGGCCACCACTAAATCAGCGAAATCCGATAATTGTGGGTGGGAGAATTTCTCTCGCTATCAAAATAGATACTTGTTGCGTACTTTTACATAGATGGCAGTCTCAGGTCCTGCCTGTGTTAAAAGGTCACGCACCATTCTTATGATAGGAATATTATTTGTGCGTATGATTTATCACGCACGTGTGTGCACTATGTAGAGTATGAGAGACTCTTAGCGCACGGGTTTCCAAGATCTAGAGAGAGATATGACGTCAGAGATCTTGAAGAGTCAAGCCGGACTGATCGTCCGTATTATATTGTTTTGTGTCCCTTATGAATGGGAATTATTTCTAAAGTGGATGATTGGTTCTTCTCAGAAGCCAATGTCAAGATGATTACGTAAGTCTTGTACCCATGTATTGATAAATGATCTTATGGATGATTTTTAAGTGATGTCTCTACTCATTACTGGCATCTAGCTGGAGTCCTCATGTCAGGATTTCAAGAATGGATCAGATGAGCTAGTAGCTTTACTGGTAAAACGAAGTGGTAATCTTACGAGAGGAAATATTATTAAATGTATTGGAGGATTGTATTACGAAGTGACGACATCTCGGTCATGGCACTTATTGGAGAGGTTAGCCAAGGATAGTCGCTAACTTGTATTTATCTTGATGTAAGGAACGTGTGGATCTTATGTTTAATCAACTGTCTGAGCAGTCTATGGAAGAAGTCAATTGAGCAGGACAGTATATTTTGGTTGTATTCTCAAGTATTATGAAGATGTATAATAAGCCCGATGCCTTTGTAGAAGGTCAACGCCCGATGCCTTAGTGACTATAACAGAGACACATTAATTGTCTGAGCATTAGTTTAATGAGGAAGAATATTGTCAATGGATCTAACTGGGAGGATGTATATTGTCTTTATGAACATTACGACAGATTTTCACCGTCATGTATTCTTGCTAATCGTCCATGCATCAAACGTATCGTCTACTATTTCGTATCGTGTTTGTATCCGTGAATAAATACATTGAACTTTTAGACAAGCCTTTGCTGAATACTTCAGTTGATCAAAGTTCTATTGACATACTTGAAGTTCATTTAGAATTCGCGTTATTAGCATGAACTGGCAGTATTACCTACCATCGTCAACTCATTCAAACATAAAACCAAATCAACAATATGGCGGCACAGTGTGTCTTGAATTACACTGGATTCAATAAGGAAACGACCTCGTAAAGTTCTACAGTATACTGAGATACGTGGATTTTCAAACTGTATACGTACTCCGGATAACGGTTGTCTCAAGGTCAAGGACTAAGTTGGACCTCATCTTTCAGTCCTCAGTGTCGAATACGAGCATTGTATTACTCAAGAAGAAGTATTGCGAATTCTCATACGTACACCTACGGAGACGAGGCATATTATTTTTTCTTGCGGGCGAGATAAGTATAAACGTAGTATCGTTTTTACACTGTATTGCGTTTAGCTGTGCCTCATCTTTTGATTATGTCCACATATTATTCATGTAAGTTGCTTGTTCTATGTTTTATGTTTATTGTGGGAGGTCGGGTAAGGCCACTTACTTCGGAAACATACCAGTTTCATCACAGGTCCGTCGTAAGTGTTCTATAGGTTTATTTGCAGACTTCCCGCAGTGGAATGTTCCGACACCTGTGTGTCGAAGGATTCTAGGTCCACTGTGTCTGGTGGTATGTGACACCTGACGGTTTAGCGGTTTTGTCAAGTTTCATTGTAGTTTTCTTAGTTATTTTTATTCTTACCTTGGTCTTATGATGTATTTTGTTTGTAACATTCGTCCATTCTCACCTTACTATCGTTGAGTTTTTTACAAACTTATGTTTATACACTGTGTTGTCAATTGTCTTGTTTAATTGTTTATTGCAGTTATCATAGCACTTTCTGCAAAATTATTTCTTTTTTTTTCACTATTGTCGTAATTGTCTATTGCTTTTGTCTTATCATAACATTACATTACATAACTTATTGTATTGATTAATAATATATTTGAAAACTATATATGAATTGCTTACCGTTCTTGGACAGGAACGAATATCACTCATTATAGTGATAAGAAAAATTAATCTACATTAATTAATTTTCATTTAAGAAGGAAAAAGTATAGTGACTACTTATTAATCATAATGTATTCGCTAGATTATTTTATTAAACAAGCTAAAGCCCTTCAGATGACTCCTGAAGAGGTAAAAGCATTCGCACTTTCAGAATATGAAAAGGCTCAGAAGTTAGAAACGCTAAGACTAGAAAATGTAAAATTTGAGGCTGAAGAAAATGAGAAAAAAATGAAATTAGCCGCTGAATTAGAGGAAAAACGATTTCAGCGTGAAACAGAACAGAAAAGATTGGAGGCTGAAGAAAACGAAAAAAGTCTTCGCTTGGAGCTGCAGAAAACGAGAGAAAAGCTGCTGAAAAGGAAAGGCAACTTAAAATTGAAATGGAAAAGACTAGAATTGAAATGGAAAGTAAGCAAAAGGAAATGGAAGAGAGGAGATTGATAGCTGAAGAAAATACAAGAAAATATCAGCTTCAGGTTCAACATGAAAAAAAAAATTAAGGAAATGGAATTTGAACAATTTAAATTAGCTCATGAAGCTAATTCTCAGAAAACTCATGAAGGCCAATCTTCATCTAGACATGATAATTTTAGGGAAGTTCACCTAAAATTACCCAAATTTAATCCACCATCCGACGACGTAATATTCTTTCTAGACAGATTTGAGGCCACTTGTAGGTCTTATAACGTGGATAAAACACTATATTGTACATATTTATCCAGATTACGTACAGGGGATGCTATGGCGGTATATCATACAACTAGTGCTAATGAAAAAAATGATTATCACGCACTTAGAGCCGCTCTTCTGTGGAAATATCAAATGACTGAAGATCAATACAGATTGCGTTTTAAAACTATGTTACCACAATCAGGAAAGAACTTCAGTGACTTTCTTTCCCAAATACGGCTGACCTTGGAAAGATGGATCGAATTGTCCAAGGTAGAAAAGTCTTATGACGGTCTTTTCGATTTATTGCTGCGCGATAAAGTTTTATCGTCAGTAAATCCTGCATTTCTTTCATTTTTGCATGAGCGTAAACCTTCTTCAATAAAAGAATTAGAAGAAAATTGTAAAAATTTCTGCACCGCTCACCCAAACATGGATATTAGTAATGCGCAGATCAAAAATGAGTTACCTGTTGCTTTCGCTATGCAACAGAAGAACGTTTCACGCCATCGTTCGATGAGTAACGATAGATACTTTAATAAGGGAAGTAATGACAATTTCAACTATGGTAATTTTTATAAGGGGAAACAATACCAGCAATCTGCTCCATTTAATGTTTCTTGGGGCCAATCTCATAGATCACGAGATTTTGGTAACAATAATTTCAGATATAATCAAGGAAACAATAATAAACAAAATTGGCGATCACAATCACAAAATCCTCAAAATAGACAGGGTTCTTGGAATAGATCATTTGGCCAAAATCACAACAGTGAGGACAATAATTGGCGTACTCATCCAGATTTCAACTCAGGCAGAAATAGTAATTATAGCAATTTTAATGCCAATAGTCAGAATCGATCGCGACGAAGAGATAGATCTTCAAGCAATTCACGTCGACATGCTAATGTTGCTTTAAGAGATACACAGGCTAACAATGAACAGGATAAAGATACTAATACGCATAATGCCATGTCTTGTTCTCTTGATTTTAATCAGGTAAAAGCTTGTTCCGAGTGTACAACTCTTTTCCAGCCCAAGGCGATCACGACACTGCGATGCGGACATATTTTGCCTAGTCTACCTGCAGTCTGCACGGCCACTTCGGCGTCAGTACACCAGGGACAGGGTTATCTTAAATTTAATAAAGGATATGTAAATTCCATTCCATGCTCTATTTTATTTGATTCAGGTTGTAGCACAGTCGATGTCCTGACTTCGCTGATCGACCCATTGTGCGCTACAGGCAATACTGTGAAATGTGTCACCTTTGGAGGCACTGTGGAAACTTTTCCTACAGCCATAATTAATTTACATACACCATTTTTTTCAGGGAGAATTCATGCGTGTCTACTTCAGAATCCTATTAGCGATGTGATTCTAGGTCGAATACACGGTATAAAAGAGTGTACCCCTCAGCAAATTCCTGAATGGGAAGAGCGACATATTCAGGCTGCAAATGCAGTAGTGACCAGAGCGCAAGCTACTGTTATGTCGCGTGATACACCTGCTGAACCTACAGTTAATGCCACTTATGATGATGATTCTCCTATTTCACGGGAGATGTTTGCGACTTTGCAAAAGAATGATGATTCTTTAAAAAAGAATTTTCAATTTGTGAACAAAAATAATACCAACACCAGAAATGCAAAATCTAGACATGACTTTGCTCTTAAAAATAGTATTTTGGTTAGGTTGATACGGGAAAAGGATTCATCCTTACGTTCGCAGATTCTAGTCCCGTCTTCTATGAGAGCTCGGATATTACGGCATGCACACGACTCGCAATGCGCAGGCCATATGGGTTTTTCGCGAACCAAATCTAGAGTGCTATCTGCATTCTACTGGCCTGGCGTCCATAGAGATGTCACTCTCTATTGTCGTTCATGTTTGATATGTCAGGAGGTTAAAGTACGGGGTCCATTTCATGCGGCTCCTATTCAAGCTGCGGACATCCCTATTAGACCATTTGATAAAATGGCGATTGATATCATTGGTCCGATGCTACCATCTGCCAGAGGACATACGCACATACTTACCTGTATTGATATGTGTACGCGTTGGCCTGAGGCCATACCTCTGAAGAACACTTCATCTGCTAGTGTAGCAGAGGCGTTGATGTTGATCTTTTCACGCATTGGTTTTCCGCGTAAGATCTTATCGGATCATGGTGTCCAGTTTATTTCCGAATCCATGTCTCAGGTTATGAAGACGTTAGGAATAGATAGATCTCTTAGTTCGATCTACCATGCGATGTCTAATGGGTTAATTGAGCGTCTGAATAGGACACTCAAGCAGTTGTTGGGTAAGATAACTCAAGATCACCCTCAGGATTGGGACCGAGTCCTACCAGCTGCTCTCTTTGCGTATCGCGAGGTACAAAATCAAGCTACTGGTTTTTCTCCATTCCAGCTTGTTTTTGGCATGCAACCACGCGGACCGATGTCGTTAATTCACGACTTACTAGTTGAAGAGAATATGGAAGAGGAAACTCAATCCTCTTATGAGTATGTGATCTCTTTGAGAAAGAGAATCATAGATGCTTGTAGATTAGCTACTGCATCATCCGAACAGGCCAAAGAAAAAGCTCGTCTATTTGCAAACAAGTATAGACGTCTTCGCCAGCTTCTTCCTGGTGACGAAGCATTTGTTCTACTACCTTCTCATAACAATCGTCTACTAATTACTTGGAGAGGTCCTTTTAGGATCATCTCGAGAATATCCGATGTTGACTACATCGTTGATATTAATGGCAAACATAAAACCTTCCATATTAACATGTTGAAGGAGTATTACTCACGTCCTGATTATCTACAGTCAGTGTTCCAAGTAACTGACGATCCTACCCCTCCTATTCAACACTACTCTAATTTATCGGTTATCCAAGAAGAAGAATCTTCTTTTGATGATGTAC
The DNA here is from genome assembly GCA_024509875.1 of Oreohelix idahoensis. Classification (NCBI taxonomy): domain Eukaryota; kingdom Metazoa; phylum Mollusca; class Gastropoda; order Stylommatophora; family Oreohelicidae; genus Oreohelix; species Oreohelix idahoensis. The sequence goes on from JAMPIV010004033.1 coordinate 34,113, forward strand.
AATTACCTATACCAGTTGTACCGCTTCATTCCACTGAGAATTGGAATGATGTCACTATTTCTTCTACTCTCTCTGCTGATCAACGTCAGCAAGTCTCTTCAATTCTGCACTCGTATGAGGATATTCTCACTGACATCCCAGGTCATACGTCAGTTATCCAACATGATATTCTTTTGACTGACGATACACCTATTCGAGTCCGTCCATGCCCTATCCCTTTACACTTTCGTGATAAGGTTGATAAGGAATTGGATAAGATGCTTAGATTAAATATAATTGAACCATCCTCATCACCATACTCTTCATCTATGGTGATTATTAGAAAGAAAGACAACAATATTCGTCTTTGCGTAGATTACAGGAAATTAAACAAAGTGACAAAATTCGATGCCGAACCTTTGCCCCTCTTGGAAGACTTATTGGTCAAATTAGCTCATTCTACTTTCTTCTCTAAATTTGACCTTTCTAAGGGATACTGGCAAGTGCCACTCACACCTAAAGCAAAACCACTCACCGCTTTCTCGACACCACGGGGTCTATTCCAATGGAATTTTATGCCATTTGGATTAGTAAATGCACCTGCTACCTTTGTACGCATGATGCGTCGCATATTTTCTCATCGTCCCGATGTCATTACTTACATTGATGACATCTGTCTGTTTAGCGACTCATGGGATGAGCATATTCAGGGATTGAATGCTTTACTGTCTACTTTACGTGATTATACTTTAACAGCGAAGCCATCGAAGGCATTTGTCGGTTTTCACGACATCTCCTTTCTGGGCCACCGTATTGGTCATGGCTTGCTCTATACAGAGGACAGTAATGTCTCTAAAATTCTAAACATCACAGCACCTAAGACAAAAAAACAAGTTAGATCTCTTTTAGGACTAATACAGTTCTATGCTAAGTTTATTCCTCATTTGTCTACTATAACTGCTCCTTTTTCTTCTTTGTTGAGAAAAGGGACAGCTAGCGTAATTCAGTGGTCTAACGAGCATCAAACCGCGTTAGATTCAATTAAAAGAATTTTTTCACATTCTCCAGTTTTAAGGTTGCCTAACAAAAACCTTATTTTCATCCTTCGTAGTGATGCGTCATCATACAGAATTGCCGGCGTTTTGATGCAAGAATACTCAGGCACCCTGCACCCGGTGAGGTACGTGTCGAGAAAATTGACGACCACCGAACAGAAATATTCAGTCCTGGATAAAGAACTTCTCGCATTGGTGTGGTCTATTACGAAATTGGAACGATACTTATTAGGCTCACATTTTATTGTTGAAAGTGACCAAAAGGCTCTCACAGCTCTTAATACGAAATACGTTAAATCTTCAAAGTCAACAAGGTACGCTACAGCCTTACAACCATACAGCTTTGAGATTCGTTCAATACCTGGAGTTAAAAATGTGTTTGCGGACTGTTTATCACGCTGTCCAAGCGAACCTGTCGAACCTGAACAACTTCCAGAAATGGAAACTTCTCTACAGAAAATCGTTCAAGTAGAATGTGATGATCATTGAACGGTGTTATTGGCCTACACTCTATACAGACTTCGTATAGATCGGGATTATTCGTACCGACATAACTATCAGGATATAATAATTGTTTGGATTAAAACATAACTTTTTAGATCTGACCATTTTCTTGGTACGGGAACACTGTTGTCAGTTATATACAGATATAGTCAATATTCATAATGAACATATTGGACTACGTCATGTGTTGAAAAATGTTTTTTTTCATCGTGCATGGAACATACAATAACAGATTCTCATCTTTTATTATTAACTATTCTTAATATAACAGTAACACTTAGTAAAACTGTTAGCAATTAAATGAATTAGTAATTAGTGATTTTTTTAAAATTAGGAACTATATTGATTAGTTAGAATCAATTTAAGTTTATCAAGTAGTGGTATATTTCACATTCACTAACTTTAATAGTTTATATGTGTCTCCTTATACTTATGTCTACCACTCAGGGTACATGATTTTGATACTTATAGATGATTAGTCCAGCTTAGTAATGTTAGAAACATTAAGTGTGTTGTTCTCTTAGCGTGTTGAATTATGCATTGTTTATTCACTTTGCTTGTTTTATTTTCATTTTTCGGTTTATAATTCACTTGTCATTTGTTACATACATCATTGTTTTTCTTTTTTCATTTGAAATCATGTGTTAATTTTTTTTTTTTTTTGGGGAAATTTAGTTGGATGTTTTACTATTCTTTTGGTTCTGATTTCCAACTTTCTTTGAATTTTTTGTTTTTTGTTTTTTTGTATTTCACCACATCGTACCAAAGTAGGTCGATTGTGGATGTATGCTTTAATGCATGCTATGGTTTAGTGGTCTAGATTTCTATTTTATATTCATTTTCTTTTTATGGTATAATATTTTAACTATGAATAATTTTAATAGATGTCGATGTAGTTTGACTCACCTCTCCTAATTACTTAGAAAAGAAAGATTAATATAGTTAACTTTTTTTTAAGGGGGGATGATAAGGAAACTGTTGCGTACTTTTACATAGATGGCAGTCTCAGGTCCTGCCTGTGTTAAAAGGTTACGCACCATTCTTATGATAGGAATATTATTTGTGCGTATGATTTATCACGCACGTGTGTGCACTATGTAGAGTATGAGAGACTTAGCGCACGGGTTTCCAAGATCTAGAGAGAGATATGACGTCAGAGATCTTGAAGGGTCAAGCCGGACTGATCGTCCGTATTATATTGTTTTGTGTCCCTTATGAATGGGAATTATTTCTAAAGTGGATGACTGGTTCTTCTCAGAAGCCAATGTCAAGATGATTACGTAAGTCTTGTACCCATGTATTGATAAATGATCTTATGGATGATTTTTAAGTGATGTCTCTACTCATTACTGGCATCTAGCTGGAGTCCTCATGTCAGGATTTCAAGAATGGATCAGATGAGCTAGTAGCTTCACTGGTAAAACGTAGTGGTAATCCTACGAGAGGAAATATTATTAAATGTATTGGAGGATTGTATTACGAAGTGCCGACATCTCGGTCATGGCACTTATTGGAGAGGTTAGCCAAGGATAGTCGCTAACTTGTATTTATCTTGATGTAAGAAACGTGTGGATCTTATGTTTAATCAACTGTCTGAGTAGTCTATGGAAGAAGTCAATTGAGCAGGACAGTATATTTTGGTTGTATTCTCAAGTATTATGAAGATGTATAATAAGCCCGATGCCCTTGTAGAAGGTCAACGGCCGATGCCTTAGTGACTATAACAGAGACACATTAATTGTCTGAGCATTAGTTTAATGAGGAAGAATATTGTCAATGGATCTAACTGGGAAGATGTATATTGTCTTTATGAACATTACGACAGATTTTCACCGTCATGTATTCTTGCTGATCGTCCATGCATCAAACGTATCGTCTACTATTTCGTATCGTGTTTGTATCCGTGAATAAATACATTGAACTTTTAGACAAGCCTTTGCTAAATACTTCAGTTGATCAAAGTTCTGTTGACATACTTGAAGTTCATTTAGAATTCGCGTTATTAGCATGAATTGGCAGTATTACCTACCATCGTCAACTCATTCAAACATAAAACCAAATCAACAATACTCCAGGAGAGAATCAGTGAATTTTAGCTAGAAAATCAGTGTCACAGAGTGACTAATAATTTTATTTTCCCAACACGTCCCACTTTCTTCCTCTTTTAATGGTTCTGGGTTTCCTCGATTTTTTGCATTTTTGGGGTTTTCTTTTCTTCCAGATTTTACCTGCGTAGCCCCTTATTCCCCTCTCAGAATCCACCCCACGGCTTTGATTTCGTTCTGGCCTTCATTATAAATTCCCCACTTGGTCAATAATGGTCAGCTTGCGATAATATTACCTAAGCTGCACCTGGTGTTTGTCTGACTAGGGGAAACGGTTCTTGCTGGTAACAGCGTTTCGTCACGAGAGGAAAATAGTTCTTTGAAGAAGCGAACCGCTAGCGGGAGCAAAGGTGAGACAGCTTTTTTTTCTGATTTGAGTATTCACTTTTATCTCCGATTTCAAGGGATACAAAACTCACGTTCGTTCTGAGATTTTGGTTGTGGCTCTTGACCGCCGCGGGTAGCTTTAGAATAATATGATGTCTGATCTACGAAACTTTCTCGTGGTCGTTGTCTCTGATGTAGACTCTAGAATAACATTTGTCTTACTCATGATTAGTTATACGCCGAACATCCGTGGGAACACGCGATGCCAAGTGGCAGGAGTTAGCATCTCTGGTAGACTATAAATCTAGACAGTTTTACTCAGTGTCGCGAGAGGTTCCTTAATTTATGAAGAATAAGACAACAAGGTGTATCAGGTGATACTAGGATAGTTGCCAGAGAAGAGTCTGATCTTAAAAGAAATACGACATTCTCAGAAAAAGAGCAATGGTGTATAGAGTTCATAGGTATAAAGTCAGGCTGTAAAGAATTTCTGGCCGAGATAGTAATATTCAGTACCAGAATTCTATGGTGCCAATCTCAGAGTTATACCTATAGGCTGTTATAGTGTCTAGGGGAATTAATTAAATTCAAAGTAAAAGGAATTCAAAGCTGACCTAAAGTAATCAAAACAGTGCACTACAATTTCTTAATTTTATTTATGTACATTTCATCTGTTTAGTTTTGTTTGTGTAAACACAAACCCTAAAAATAAAAAAAAACACACTGATGATGTTGCATGTATCTACACCAAATAAAAGTCAATCACTAAAAATAAAGTCTGTTCCTAGTTGTTAAGGTTCCCTTGTTATGAAAAGTCTTAGTGCAATTAATCCTCTGGAACCAATGTTAATGATGGTACTTGAGTTTATCTTCAGTATTAGGGGAGTAGATATTGACAACTGTCATAATGACTTCACTGTTACTGATATCACTTGACTTCACAATATTTCTAGGTTATGTAGCTTTTGAAAACTGTCACTCTGACTAAAGTCTATATGGTTTGGTAAATATTGAAAGCTGTCACAATAACTTCAATGTTACTGATATCACTTGACTTCACAATATTTCTAGGTTATGTAGCTTTTGAAAACTGTCACTCTGACTAAAGTCTATGTTGCTTCCAGACTAATTTAATCATCACTGTTTTCATCACTACTACTATGACCGGGTGTGGTACGCCAATGCTCTGCGAGTCAGTCTTGTCTAATAGGACTTAACTTCTTCGCTTCCGCCTTTTCCATGAAGCAGGAATATAAGATGGAGAAGCCCAACACTGAGGGTTCCCACTCTTCAAACTGATGTAGGTACGGGATGCTTGTTCAAATCCTACACCGCTAGGTACACCACCAATGTTCGTCTCCTCTACAAGATGAGTGACAGGATACCTCTGACCCACAATCTCAGATTCAACAGGCTTTTAATAAACCCATGCAGTCTGCTTCACTGGCAAATGGCGAAGGAGCTGTGGTAGAATCTGATTCTGTCCTCTGACGAATTTGGTTCTGGCGGTTCAAGAGAAATCTCCCAGATTTGCTTCCCTTTTTATTACAGATAGCGGGCGAACGGAAGACAAGCGATTCCATTGGCTGGCCGGGTCAGTTTATGTTTACCAAAATTTCAGTAAAACCACTACTTTCTGCCCGATCTGTCGATCTTACAAAACTCCGATAATTTATTCTTCCGGTGTTTCCCAACCGATTCCTTCCATCCAGGTCTTGTTTAAACTGGCCAATTAGGCGCTACCATTTAAACAAGCTAACCTTTTTCTGCCTCCCTTGTAGCGTTTGCAATCACAGTTGAAACCGGGGAAACCAGCCTTCGCTCTAAGTTATTACTGCATGTAATCACTCATAACTCCGGTGTCCATGCTTCTAAAACTTAAATCCATGTATCAAATGAAACCAACGGGCTGATCACCCGTTTGCCAGTCACTTCGATTACGGAAACAACAGCAAATGGATTGATTTGCCGTTGCCCTAAAGACGCCAATAGGCGTGATGGGAAACAATGGCAAAGAAAATCTATCTGCTGTTGCCCTAAGACGCCACTAGGCGTAATGGCCACTGACTGCTTTGACGGTCGGTGGCTAAGGACGGAAGAAGAAGAATCAAATGAAAGTTTATGATCCCTGTTATATTACTGTGCTCACTGTTCCGAGGGACATACCTTATTCCTTGACCTGAAGTCACAAGTACACATTACCGTTTGCACAGATTTCATCTAGCAATACTGCTGCCTACGGTTCATGAGACCGGTTTTCAGCTCGTGCAGCGATTGGTCGAAACATTTGTTGACATATTTTGACATAGGTAGGCAAGGTAGGCTCTCGTTAATTGCCTTTAGATATTGGTTCAGGACTACGCTACACTCAGTCAAACACACTCGTAAATTTTTCCTGCCCGTTGATGACCAAACGAGACAGGTAGATGTGGCAAAACAAAACTAGATTGTGTTGCCTTTTCTCGTAATCTCGGGGTAAGTTGACATCTTTTGTAATATATATATATATATATTTCATGTTAGCTTTCATATATAACTGATAATAGTGTGACTTGAATTAATTTAGGTGATTTCTCCCCGGTAATTAATTCAGTGATAATTTAGCGCCGTCTACCGCTTTAGTTAACTGGTGCTTAAGCAGTTAGGTGTCTCCTAGGTGTTATTGTTTACAATGGGTTAATGGTAAACTTAAGCTAACAGTTAATCACTAGGCGAAGAACCTCATAGTCCTTTCAGTGCTTACCATGGGTTAAGAGTAAGCTAAAAGCGTCATTACTTTTAGGAATTGTCAGGGGTGTAAGTTATTCAGTCCTCAGGTTCCCCAGCCTCGCAATGACATGTCATTGGGCCGAAGGGCTGAAAGCCTAAGTGCCGCTGGTTAAGGAAAAAAAAAAAAAAAAAAAAAAAAAAAATTCACTTAAAACTGGATAGTGATGTGCGTGCGCTATAACCCTGAATTAAAAGAGGTAGTACCTTATTACTTCCTGAGAGAAAACGTCTAGTGATTGTGTGGAATTATTATATGCCTACTTGTGTAGTTAGATACCAGGTTAGAACTTTCACAGCAATCCAGAAAGCAGCCACCAGCTGGAGATATAATTATATCTTATGTTTAAGTCACAACATATTAGTATAGCTATAACATTGCATCTTCATGTATTCAATTTTTGGGAGGTTATTAGTTTTCATTTTTTTGTGTATCGACCCCAAGGGGCGCATGCCATTTATTATGTAATGTCTAATGCTGTATTTTATGTAAATGCACTTAATGTTGTAAGATGAATCACATATCCACTCAGCTGGAACTACAGGGTTAGATATCTCTTATGTTGAGTTGGAAGAGGACGGAGTAGATTTTGCTGTCAGAGCATTTGCTGACAGGTACATGTATGTACAAGATATATTAGCCTAAGCGGGCGCATGCTGATAATTGATAGAGTGGAAGTAACAGGAGAGCGACTCATATGGATAAAGACAGCGCGAGACTATAACAGCCACGATAACAATAATTTAAAATCCCATAATGGAGCATAACTGTTTATTATAACGTTATTGTAATTTTGTTGTTTGCTTGATGTAAAACTTGGTTCTTTTTTGGGTCTCAGTTTCAGGACACCCCATTGCTACTGCAGGAGTCCAGTCAGGCGACGAACGTAACATTCTCTTCGATCTCACGGTTCCTGAAAGCAATTAGTACCACGAGTTGTCACCTATACCTGAAGTACAACCCTTTTTCAACGCCCATGCCTCTAATGGGAAATGGGCTCATGCAGTGTATAACGAGCCATAGCATATCTGAAATAGTATTTGGCAGTAGTGGTTTCCTACTCGCCTCTTGATCACCAGTCAGAGCATAGTGGCTTCCAGCATATCGATCAGCGCAGCGTCTTCAGCAGAATTGAAAGCACCAAGACTGTGTGCTTAAACTGAGTGCTCAGTCACAAATAAAGTCCAAACCAGCCAAACCGGATTTAAACATCAAGTACGCAGGCAAAATTTCACGCGCTGGATAATAGCGCCTTGGACCGTTTATCCTAAATTTACCTCGTCTCGTGTGTGTTTCTGGTCATTCAAAACCTCCGCATGTATCAGCGGTCAGCCGAATATAGACAGAGTAATCTACAGCCTATCTCGTGATTAGTGTATGACCTACGGTGCATGTATAGCGCCTACAGTGGATTTATAGTGTAAGTCATCACCTATAGGAGGATATACATATAAAGACACTAACTGGAGTTATGGTTCCACAAAAGCGGAAGGATCTGGAATTCTATTTATTTATTTCTCGGTGTTCTACAGGAAGGGTTTTGTGTTGGTGGTTTGTTTGTTCGTGGGTGTTTAATTGGATATTTTTTAACTGATGGGAATATTGATGCCTTTCTTATGTTGTTGTGCTGATATACTTATTTTCATATATTTCCTTGCTTCAATAACCTTTAATAGATTTTACTCATTTATTAACGCGCTGTTCACGACCCTTCATCCATACTTAATATTACAAGCTCTTACTATTGTCTCTGACCAGAGAAAGGAGAGAAAGCGGGTGGTTTTTAAGACTATATAAGTGTGTTGAGGCTTGGAAAGAGAGATAGCTTTAATGAATCCTCTGCCAGGTTGTCTCAAGTTCACCCTATTTTACACATTATCTGTGTGTTGTCTATAATTCTGTCAGTCCACTCTCCTTGTCGATTTCACTACAATTGTCTGACTCGATAAATACTCTAAACCCTTAACTCAACCACAACAATCAGGTTATCCAGGAACAACGCGAGGCGTATGCACCTCTGATAAAGATAATGACTGCTGGAAAAATATCTGGCTTCTACTGGGTGGGTGCGTCAAGATACTCCACGATGACGGGGCGTAAGTGGGTAGGTCAAGATTACTCCAAGAATGGAAGGCAATGGCATCAGCCAAGGCGCTAGTGATTTGTAATGCTCCGTGTGTAAATAATCCGCTATGGACTGGCTAGTGGCTATTAACTGAAGACTGCAGGACTAGCAATTTACGGGCACGTGTATTTACATGCCACGAATAATTCTGGATGGTTGCGAAGTGCCCGATCCAAAAACACAGTACTGTTGGACCAGAGCAAATAAAGGAATTCCGATTTACACTCTCTAACAGTTGGTAGCTTTCAACTCAACAACGTCACTAGACGACAAAATCCTTGAACAGACAACTGGTAAAGAATTTTTTTATTTATTTTTTTTTATTAATGTGTTTGCTACTTTTCTTTGTAGCACGCCCCTTTCAACCATCTACCATGTACATGGAGTTGTTGGTTATATCAGGACGTGTTTCCTTTATTGTAATATGTTTTTGTTTGTATTTATTTTATACTATATTATCTCTAGTAGGTATTTTTCCTTTTGTAGTTATAGTTCAAAATGGTTTTTTAAATCGAAAATATGCTATTTTCTAAGCTAGTATGTTTTAATTTTTCCTGGATGGTTTATTTGGTTAATCTGTATGTATCTGGGGGGAGTCTTTCACCAGTTTGGACTACTGGCTCGGATCCTTATTTTTTTTTTATATGTTACCTTTAGTTTTTGTAATATAGTGTTTTATTAGATTCTGCATTTCTGAGGGGGTCTTTGTGTCTATGAGATTTTCTACACTCATTTCTACCTTGTGGTTACTACAGTGGGAGAAGATCGGCTACCACGACAAGCATGGGAAACAAAGAGCCAGGGATCCAGACCTCCAGGACGACCCAGAGTCCGCTGGGAGGACAACATTAGACAATCTTTGAAGGACCGAGGACTAGAGTTGAACCAGGCCAGGAAGAAGACAGCTGATAGAATGGTCTGCCGCTCTCTCTTCCAAACCTCTACACCTCACGGTAGAAGGGGAACGACTAAGTAAGTAAGTAAGGTTACTACAGTATGTCTTAACGTTTTGCCTCTGTTGGTCATATTTCTTGCAGTCCATCAGAAAGTGTCTAATTGTGTTTGGTTCTTGACACTCTTCACATGTGGGTTCCTCAATCATGAAATATCCAGTTCCAAGCTTGAGCCTCAGCAAATTTTTATTAATTGGTATTTTTAGTTAATCTTTTATTTGGCATTTTTTGCTTGGTTTTTTAAGGATTTTATATGAGTGTCTTGCTTTTTTACTTTGGTCCCATGCTGTTATCCACTCTTTAGTTATTGGTTGAGCAATTAAGCTCTTAATTTCAAACTTCCCTAAGCCTACTTCAATTTTGTTGTAGCTAGTTCTCCCCATTTGGCTTCTTTGTCTGCAAGCTCGTTTCCTACTATCCCCACATGTGATGGTATCCATGTTAGTGTTGCACTGCATCCTATAGTGTGCAGATATGTATTAACCTGTAGTATTTCCTCTATAATATCTGGCCTGCTACATTCATTTCTGTTTATGATAGCTAATACTGATGAAAGGGAATCTGTGAGAATGGTTACTTTTTTTGGTGGGTTTTCTGCAGCTATTTCTAAAGCTTTTAGGATTGCCACGAATTCTGCTGTAAAGATGGATGTATTACCTGTTACTTTGTATCTTTTATAAATTTTTAATTTTGGTATTGCTATTCCTGCTCCTAATTGTCCTTCTTCATCTTTTGACCCATCTGTATATATAATTAGGCTATTATTTATATACCGTTCTATGTACTCTAGTGCTTTACTTTCTGCTGAGATTATGTCGTTAGATTTGTTTATGATCTTTGATAAGTGGGAGTCAGTTTCTAGCACTTTTAATTCCCATGGTGGGATCTTTGCTTTATACTGAGCACTACTGTTTATCGTATTAAACAGGTCTGGGTATTGATCCACTTCATCCATTGTTTTCCTTCCTGACGGGTATCTATTATGGTTTAATGGAATGTGTCCTATGTACTGGTTACCCCTATCAAAGGTTTTGTGTGCTGGGTGAGTTGGATCTTCTGCCACTCTTGCCCAGTAGCTGAATCTCAGTTCTTTTCTCCTTAGCTTCAGGGGTATAATGCCTAGCGCTGCTTCTACTGCCTCTGCTGATGTTCCCTTTGAGGCACCTGCTATTATTGACAGTGACTGGTTTTGGACTGTGTCTAGTTTTTTCTTATTGCTCGGGGCGGCTGATGCATAGACAACACAGGCATAGTCAAGTTTGCCCCTAATAAATGATTTATAGAAGGTTAACATTGTCTTATTGCAGGCTCCCCAACCACTTCCTTTCATATATCTTAGCCTGTTAATAAGTCCCCTACTGCTTTGCACTAATAGGTCTATGTGTTTGTTCCAGTTTAGTTGCTGGTCTAGTACCATGCCAAGAAATCTAGTTGATTTTGATGTACATACTTTTTGCTCATTAATGTTTATGTCAATTATATTGTTTTTAATTACACGCCCTCTACTGAAGATCATTCCTATGGTTTTTTTAACGTTTAGATTAAATCCCCACTTGTTCATCCAGTCAGATACTTTATCTATTTGTTTTTGTACTGTTTTATAGAGGAATGGGAGGTTTCTTCCCGTTCTCCATAGCGCAGCGTCATCTGCAAACTGAGACAGGTTGTTTTTTAAGTCTTTAAACTCGTCGCCTAGGTCATTGACCATAATCGTAAAAATAGATGGTGATATTACTGATCCCTGGGGGATTCCATTCTGTTGTTCATACATCTCAGATCTATCATTGTTTATTTGTACCATGAAGTATCTATCCTGCAGGAAGTTTTCTAAATAATTGTAAGTTCTGCCTACTATACCTAATTTCCTGATTTTATGTAGTGCACCCTCCCTCCAACACTCATCATATGCTCTTGCTACATCAAGGAATATTGCTACTGTCTTTTCATTCCTTTTGAAGCCCGTTTTAACATCATTTTCCAGCCTCAACAGTTGCTCTATTGTACTATGTTGGCTTCTAAAGCCTGCCTGCGTTGGACTGTACAAATTATGCTTTTCTAGATGAAATTTTAGTCTGCTGTTGACTATTGTTTCTAGAATCTTTCCTAGATGCGATGTTAACGATATTGGCCTGTATGAGCTGACATCATGTGTTTCCTTATCTGGCTTTAGTGTGGGGATGACTACTGCTGTCTTCAATGAACATGGTATTTTTCCCGTGTGCCATATTTTGTTGTAGAGGGATGCAATCATCCTTAGAGTTGTATTTGGTACCTTTTTGAGGATTTCATAGCTCAGAATGTCTTTCCCAGAGGTGGTATTGGTTTTTCCTGCTAAAGCTCTTTCTATTTCATCTACTGTAATATCTGCATTTAAATAATTAGCATCCTGTGGGGTGTCCATATTTTCTTCTTTTAATTTTTCTAGCAGTGTTTTCCGCCTAATTATTTCTGCCTTATCTAGACTGTCTATTGAACTAACCTGGTAGAAGTATTTAGCTAGTATGTTTGCTTTTTCTCTATCTGTCTCAGCTCTCTCTGGTATTTTAATTCTTGGGATTTTAAATTTCTTGTTGTTTCCTCCTTTAATTGCTTTTAGTTTTCTCCAAACTGTAGTTACTTGTGACCTATGGTTTAATGTTTGACAAAATGTTCTCTAACTCTTTTCTTTAGCTCTGAATATTATTTTATTTGTTTCATTTCTTATTTTTTTATGGTTTGTGTAAGTCTCTTCAGTTTTGGCTTTTCTATACTTTGTCAGGGCCCTCTCCCTCAATTTCAGTTGTTCTGAGCATCTGTCTGTCCACCATGGTACTGGATTTTTATCTTTGTTTCTTTTCTTATTTTTACCTTTTTGTGTTGGTTTTAGGTGATCAGGCATATTCCTGTTTGGTATATATTTTATTGCTATTTTTAAAATCTCATTTGTTAGTTTTTCTGCAAATATATCTATACTGTTAGATTCAATTTTTTCTATACTTAGTTTACTTAGCTCCAATTGGAAGGATTCCCAGTTTGCTTTTTTTAGTTTGAATGTAGGTTTGGAGCTTCTTGGACTAGTTTTATATTTGTCGTTTAGGTTTATTTTTATGGGTAAGTGGTCTGAGCTGGAGTCATTCAGTACTTCCCATTTGGCAGAGGCTAGGTTCGGTGTTATAATACTTATGTCTATTGCTGTATCTCCTCCATTGTTGCATGGGTTAACCCTTGTCACTGAGCCTTCATTTAGTATGATTAGCTCAGCACTTTCAATGTAGTCCAACAGTCTTTTTCCTGCTGGATCATTACTGTTGTTACCCCATGCCTCATGGTGTGCATTAAAGTCACCTACCAATAATGTTCGTTCGTCTATTTGTGTGTTAATAGTGGCAATGTCCCTATCGGTTATATTACCCTTGGGGCTATAAATGTTTATTATTTTTAAGTTATCTGGCTCACTGTCTAATGTTATACTTATTCCTCCAATATTTTCTGTGTTGAATTGTTCCCAATTTAATATTTTGTAGTCGTCATGCATTAAAAAGGCCACGCCCCCTCCTCTTCCCTCCGGTCTATCATTTCTAAGTGTTATATACCCTTAGTAGTTCAGTTTCTGTTTGGGGTTCAGGAGGGTTTCTTGTATTGCAAAGATGGGTTTTGCCTCCTTATTCTGTCCCATAAGAGACAACAGGTTCTTCCTGGCACCCCTACAGTTCCACTGTACTACTTTGATAGCTCTAGAGTTTTTGTTCCCAATTTGTATGGTTAGCTTAGTTATGTTATTGTTTTTATTAGGTTCTTTGATAAGGGATCTACTTTTTTGGGTTTTGCTCACTATCTCTCATGTTCTCCACAAACTCATCATTCCAAGTAACCATTTTACTCCGAACTCTTTCTACGAGGTATGGTAGGAGTAGTTCCACTGTTTCCTTAATTTTTTTCTTCTATATTTTCTTTGTTGCCATGGTTTTTTATCATTTTGTTCTCTTGTCTTTTTTCGTCTGTCAAGGTAGCTCTTTCTATCTCTATTTTTTTAAGGATTTCTTCATTAGCTTCTTTTATCTCTGCTATTGTTTTGAGGTCTCTATTGCCTGTTGTGCTGCTTTTATTTCTTAAATACGAAGAAAAATGCCAGGTGTTCGAAGAACGCTTCCCGCACGTGTGCGGATGCACGTAAGACAGACGTACGAGCAATAGTGTTTACGATCTCCCGTTCGATGCTCGCGCCTGGTTAGGTTGAAGGATCGAAGGTGGCTTGAAATGAAAGAACGAGAATTCTCCGAGCGACCGGGGGACACAGAAACTAGCTGCTTGTTACATAGAGATCTTTTCGGCATACAAAAATGCCGCAAACTGAGAGGAGCAAAGAGTTTCTTGTTTCCCCCACATCAAAGAGACCAGGGGCTCTCTTAGCTTCCCTGAATGCCAACATAAAAGATCGTTAGACATCCAGCCGCTTCACACGTGCGAAGAGATGTGTCTAACTGTGCTCTAGCAAGATTGACAGATTCGGAGATAAAATAAGAGCTGTTAAAATCAAAAATGACAGAATATGTGGGCGGTAATATGAAATAGGAAATTAAACAGACAGGTTAACTTCAGACAAGGGCAGGCAATTCTAACAATCTGTGACACCCAGGTATTTGAATCTATTGACCTGTTTTAAAATTGTTTCATTTACTTTTAATGTACATTTTGGGGAAGCCACTTTCTTTGAGAAGACCAATACTTCTGTCTTCTTGCTATTAAGGCTGAGGCCTTTATTTTCACTTTCTGTCACTACTGTATCAATAATTTCCTGCAGCTGCTTTTCACTTGTTGTTATTAATTAAGACTGTGTCAACAGAGTATCTCAAGTTGTTTATATTAAGTCCGCCTGGCATGTCCTCTAGTGATCTTATTATACTTTTACTGTACAGATGGAACAGATCCGGTGACATCACACATCCCTGCATAACACGCTTTTTTACTTGCTGAAACGTTCCAATTTGTCTGCAATTCTTACAGCTGCTGTCTGTTGCCAGTACATGTTCTTTATTATCCTCAAGTCTTTACCATCAATGTTGATGCCTTCTAACATTTTAATATTTCCTCGTGTTTCACTTTGTCAAATGCCTTACTGTAATCTATAAAGCATAAGTACAGATCCCGTATAGGGATGTTAAAAATGCACCTGACTTTTCAGGGGATGAAAGGGTTTGGTGATTCAGTCGAAGACGCGTAGAGAAAGAAGCTGACTGTTGAAATCTTCAGTTATACTTCAAAGTATACCTTGGACATAAAGTCCACAAACACTGCCTGGGTATTCGGTATTATTAAAATGTGATTCATCTAATCTTTAAGTTGCCAGATTTACTCACACACTAATGCTGATAGGGTCGTAAGACCTCCATAAATAATACAACCCCTGTCACGATATCCTGAATAAAGTTTTCTTAGTGCATGAATAGCCACAACTGCACAACTTACAGCACCAGTCACATAAACAACACTTGACTGCTAGTGAAGTGAGAGAAAAAATAAATGAATAAAAACACAAGAGATTTTTAAAACGTCTGCAGCACTTCACTTTCGGCCTGGCTTTTTGTTTTCTCAGTAAACCTTTTACTGCTGTTAATGTTTTCTATTGTCTAGTTTTCTTCTTCTTTCAAGTAATTTTATGGTCCAAAGATGTGCTTTAAGAGAGACATAGGCACTTGACGTAAATCTAACAGCCTGGGAAGACAAAAGCGGCCGATCGCACCAAGTGGAGATGCACCCTAAGGCCCACCTCAGATAGGGTGAAAAGAAGCTCTTACTACAAATTGAAGAGACAAGAACAAGTCGAAAGCAGCACCAGGAAAAAAAGCAGCGGAGAACTATCACCTCTAGGAGTGCATCATCCCATAGTCAGCAATGACTACTATTTTTTACCAGTGCCTACAAAATATTCATTTATGCTTATAATTTAATGTTCTATATCAGATAAAAGAGCGCCCGACTGACAGAGTGGTATGAGCTCTGGTCTCTCGTTGGCAAAGGTGCCTGGTTCAAATGACGCTCTAGTCTGTAAGCCTATCGCTACTGTCATCTTTGAACCATAAAACTACTTGAAACAAGAAGAAAGCTAGACAATAGAAAAGGATAAGGAAGCGAACTGGTCACCTCCCCGCTCGATGCTGGACCTAGTATTGTGGTCTCTAACACTTCACTCCCCTACGGCAGTATGTGCTAAGGGGCTACAGTTACCTTGTTATCAGATAATGAAACCTGATTGTATAACTAAAATAGAATATTCTTGATATACTTACAAACAACGGGTCCCAGCAACCATCGCTCCTTAGCGTATAGCTCCAGCATGGCTGTGGGCTGACACACCAGCAACACTAGAAGGTCTGCCACACTCAAGTTGACCAGATACAGATTCATGGTCGAGCGCATATCCTTGACTCTGGTAACTACCACAATCACGAGTACATTACCGACGACACCAACTACGAAGATGATGATGTTGATGACTGTGACGTAAACTGTGATGTAGACAGGCAGAAGCGGCTCTGGGCGCAGCGTGCTCGTCTCAGGCCTATTGCCGTTCACAGACAGCAGTGTCGTGTTCTGGATAATGTTAAAATCCATCTTGATCAGTTAGCTGGAAGCAAACCCAAAAAAATATGTATGAGTTACTGAGGTAACTACATTGCTTATTTAGTCATCTTTCTTCTACCCTGGGTTGTAGAGGTTTGTCAGAGAGAGTGCCATACTATCCTATAGACAAATTTATCTCCTGACCTGGTTCCAATCTAGTCCTCGATCCTTCAGAGATTTGAGATAACTATATTACAAAAATTAACTCGAATTTACCTTTAGATAAGAATAGGAAGGCAAAGGTAATTCCCTATTAGAAAGTGCAGTAGAGGAGGGAAGTGTTGGAGACTTCACTATACTAGGTGTGATGACCCTTTTTTGCGCACCACATAGGGTCTTGTATTTGAAAACTACTCGTATGTAGTGCACACAAAGGCGCCGATGTTAATGTTTCAATGTGTGGTTGTGAGAATGACGTAGATTTGTTTGCAGTATGAACCAGAGGATTCTATGGACTGTGTCCTGCAGGACTGAATGTGTGTTGAAGAAGTGTCTGATTTTATGAATGAAGCATCCTGTGCTGAGATATCCGTGATACACCCCGCCCAAATAAAGAAATACTACAGCGTTTTAACGTTTTCTAGGCCATAAAAACAAATCAAGTGCAAAAATATTTAACTAACGATTTGAAATTTTGTCACTAGGCCAAGTAAATTTACCACCCAGCCCGGCATCCGTACCCTACCCCTTTTCTTAGTGTTTATGAACGAACGTCGAGAACATTGGAAAATATTTGAATATTTCCACTATTACGTTAGAAAACCTGCCACTAAATTCTAGGTTTGACCTTGGTTTGAAGGCCAATACTACTAGATTGAAAATAAACAGTTAGAAAATCTATTAATAACTATTGCCTTAGCGACGGTTACTAGGGCCCTCGCTTGTCCAAGATTTGAATTAACTAATGCCAAGCGTATGATACCCACCCCCCAAAAACCACAAGGTTTTTATTTTGTTGCGTTACCCGTCCTAATATTTAAAACGACCATTAGACAGTTTGGCAGCCGGCCAACGCGTGTTTCGTTTTCAAAGAACGGGCGAGAGAGATAAAAAAAGGGGGGGGGGGGGTTAACATGGAAAACAAATCTAACCTAACTTGTGCATTGTGAAACTGAAACTAGCAAACCAAATGTGTGCAGGGCTGAGAAAGGAAAAAGAAACGTAGATAATGTATTGTATTCTAATAGAAGAATAAATAAAAAGAAAGGACAGAAACGATAATATTGTTAATTGGAATACCATATTAATCTTTATAATATGTTAGCTTGCCTTAGAATAAAAGTATGTTGTTCTGAATAGAGAAAGAAAGAAAAGTACAAAGATGAAAACTAGGATAAAGAAGTAAATGAAAAGATACTGGCTAGATAAAGGACAATTGTCCGGTTAATAATCACTTTCAATCTTTTAAATCGCTTCAATAATAACAGAGATATCGTAGAAAAAAAACATTGAAGACAGACAGACATACACAGTGGTAACCGCTCAACTTTGAAAATCTTCGGAGGTTACATTTTTTCTAACGCGTTTTTTTAAAGAAAGTCAAATTCGCTTAACTTGATTTGATTGGTTGAGGTTAGTCTAGGAAGGGAGGGGATAAAACGAATGCTTTGCTAAGCATAAGTGCCACTTGAAAAAATATTTCCTCCAAGAAGGGTTAAGAGCAGACGCAGAGCAAATTGGTGACCAATTGCCTTTGCAGTTTGGAAGTCGGCGATCTGAACTTGTGCCACTGATCGCTAGTTAACCTTATACTTGTGAAATATTTCATTGATTGAGGTAAGATAAACCATTTTATTGATGTATATTATTATTATTAATATGTAGAGGCCAACCCAGATAGGGCGCCCACAAAATTTGTGTTGTGCGACATTTGCCTTTGTGGAAGCTTGCGACATATTAGGAGCACAGGCATGCCTAAGTAGACTTATGAAGCAAATGAAAGTACATTGTGTTGGAAAATGGTTATATAAAATATTACGACTGTAAGACCAGGAAGCCACTGGCAGTCTTCGGCAGACCTCAGGTTCTAATAACTTTAAAAATAGATAAGATTTCATATGAAAAGAATTAACATATCACTAGAAAGAGAAAAAGAGTGTATCCCAGCTGAAGATAACAAAGATTTAAAGTGACAGGGGCGTTGAAACCATGTGGGAAGAAGAAGATACCCCCTGATTATGAAGCAGTCACAATTAAAATTAGGGACTGTAGCTATTTTTGTTAGCTCTTTTATCTGATCACAACGCATGTTTAATGATGTTTAATTGATAGTTGTGGAGATACACATATGTATATAGAGTACTTAGGGAGGCCTGTTCCTCTTGTTGCAGGGTTGAGTCATATATTACCCAGTGAGCCTTAACCTGGAGCTGCAGAGTTCGAGGCAACATGTTGGTTGCTTGAATGTTAAAGTCTTATCTGCCTCCAGAGAATACTGTAGAGAACGAGTGTGTATTTTCCAGCATGTCATATATCTTCAAAGGAACCACAAGATAAGCCATAATATTGCGGGCTTCTGTCAATTCATCACGTTGTATTCTCCACACGCTACTATAAACTGTTTTGTGAAATGATGAGACACCCAGTCCTTCCAAGTAGTGACACTTCATAAGACAGTATTGTTTCAGCAAGGAATAAAATTCTATAAACATTTTAGTAGTGACATTTATGGACAAGATGTCCTTCATATTTATTTAATGCTGTACATAAACACACTTCATTTTAAGTTTTAAACCTTCCTGTCCCAAAAGATTTGAGGTACAGGAAATTAAAATTGTAAGATAATATTATAACTTTAACTCCAGTCTTGTTGATTCAATTTTCATTGAGTTAAAGTTGTGTTTGTTTTCTTCAGGCATTTATCACTACATTTGCATTACCCTAGACACGTAGCCATATAACAAACATCACACCCTAGATATAAAAATATTGCACAGCGTGAGATCTGAGAGAGGTGGGGTTAGGTTCCCTGAGAACTCATCAACACCATTTTCAACTATTAAACTCAGGGTCTTACATAGCTTGACCTCACGCTGTTGACACTTAGTCTTTTTCATTTACTTACCATCAATAACCTCCCCGGTGTTAAGCCACCACATATATTGGGGTCCTGTCCGGGATTTACATTTATTGTAACATCATAGATCCAGGGTACCCCCATTGTAATAAAATTTATAACATTAATCAGTGTGGAGAACTAAATGAATTGGCATTGCCCATAGTTAATTAGAAATATTTGTTTGCTATTATAGTTGGATTAATTAAATTTGGTGCAAGATAAAAGATGGCAGACTTGGCCAAATTCAGATCTGCTGCAGTGCAGACTGCAAAGGAAATGGGAATGGAGGGGTAAGTTCTGATTCAGTATGTGACTTCAGAATGTGATAAGTTTATTGATAGGGAAGATATGAGGTTAGCAGAAGAGAAAAGGTTACAATTAGAAGATGCAAGGGAGGCGAGGAAATTAGAGGCTGATAGGGAGGCTGAGATTAAAAGATTACAACTAGAGGAAAAGAAATTGGAGGCTGAGGCTAAGAAGTTAGAGGCTGAGAAAGAGGAAAAAGATTACAGTTAGAGGCTGAGAAAGAGGAAAAAAGATTACAGTTAAAGGTTGAGAAAGAAGAAAAACGATTGCAAAGGGAGCACGAACTAAGGCTAAAAGAATTGGAATTGCAAGGCCATGCTCCAGAGAATGGTAACAGCCCATCTACCTCTGATGCTAGTGCAACTCAGGGAGCCTCTAACTTGGCAATGAACTTCCATTTAGACCCCTTTGTAGAAAAAGAGGATGACATTGAGTCCTTCCTCTCTAGATTTGAAAGACTAGCTACAAAATGGTTTGGAGAGGAAAAAATGGAGTTTGAAATTATCCCAAGGGCTTAGGGGAACATCTTACGAAGTGTTCTCAAAGTTGAGCAGAGACGATCAGGAAGACTATGACATATTAAAACAGGCTCTTCTAGTTAGGTACGAGAAGAATGGGGAATTTTACAGGAAGAGATTTAGAAATGCAAAGCTACTGTCTGGGGAGACCTACCACCAATTCTCTGCCAGGTTGGAAACCTATTTGGAGAAATGGACTGCTCTGGGGAAAATCCAAGATCTTAATGAAATGATCATGATTGAGCAATTGAGAGAGTCCATGGCTCCAGACCTGAGAAAGTTTCTCATGGAACAAGGTGCAGAGAGGTTGGGTGAGGTGCTCAATGTCGCTGAGAGGTATCAGGCAGCCCAGTCAGAAGTAGCTGGAGCAAAGAAGAAACAGGTAGAACATAATAAAGCCCCCAAAACCAGAATAAATTTGACAGTAGAGATCAAGGAAACAGAGGTAAACACAACTATGATAGGCCAAGATTTGACCCTAGAGATAGAAACCCGCAATACAATGAAAGGAAACCCTACAGATCTTATGGTAAGTACTGTAAAATTTGCAAGCTAAATAACCATAATACAAAAGACTGTAGGAAGAAAAATAATCCTCCACATTACGCTGCATGCCTTAAAACAGGAAATATGGGACAGAAGGAACAGCCTACTGGACAGCAGGAACCTTATCATCCCCCTGTATGTGAAGACGTAGTATGTAATGGGGGCACTATTATGTGCCTTTATGATACTGGATTGGATTTTGACTCAGTCGTGAGTTCTCACCTGGTGCACCCTGACCAATATACCACAGAAACAGTGGAAATACAATGGGCAACCAAGGAAGTAGCAACCATGACCCTTCCCATCGCAAGAAAAAATGTAAAAACTCGCTATGTGGAAGGAGTGATTAGAGCAGCAGTGATAAACGAACCAATCTACCCTCTGATATTGGGGTGTAGATATGTGTTTTTGGGAAATCCCAAAAGACCATTGATCATGGAAACAGTACAGACCAGGTCACAAGCAAGGAAGGAGGAAGATAACCCAATAAATACTCATCCAGAGGAGATGAGGAAGGCACAGGCTGAGGATAGGTCACTAAGGCCGTGTTTCAAGAAACTCCCGAAATGCCATACCCCTCCAAATAAAGGAGATTTTTATATGAAGAACAAGCTAATGTATAGGAAGGATGAAACTGGTTCAAATGGTCATGGACAGCTGGTAATTCCAACTTCATATAGGGAAACGGTGATGGAGTTAGGACATGCCATCCCCTTCAGTGGTCATATGGGGATCAGCGCCACAGGACAGCGTATAGCTTGTCATTACTTCTGGCCAGGATTAACTGAAGATATAAAAAGATATGTCAAATCCTGCCCAGAATGCCAAAGGGTAGCTCCAAAGCATTGGACTGCACCTGCAACTTTAGGAGAGATGCCAATCGTGGGAACCCCTTTTGAAAGAGTTGCAGTGGATATTGTGGGACCTCTCACACGTACCAAGAGGAGAAAAAGTTACATTCTTACTCTGGTGGACACTTGCTCTATGTGGGGACCTTGTCATCAATCGACTCGAAACATGTGGCAGAGGCATTACTTACAATATTCACTAGGTTAGGTTTTCCACACCAAATCTTGACTGATAATGGATCACAGTTCAATGGGAGACTAACTGAGGAAGTTTTCAGGATCTTCCAAGCCAGGCACTTTCACTGTAGTCCGTATAACCCCCAAGGGAACGGGCAGGTGGAAAGATTTAACGGGACACTCATTTCCATCCTGCGAAAGCTGGCCCATGAGAGACCTGATACGTGGGATCAATACTTACCCGCGGCCCTGTTTGCTTACCGGGAAGTCCCAAATAGTTAGACCGGAATGGCACCGGCAACACTGCTATTTGGCAGACCAATCAAAGGTCCATTGGAAGCCTTATTGAGGACGGGGACAGATGAGAAGGCAGAAGAGACTGTAACCTCATCATATCAGCATGTGAACGAGCTGACCACTCGCTTAAAAACTGGCTGGAAACTTACAAATGATAACCTAAGACAAGCCAGGAAAAAACATGCTGCATATTACAATAAGAAAGCGAAGGATAGGGAGCTTGCTGTGGGGGAGAAGGTGCTTCTTCTACTACCCGGCAGCAGCAACAAACTTCAGATCGGATGGCAAGGTCCTTACACAGTTTTAGAAAAGGTATCTAGAACTAACTGTAAGATAGATAAGAAAGGTAAAGAAAAAATCTATCACGTGAACCTCCTAAAGAAATATCATGATAGACAACTCCAGGAAGGGACACATTTAATGACCTTGGCCATAGCTACTGAGATGAAGAACGAACCTCTCACCTCTTTTGAATACCCCCTGAAACCCTGTGAAACTCCTGCACAGGTAAAGATCAGTAAGCATTTGACAAAAGGTCAGAGGGAGAAGATTCAAAAGGTTCTGGAAAATCATACAAACGTGTTAACGGAAAAACCGGGGCACACAAACTTGTTGGAATATGACATGAAATTACTAGACCCAACACCCATCTGTATGAGAGCCTATACTATCCCATTCGCAAAAGAGAAAGCTTTAAAAGAGGAGATAGATTATCTGTTACAGGAAGGAATCATTTCTCACAGTGAATCTCCTTATAGCTCCAGTGTGGTATTGTTGAGGAAACCCTCTGGGGAACATAGACTGTGCATAGATTACAGGAAACTGAATGCTGTCACAGAAAGTCAGGTTGATCCATTACCTGATACTAACCAACTGTTTGCCAGACTGAATAAGGCAAAATATTTTTCTAAGGTAGATCTCAGCAAGGGATATTACCAGATTCCAGTGAAGCCTGAGATTCGACCTTATCTGGCTTTTAGCACCTCGGAGGGCCATTATGAGTTCAACATGTTGCCGTTTGGTTTGAAAAATGCTCCGAGTGTGTTTTCCAGAATGATGCGAAAATTGTTGGATCCCCTGAAAAACCCATGTATTACCAATTTCATGGATGATTTCCTCATCGCTACGGAAACATTTGAAGAATATGTTAACTCTTTGAATATGCTATTTGATAGACTCAGAGAGGCAAACTTAACTGCTAGACCAACAAAATGTTGTATTGGATGCAAGGAATTAGAATTCTTGGGACATACTATACATCAGGGTAGCATGACCCCTGACCCCAAGAACCTGGAGAAATTACAGAGAGCACCTAGACCACAGATTAAAAAGGATGTGCCATCCTTTGTGTCACTTTGTGGCTTTTACCAAAAGTACATTAAAAATTTTAACTCTGTATGTGCTCCTCTGACGGATTTGACTCGTATAGGAAAACCAGATAGAATAGAATGGTCAGCAGAATGCGAGTTGGCATATAATGAGTTAAAGGAAATACTCACCAGTAAGCCTATATTGAAATTACCTGATTTGAGTCAGGAATTCGTGGTAAGAACGGACGCTAGTAATGTGGGATTAGGGGCCACATTGTTACAAAGGTCCTCTTTACCAGATGGGGAATTAAACCCAGTTGCTTATGCCAGCCGCAAGTTAAACAGAGCGGAACAAAACTACTCAACTATTGAAAAAGAATGTTTAGCTTTAGTCTGGGTGATCAAGAAATTCCAGATCTATCTGTATGGTAGACCATTCGTGGTGCAAAGTGATCATCAGTCCCTGGTATTTCTGGCCCAAGCCAAACATGGTAATGCCCGTTTGTTAAGGTGGTCACTTCTCATTCAACCTTACTCGTATTGAATACATTCCTGGATCGCAGAACGTTGGGGCAGATTTCTTGAGTAGGCACCCACCTGCAGAAACCCAGGATAATCAAAAAGCCTAGTTGAGTTCATTTGATCGGATTTGTATCACTGATTATAAAGCTGCAATGGAAAGCAGGCTCTTAATAGGGGAGATGTGTGGTGAGATATCCGTGATACACCCCGCCCAAATAAAGAAATAATACAGCGTTTTAACGTTTTCTAGGCCATAAAAACAAATCAAGTGCAAAAATATTTAACTAACGATTTGAAATTTTGTCACTACGCCAAGTAAATTTACCACCCAGCCCGACATCCGTACCCTACCCCTCTTCTTAGCGTTTATGAACGAACGTCGAGAAAATTGGAAAATATTTGAATATTTCCACTATTACGTTAGAAAACCTGCCACTAAATTCTAGGTTTGACCTTGGTTTGAAGGCCAATACTACTAGATTGAAAATAAACAGTTAGAAAATCTATTAATATCTATAGCCTTAGCGACGGTTACTAGAGCCCTCGCTTGTCCAAGATTTGAATTAACTAATGCCAAGCGTATGATAAGCACCCCCCAAAAACCACAAGGTTTTTTTTTGTTGCGTTACCCGTCCTAATATTTAAAACGACCATTAGACAGTTTGGCAGCCGGCCAACGCGTGTTTCGTTTTCAAAGAACGGGTGAGAGAGATAAAGGGGGGGGGGGGGGGCTAACATGGAAAAAAAAACTAACCTAACTTGTGCATTGTGAAACCGAAAATAGAAAAACAAAAGTGTGCCGGGCCGGGAAGGGGAAAAGAAACGTAGATAATGTATTGTATTCTAATAGAAGAATAAATAAAAGGAAAGGACAGAAACGATAATATTTTTAATTGGAATACCATATTAATCTTTATAATATGTTAGCTTGCCTTAGAGTAAAAGTATGTTGTTCTAAAATAGAGAAAGAAAGAAAAGTACAAAGATGAAAACTAGGATAAAGAAGTAAATGAAAACATACTGGCTAGATAAAGAACAATTGTCCGGTTAATAACCACTTTCAATCTTTTAAATCTCTTTAATAACAACATTGATATCGTAGAAAATAAAAATTGAAGACAGACAGACATACTCAGTGGTAACCGCTCAACTTTGAAAATCTTCGGAGGTTACAATTTTTCTAACGCGTTTTTTTAAAGAAAGTCAAATTGGCTTAACTTGATTTGATTGGTTGAGGTTAATCTAGAAAGGGAGGGGATAAAACGAATGCTTTGCTAAGCATAAGTGCCACTTGAAAAAATATTTCCTCCAAGAAGGGTTAAGAGCAGACGCAGAGCAAATTGGTGACCAATTGCCTTTGCAGTTTGGAAGTCGGCGATCTGAACTTGTGCCATTGATCGCTAGTTAACCTTATACTTGTGAAATATTTCATTGATTGCGGTAAGATAAACCATTTTATTAATGTATATTATTATTATTAATATGTAGAGGCCAACCCAGATAGGGCGCCCACAAAATTTGTGTTGTGCGACATTTGCCTTTGTGGAAGCTTGCGACATACTAGGAGCACATGCATGCCTAAGTAGACTTATGAAGCAAATGAAAGTACATTGTGTTGGAAAATGGTTATATAAAATATTACGACTGTAAAACCAGGAAGCCACTGGCAGTCTTCGGCAGACCTCAGGTTCTAGTAACTTTAAAAATAGATAAGATTTCATATGAAAAGAATTAACATATCACTAGAAAGAGAAAAAGAAAAGAGTGTATCCCAGCTGAAGATAACGAAGATTTAAAGTGACAGGGGCGTTGAAACCATGTGGGAAGAAGAAGATACCCCCTGATTATGAAGCAGTCACAATTAAAATTAGGGACTGTAGCTATTTTTGTTAGCTCTTTTATCTGATCACAACGCATGTTTAATGATGTTTAATTGATAGTTGTGGAGATACACAAATGTATATAGAGTACTTAGGGAGGCCTATTCCTCTTGTTGCAGGGTTGAGTCATATATTACCCAGTGAGCCTTAACCTGGAGCTGCAGAGTTCGAGGCAACATGTTGGTTGCTTGAATGTTTAAGTCTTATCTGCCTCCAGAGAATACTGTAGTGAACGAGTGTGTATTTTCCAGCAAGTCATATATCTTCAAAGGAACCACAAGATAAGCCATAATATTGCGGGCTTATGTCAATTCATCACGTTGTATTCTCCACACGTTACTATAAACTGTTTTGTGAAATGATGAGACACCCAGTCCTTCCAAGTAGTGACACTTCATAAGACAGTATTGTTTCAGCAAGGAAAGAAATTCTATAAACATTTTAGTAGTGACATTTATGGACAAGATGTCCTTCATATTTATTTAATGCTGTACATAAACACACTTCATTTTAAGTTTTAAACCTTCCTGTCCCAAAAGATTTGAGGTACAGGAAATTAAAATTGTAAGATAATATTATAACTTTAACTCCAGTCTTGTTGATTCAATTTTCATTGAGTTAAAGTTGTGTTTGTTTTCTTCAGGCATTTATCACTACATTTGCATTACCCTAGACACGTAGCCATATAACAAACATCACACCCTAGATATAAAAATATTGCACAGCGTGAGATCTGAGGGAGGTAGCGTTAGGTCCCCTGAGAACTCATCAACACCATTTTCAACTATTAGACTCAGGGTCTTACATAGCTTGACCTCACGCTGTTGACACTTAGTCTTTTTCATTTATTTACCATCAATAACCTCCCCGGTGTTAATCCACCACACATCCCAAAGTGTTATAGAATGGAGAGTGTCTAATCAGTGTTCGTGGACACAAAGATATATTAATAATAATCTGATGTGTCTAAATCATCATAAGTGGGTGGTATTCAAATAATGCGCGCCAGTGGACTTGTCGCAGAAAATGTAAACAAAATATATTTATATGCATAAAAGCATTGGAATGCGCAGTATGTGATGAATCGCAAATATTATGGATAAGCAATGGCAAATATAATTAAGAAAATTATATGTGCAGAATTTGCAGTCGATTTCAGTAAATGTGTTTTGTGGGATCACGGAGTGGAATTAAATTATTGATCGTAATTTACTTGGTCGTATTTGTGTGAAGTGTTGTAGCACTATTGATCGATTTCCTCATCACCGTAACACTAGGTCCGGCTATATTCGATGAGCAGTTTCCTTCATCACTGTCTTTGCTTTCCTAAACTCAAGAGCAGGGGCATGTACTCATTTACAGCTGGGTAGTCTGGAACGGGACGATACCAGGTTTTGAAATTAATAACTTTGCCGGGAGAGATCTGCGTTTTAACCACTTTACCTATCGCCGTGAAACATTATACACGTATTGTTCTTTCTGGCAAAAGCGACTATGGAGTTTTTTTAACTACGGCTTCGGTGTTGGAGTCGGGATGTCAGAGTCGTGGAATCTGTCGTTTTTTTAGTGGAGTCGGTAAAAAATGTCCCAACTCCGATTACGAATTTGTTGCCATATGACTAGTAAACAACTGTAGTCAGAAGTCGATTTCGGGAATCGGACTTCTAAAATTGTCAGGAGTTGGAAAATTGATTGACCGACTCCATAACTCTGGTTTTAACTGGAGCAGTTACTGGTCAATACAACTGTAGAGCAATGACAACAATTTTTGACACCCCAGCCTTAAAGAATAACGGTGAGCGTAAAACAAGGACAAATGGTATTGGAGTCATTGTGACAAAGGAATAATATATGAGAAACGTGGGACATTTCGTGATTACCTTGTGGCTGACTGTGGATGACGAACAGTAATCACTAAATAGTTCGTGAGTAGTGTCGTGTAATATTCATGTGGAAAACGAACTCACATACCATTTCTATATTCTGTTTGTTTTTTCAACTTTCTACTATTTATTGTTATACAGCAGCCATTTGTACAATGATATATATATATATATATATATATATATATATATATATATATATATATATATATATATATATATATATATATATATATATATATATATATATATATATATATATGGCGTTTCAAAATTATGTATACACACTTTAAATATTTATATTTCATGACCAACATACACAATTTATTACAATGAAGTTATTTTATTTTATTTTTCAACGACTTGAAAAATGGTGGAGAATTCTCAATTCCGTTTTGAAGAAAAAGAGACACTTGTAAAACAATTGTAGATCAGTCGCTATTGTATTCATGCTGATGGTGGCTATTTTGAACATTTAAACTAAAGGTATCTTATTGTGAGAAAAGTATCTATCACTCAGCTTTAAAATATGAAAAGGAAAATTAAAACTGTGTATGTTGTTAATGAAATATTTTTAAAACCTTAGATACATTATTTTGAAACACACACACACACACAAACACACACACACACACACACACACACATATATATATATATCTATATATATATATATATATATATATATATATATATATATATATATATATATATATATATATATATAGTGGAAATGACAACAAATTCTTGCACAAATAGACTGCTGGTGCTTCACTGTCTTTGCTTTTGTTTGCACTTGTGATTTTTTATACTCTTTCCGACGAAAACGCGGTGAATGAAGTTCAAACCTGGATTATAGCAGGAAAGAGGTGAATTTGTACAAATTTGGCCTGTCTTGTGCCGTTGCTAGTGTACAGCCAGTTAACACAAAACCAATATTACATAATTAGAAGTGCCACAAAAACGCGAAACTTTCTGCATTTTCTAAGTAAATCAAGCACAAACACTGTGAGCCCTGTTTGTTTTCATGTCTAGTCCAAGCTAAAAACGTGATGTCTGAGAGTATGAGACATTTAATCAGCATTGACAGCTATCTCGTGGAAGCCTGTGTGATAAGTAACAATTCTGCGAACGTGCACTGTCAGCGTAATTACAGTCATTAGAAAGGCATTAGCGCTGTTCGATAAAATTACTTCTAATGGAATAGCGGAATCAAGGGTTCCAATGGTGTTACTTTTAATGCAATATTTAAATCAAGGGTCCTCAAAGAGCGGAAGACCTTAAACGTCCATAATAAGACTGGAAGTGTTGTTATTGGAATTAATTATTTGGATTTTAAGGCTACCGTGTTTTAAATTCATTTTGTTGCTGTGTGCCTTCATACAGCAATATAAATAGACAGAGATGTCAAAGTGAAGCCCGCTGGGACAGAATTGTTAAGCGACCGAGATTTTCCTGGAGAAAATCAAGATATAAAGAGATAAATAGGAAGACTATATCCAGAATGTAGTGCAAAATAGCTGGACGAGCATCTTGAAGCTGGGATAAAGACCAGAGTAATTCTAGAATAAAATCAAAGGCAGATAATTTTAGAATAAAGCTAAGAGTATACGACTCTAGAATAAAGTAATCAGCGGACAATTCTGGAACAAAGCAATTAGGAGGGAACTATAGAATAAAGCAATTAGGAGATAACTATAGAATAAAGCAATTAGGAGGGAACTATAGAATAAAAAAATTAGGAGGGAACTATAGAATAAAGCTCTGAATACATACTTCAGGAACTTTAACAATGATAATTGTCTTGGTATATGTGACGAGATGGATGTTGGATTGAAATTTAGAAAGTAGTTCCCAGAACTGGAGAAGAGAGCTGGAGAACCTGAGTAGGGATGGCACAAAGAAGTCAGGCAGTTCACTGCATAGTTCTCGTTGATAGCTGTAGAAGAAAACTGATAGGTAAGTTACCTTCTCGCTAGACCTAACCTATGCTCCAAGGGTTTCTTTATAAATATGTGACTGCAGCTCGTATTTATTCCCTACCAACTGTAAATTCTTACTATCTCTATAACCACACAACAAAATTATAACTGGAAATTTAAAGAATTTAATATATGCAGTTATAAACAAACCAATGCACTTTATTGATTAATGATGCATAGTAAAAACAGTATCACTTTGGAATATCAATATCTTACAAATTTTTCCACAATTTGAAAAAATATATATATATAGTCTCTATTTGGTCCTTTTCATCATGTTACTGGCTTGGGTGTCTTGGTTGTGTTTTCACATTATGTTTTACTTAACTTGCTTGACAGGTTATAGTAGCTGACGTCCCTCGGTCGTTAAAACATCTGGACATTGAAGACGCTATGCTTATGCCAGGAACAGTGTTGGTTCACTGTTAAGCAGTTTCCTAATTTCCTAAACTGTGTCACGTTTTTCACCATTAGTTGAACCTGCAAAATATGACCAGGTTATGGTATGTGTGGTTTATAACCAAGACGCCCTTCTGATGCGGCTAGTCACTGCTGATCAAACTCCTCATTTCGACAACACTGTCTTGAGCTGTGGTTAAGTCAGTCAAAAGGGGGTACATCGTACAACAATACAATACATTTAACATCAATTAATGACATTTTCCAAACCCAGTTAATGTTTACACCCATTTGGCTTAGCGTTATGCCAAAGTTAGAAAAATTGTTTTCCTTACAATACATCGACAAAATGTGCCGAATTGAAGACAAGAAAGAAAAAGAGAAGACGAACTCTTTGATCACAGTATCCAAAAGCAAAGCCCTAAAAAGGACTGTTATTTCTAGCGTTAACAAGGACTTCTAGCTAAGCCAATGCTGTCAAAGATTGAGGTTATATATTGGTGGAAACCATCTTCCTTCGGATACAAGGCAAGGTATATATATAACGATATATGTTAAGCAAAACATTAATTTTAAGTATTCATCAATTTTAAATGTACATTAATTCACTAAGATATTGTGTAAGCTTAACAATCTATACAGACATACCCTCAGAACAGTTATACTTCAAAGTCTGCGGCTGTTAGAAGCTGCGATCTACAAATCGCTCACAACAGCGGTCAGTGTGGCCTCTTCTCAGGTATTTTGTTGTGTTATGTGTTCATACCTCCAATATATAGGAGTCAGCCTTCCGGGTGTTTTCTCATTAAATAAATAAATATTACACACAAAAAGGTATGTTTCAGGCACTCGTGAGAAATAGAGAAATATAAAACTAGACAACAGAAAAACAACAGAAGTGAGTGGCTTACCAGAGAATCGAACACAGGACCTTCCGAACGGCACCACTGCCTAGCTACGGAAGCGAATCCCACTATCCTCCTTGACATCTAGGTACAACAAAAATAGTGCATCGTAGACAGGGTTCATTAACGCGATTTGCAACACGGAACACCAGATATTTACCTAGGACGATCCAGCCGAAATAATGAAGCAATCACTTCTGTTGTCTTCTTATTATACAGTATAGGTCAGATTACACATCATAAAGTCCTTACTACTGTGTCTAGTAAAGCTCTGTCACATCCTGAGGGATTCCGGGAAGTAAGGTACTGTGTCAGAGGCGTGCTTATATACCCAATCTAGATCTAACCCTTGCTTTCTTGGAGGTTCGCGCCTGAGTTCACTTTTTATTTCTTGTAAACTTTCGTGGGGAGCCGCGGTAGCATAGTGGTTAATGCACTGGCTTTCTAGCTCAGTGGTCTATGGTTCAATCCCCAGATGAGGTGGGATTTTTTTAGGCCGCAAACGGCTCCTGGGTCGACCCAGCCCCAACTAGGTACCAGAGCATCTTCTGGGAAGGTTAAGGCGGCCGGCGTGATGCTGACCACATCACCCATACTGTGCCGATGGTCAAGAAAATATGGGCCTAACTCCATATTCCCAATATGCCTCAATGGG
This sequence comes from Oreohelix idahoensis, assembly GCA_024509875.1. Lineage (NCBI taxonomy): Eukaryota > Metazoa > Mollusca > Gastropoda > Stylommatophora > Oreohelicidae > Oreohelix > Oreohelix idahoensis. The sequence goes on from JAMPIV010004033.1 coordinate 65,813, forward strand.
CGTGTAACGGGATCCTTTACATTTACCTTAAACTTTCGTGGGATTTTGAATGCTGTTGTGCACATTTACAGACAAAATCATAATTTCCTTGGCAAATACCAAAGGTAATGATTTCCGACTGCCATAATTACATGTATTTGTAGTTGCTGTTCAAATCCCAACCGAATTATCCTGATCGGGTCACTAATCATAAAGTTTAGCAGAATTTGTATTTGTGCAATTCATTACGTGTCATAAAGACACTAGTTTACGTGGAAATTGAAAAAAAAAAAAATTAAAAGTGAAAATGTTTCTAACTCAGCCGATGTAAAAGATGACGGGAAAGCACAATGATGTGCGCTTTTTTCAACACGCCCATTTTGCGTGTGTTCATCTTCTACTGTCGATGGTTACTGAAGACCCAAAGATACTATTGATTTCCTAGCTGAGTTTCTGAATCAGCAATGTTCATCTGGAATGTATACGAACTTACCGAGGCTCAAAATCTGCATATTCATCATGCTGCTTGTAACATGATGAAACAAAATGCCTTTACCATTCATCGTATAATAAAAATATCGTCCAATCAAAACCACGCACCCTCTCGTGTGTGTCGCGCATATTTGCAAATGGCGAGATAGAGAGAAGGAAATTTTATGTAAACGGTACCATGGATTTATATAGATTGCAAACAGACGGAATAAAGAAAAGTATTGGAATTTATTGCATTCTATGAAGGAGAAGGCCATACTGTTATATTCGATAGGAAATGGTGCTATGTGCTTTAATTTCGGAGATGTGCAAGGTAAAGTAGGCCAGCATGCTAGAAGAGAGTGTGAAAATGGTCTTTCAAAATTTGTTAAAATTCATAGTCAAAACGAATTAAGGAAAACCATAGTTGCAAAGGAAGCTGAAGATCGTCCCAGTAAAAGGATATATACATAAAGATGGTAGATGCCGGGGTTGAGCAGAACGACTATGTTTTCTGGACCAACCTAACACAAACTTGCTCTAGTCTGCAAATATAAGACAGTATGAAAACGGTGACCCAGATTGCTCTCCGACACGTCCGCTGCTATTGTATAAAAAGGCAAACAGTGGAATGTTCAAACGTCACACACACACAGCAGAAGCCAGATAGACGGAGGGAAAGAGACGCTCGTCAAGGATATATTTTTACCATCTGTTGGTCGAGCAGTTCTTCATCACCAAACCGAGTTTATTCTGTGTTTTTCATCTATCTTGAGAGGATAGGTAAATATATGAATAATAATTTGTTTTATTGCAGATTATTGTGTAAGAATTGTATCAGGGTCAGGCCAGAGGACTGAACTGAATTTGAGTTATGGATGTATAAAGACATTCGATGCTTACCAACGTTTAGCATAAATATCAGTAGGAGTGATCTAATGTAAACTATTATACTGGAATAATGGACTTGACAAACCAGAATGTGAAAGGCGAAAGGCGACGGTTACATCATAATCATGTATAAAATGTATTATACTTTTATTCATGTATTTTATTATTTAGAAATGTTATGCAGATAGGCATCTGTCCTGTCTAGCTACTCCGAATCAGAACTGATCCATGTATCATTCATATACATGTAAACATCTGAACACTCTTATTCATGTACACGTAGGTGTTATGAGTAAAATCATAACAGGCTTTATCGCACTCGACATGGTTTGTATACATACTTCCTTGTTGATATTGCGTTGCCCGGACTACTCCGGAAGTACGTCACATAGTCTGCTAATATTGGGCAGACTATTCTTTGCCGGCTTTACGAAGCAAATTTGAGCTGGGAGTCGTTCTCTTTCGATGTGTATTCACTGTGTGTGAAAGACGTGTTTTTGACGAGCTCCAGAAAGTGTACTCTTGTGATAGAGTCTTTGTGAAATTATATCAGCTAGGTCGTCCTTCAGTATGGAGTCTATACTTGATAATATTGATATGGACAAGCGAATGCTGAGATAAAATGAGGTGAGTGTGGAACTATTATATTAAAGATTTCAGCAATATGTCGCAGACATCTTGTCCTTAGTCTACGTGACGATAGACGTGTTTCATGGACTGGCTAGTGAATGCCATTGATTATTATATGGATGCAAATTTATAAGGAGCTTCGTCCTGTAATTAAAATTGAATATTGTTCTTCACGTCAAACTGGCATTATGAAGTTTTCTGACTGTTGAAGACTACTTGCACTTTTCGAAGGCTGTTAAAAAGTTGGACTTATAGGCCTGATAAAAAATTATACCCTAGACAATCTGGAAGCAAGGATCCAGCGAACTGATGATTTTAAATGAACTCGGAGGAGGGAGAAGTTAGACCAGACTAACTAATATCTACTCTCTACAATTTTGGGGGCCAAGCCGGGATCGCCTGATCAAAAGACTTTTCGTCATCATTTTTGCTGCGTAGTCGTACTTCGTTCCAGTTTTTCAAAATGGCGCACGTGTCGTCTGCTAGAGTCTGAGAAGGCCGGAGGACAAGTTCACTTTACAGTCCTTTACATATTCAAGTCATGAAAGAGCAGTTGTGCCAGAAGTTTATACCTGATGCATCCTGATGCATGATAGCATCAAATTTTCTGCCGAAGATGGCGTATTTTTATGACAACGGCGAATCAAGTGAATTCTGAAACGTGTCAGCTGTTTGCAGCGTTGCTAGATCTAGTGAGCGGTCCTTGGTGTTCAGTTCGCATCTGTGCTGGGAGAAACGGACAGTGGAACTAGGAGGATTTGAGGCCTGGCATTCAGATAAGTCACGTTTATGTTTCATACAGCGTATGATTGAATTATCTTTGTTTGCCTGCGCTATTTTTTCAGATTTATGTTGCATGTTTTAATGTCGTGGTGTATTTAATCTGTGGGCGGTAGGTGGGACTTGTGTATCTATTAATACCGTTTCGACTGGTCGATACATTCATGAGCGTTGCTATAGGGTTTGGAGTGTGATTGTTTCAAATAGCGGGGCCGTCATATAAAAAGCTGCGTGTATACTGCTGCTATTGAAATAATCATGACCTGTGATTGTTAGCTGTACAGTACTGTTAAATGTAAATTTGTGGTTGTAGTCTAGTTCAAAATAATTTTTTCTTCAGTTTTTTACATTATTGTTTGTGAAACTGTGATTCTTACCTGGATATCCTTCATTTAATAGATGTGATATATGTTGAAAAAAATTGTGATGTATTGTCATAAGTGTGAATAGAGCTGTACTTTGTTAATTTTTCTATTTCATATAGTTCTACCTAAGTTTTCCATTTGCATTTTCTTCTTTTGGGCTCTGATCACTGTATTCTGTCTTCTTGTTTGTACTTTTCTTTTATGCTCCATCATTAACATCTGTATATTTTGCTATTATTGCATCAAGTTAGTTGAATTGAGGTGGTGATATAATTATTGAAAATATTATTCAAAGTGATAATATTATAAATTTACTTTATTTGTTGCTATTGAAAGACACAATAATAGTAAAGCATGGCAACCTTGAAAGATTTAGTAAAAGTTGGAAAAGATTTTGGTTTGGAGGGGGAAGCCTTGCAATCCTATGTAGACAAGGAAATCAAAAGACAAAAGGAAGAAAAAAGAAGACAAGAAGAAAAAGAAATACGACAAGAAGAAGCAAAAAGAAGAGCAGAAGAGTTAGTTCTTGAAAAGGAAAAATTAGCTTATGCTCAGGTTGAGTTAAAACATGCTCAAGAAATCAAATTAGCTGAGATTGAACTTGAGAAATTGAGATTGCAACAACCTCATGTGAATGTCATAAATGTTGATGCTGGTAGAAGATATCATAATAAATATGTCAAGGTAAATTTGCCTAAATTTAACTCTTCCATTGGCGATATCTCATGCTTCCTCAGTAGATATGAGACTTATTGTCTCGCGTTTAATATCGATAGAGCTACATGGCCTAGTAGGTTCATGAACTTGTTGGTCGGAGATGCATTTACGGCTGTCTGTACAATGGATGACCAGTCTAGAAATGACTATTATGCTGTTAAAGTATTGTTACTTAAGAGATTTCAATTGGATGAGGATGGCTATAGGCTAAAATTTAAATCACTAGTACCAGATTCTGTTAAAGATTTTACAGAATTTATTACCTCAATAAAAATTTACTTTTCCAGATGGGTTGATCTTGCTAAGATTGAAAAGACATTTGAAGGTTTATCTGACTTAATCCTAAGAGATAAAGTTTTGTCCTCCATTAGTGGAGATTTTTTATCCTTTTTTCAGGAGAGAAAACCAAATAAGTTGTTTGTTTGTGAAACTTTGGGGAGACAATACCAAGTCGCACACCCAAACAAGAATTTAAGTAAAGATAACATTAGGGATTCTTTTCCAGCAGCTTCAGTCAGAGTGATGAATTATAACAATGCTAGGCAAAGATCCAATAGCATTGACAGGAATCATAGATTCAATCAAAACGTTCAATATGGCAACACTAGAGACAAATATAACTTTAAAAAGAAATCTCAACAGCCTCAGAGATATGATAACTACAATAATAACAATGATTATTATGGAACTCAATCATCTAACAGATATAATGATTACCAAAATAGTGGAGGTTATAATGCCAAATCAAACAGAGGTAATAGGTCATTCCACAGGAATAATGACAATTACTCAAACAATGAAGGTTCTTTTCAGAACAATAATTATCGACAGGCAAGAAACCCAGAACGTGTTAATGCTGTCGTAGAGGTCAGTAACAATAATGCAAACCAAATCAATGTGCCTATTGCTGATGCAAATGCTTGCAGTGTTGATTTAGCTAATAGTACTAACTGTACTCAATGCAGTTCTTTGTTTCAGCCACAGAGAGTACCGAGTCTTTTGTGTGGACACCATTTGCCTGTTATGTCATCTGTTGAAAACACAGGTTCCTTGGTACTGGATACGGGTTTTGTAAATAATAAATTGGTTTCAATGTTGCGTGATACATGTGCAACTACTATTGGAATACAAAGATCAATGGTGGACCCATCAGATTACACAGGAAAGGAAGTCAAGTGTATTACTTTTGGTGGAACGGTGGAATACTATCCTACAACGGAGGTATTTCTGGATATACCGTACTTTACTGGTAGAGTGCTCACATGTTTATTAAATAAACCTGTCGCTGGGATTATACTTGGAAACGTCTCAGGGATCCATGAATGTTCCAGACAAGACATTGAGAAGTGGGAGAAAAAGCACTTAATAATGGCTAAAGCTGTTAAGAAGATACTTACAATCTATGGTTTTCCAACAAAATATGTGAATATAATCAAAGCGCTATATGACAATGCAAGATGTTGTGTTAGAACAAATAAAGGGAATACAGAATGGTTTACAGTAGAAACAGGGGTGAAACAAGGCTGTATTATGTCACCACTACTTTTTGGAATAGCTATTGATTGGGTTATGAGAAACTATACCCACAATGAACAATTGGGTATAAAATGGACAAATGGAAAATTCCTGGGGGACCTGGATTTCGCAGATGATGTAGCATTCTTAAGTTCAACACCAAGACAATCCCAAGAAGCAATAAATAATTTGTGTCATCTCTCGGTTAAAATTGGTCTCCAAATAAATGCCTCTAAAACTAAAGCTATGAACTTTTCTAACGAGACCTTTGATATCATCTTGAACGGGGAAAAACTACAGAAAGTTGAAAGTTTCAATTATTTAGGCAGTAAAATGACTCAGGATGGTGACACAACAAGAGAAATCCATACTAGAATTGCTTTGGCAGCTAGCGCCTTCAATAGATTATCTAACATTTGGAAATTACGATCATTGAATATACATACCAAGCTTCGTCTGTTTAATTCAAATGTTATCTCAGTGTTAACATACGGCTGTGAGAGTTGGAAAATAACAAAATCATTGGAGAACAAGCTGAATACATTCGAGAACAAATGTCTTAGAAAACTCATGAACATCAGTTGGAAAGAATTCAAGACTAATCGACAAATAAGAGAAGACTCTAGGCAGAAATATGTCTCCGACTATATAAGGAAAAGACGATGGTCATATATCGGTCATGTCCTACGAATGCAAAACAACAGAATACCACTACAGGCGCTCACTTGGGTTCCTGAGGGTAAGCGGAAAAAAGGAAGACCAAAAGAAACACTCAGAAGAACAATAATAAGAGAAGGAAGAACGTTGGGCCTAAATAATGTGCAAGAGCTAAGAGGAGTGGCGTCACAACGAACAACCTGGAGAGCACTGGTTTCTGCCTTATGCGCCGTGTTTGGCGCTTAAAGAATTTATTATTATTATTATTAAAGCTGTTACTACCAGAGCACAAGCTTGTGAGGAAATGTTAAATCATAAAAGTGATGATATTATGTTAGAGGAAGTTATCAATAATGATGAGCACACCAATGATGTCATGAGTGATGATAATGATGACGTTGATAATGGTGAGGGTAATAAAAATGATAATACTTATCTTGTTGAAGAAGATGATTATTTACAAATTGAATTGATTGAGAAGCTATCTTTCATTCAAAGACAGAGAGAAGATGACTCTTTAAGAAATTTTTTTTCAGTTGGTAACATCAAGGAAGGTGATTACTGATGATAACGCAAAACATTGGTATTCCTTAAATAATGATATTTTGGTGATGTTGATTCTGTTAAGAAACAAATAATGGTACCTATTTGTTATAGACCAGTGGTGTTACGACATGCACGTGATATAAATGCTGCGGGTCACTTGGGTATCGCAAGGACTAAACAGAGAGTTTTATCTCATTTTTTGGCCAGGTGTGACCAAAGATGTAAAAGTTTTTTGTCGCACTTGTTTAGTTTGCCAGAGTGTTGCAACTAAAATGCCTGGTCATAGCGCACCCATTCAAGCAGCAGACATATCCTTGCGTCCTTTCGCAAAAATGTCTATTGACCTTATTGGTCCTATCAAAGTCACTTCAGCTAGGTGTCATAGATTTGTATTAACGTGTATCGATAAGAGTTCTCGTTGGCCCGAGGCTATTCCATTGAAAAAAATTCCAGTGACGATATAGCGGATGCGTTTTTTTTAGTTTTCACCAGACTGGGTTTTCCCGAAAACATACAGTCTGATAACGGATCTCAATTTGTTTCGGATGCCATGAAAAAAGTAATGAACATGTTTGGACTTGCAAGATCACTCAGTTCATTATATCACGCGCAAGCGTGTGGGAAGGTAGAAAGATTTAATAGGACCTTAAAGCAAATGCTTGATAGAGTTACAACTAAATATCCGCAAGATTGGGATCGTATATTACCAGCTGTTCTCTTCGTGTACCGAGAAATTCCCAATTCTAGTATCAGTTTTTCTCCTTTTGAGTTAGTCTATGGTGCTAAGCCACGTGGTCCCATGGCTATATTAAAACAACTACTTATTGATACTAATATGGACGAGGAAGTTCAATCCTCTTATCAATATGTCGTAAATTGAAGGCAAAGATTATTGACACATGCCAAATAGCAGTGCAGTCGTCGGAAAGCGCAAAATCAAAGGCTCGACTGTTTTTTTAAATAAAAACAGGAAACTCCGCCAATTATGGCCAGGAGACGAAGCTTTTGTGTTGCTTCCGAACAAGAAAAATAGATTGTTGATTTCTTGGAAGGGTCCTTACAAAATCATGAACAAATTATCAGATGTCGACTATGTTGCAGATGTGAAAGGAAAAGAAAAAAAGTTTCACATTAATATGTTCCAACAGTTTCATACTAGACCACCACATTTACGTCCTATCTTTGAAGCTATTGACGAATCTATTGATCGTCGTTCTTCCTTGGCAGTAGCTCAGGAAGAAACTTCGGACTTTGCTGATGATGGTGAACCTATTCTCTCGTTACCTGATATTCATCTGTTGGCGACTGAATCTTGGAAAGATGTTTCCATTGATCCTACTTTAAATTCTAATCAGAAGGATCATATTTCTAACTTATTACAATCTTTTTTCAGATGTGCTCACGGATATTCCTGGGCATACTGATGTTATTCAACATATTAAACTGAAACCATATTCTATTCCTATTCATTTGCAATCTCACGTGCAAGATGAGATAAAACAAATGATGAAATTAAACATAATAGAACCTTCCAATTCACCACATAGCTTTCCTATGGTGTTAATCAGGAAAAAGGACAAAACTATAAGAATTTGTATTGATTTTAGACGGTTAAACGCAGTGTCCATCCGAGACCCGGAACCTCTTCCCATTCTTGAATCACTTCTTGACAGACTATCTACTGCCACTTTCTTTGCTATGTTTGACTTATCAAAGGGATATTGGCAGGTTCCTTTAACTGATAAATCTAAACCGTACACAGCTTTCGCTACACCGTTAGGTTTGTTTCAGTTTAACTATATGTCTTTTGGTCTTGTTAACGCTCCTGCTACGTTTGTACGCATGATGCGGAGACTATTTTCTGATCATGAGGATTTTATTACCTACATAGATTTTTTTTTTTTTTTTTTTTTTTTTTGCGTACGCCCGCTAATACTTGAGGCGAAATCTCAGGTTATTATTAATGTCTAGCCTGACATTGATTTTACGTGAGTATCCCTTTATTTCTTGTACAGAGACAGGTGTCCCTCGCCATTCAGGCAAATACTCGTCGATTTCGGAGGTACCCATTGCAGCTGGGTCGGCTCAGGAGCCGCCAGTCCCTGGTCGACGACACTCCTTCAAATGTCCTCGCCAGGTCTCGAGTTAATCCAGTTCAAATCCCGGTCGTCGAAAAATCCTCAAATGCCGTCGCCCGGGTTTGATCCTGTATCACCCGGTCGCCAGAGCGGTGTTGTAACCACTACGCTAGCGCGGCTCCCACCTACATAGATGATATTTGTTTATTCCACCAGTCTTGGAATGATCATATCAACAGTGTGCATTCTTTATTAGATACCTTACAGTGTCATAATATTACTGCTCCACCTTCTAAGACGAAAATAGGTTTTTCAGAAATTACCTTCCTCCGTCACAAGGTTGGAGGTGGAGTTTTAAATCCTGAAGATTCTACGGTTTCTAGGATTCTTAATCTGGATGTTCCTCGAACAAAGAAACAAGTTCCAAGTCTTTTGGGTCTAGTAAATTTTTACAGGAGATTTTTACCACATGTTTCTGATTTAACTTTAGTGTTGTCCGCGTTGTTGAAGAAAGACGCAGCAAAGAAAGTAATTTGGACGCATGCGTGTGATGATGCATTAAAAGTGATTAAATATGCCTTTTCCAAATCGCCAATATTACGTTTGCCTGATATTCGATTTCCTTTCATTCTCAGAGTTGACGCCAGCAATGTCGGAATAGGGGGAACACTAATGCAAGAGTTTAAAGGCCACATGCATCCTATTACATATGTGAGTAGAAAGTTAACCCCCACGGAACAAAAGTACCCAATCGTGGAGAGGGAGCTTCTGGCTATTGTGTTTGCCTTCAAGAAACTTCAACGATACCTCTTGGGAGCTCACTTTACTCTTGAGACTGATCAACGAGCCTTGGGTTACTTACATACTTACTAATCCAAAAGCAGCTAGAGCCAGCCTGGCTTTACAGCCGTGCGATTACAAGTTCAAATGATCAACATAATGCTATGTAGACAGAATATCTACAGTCACAGATCCGGCGCTCAAAACATTTCGCATCAAGAACCATGAAATCACCAGATTGTACTTTGTTTACGGTGATGTTACAGCAATGCCACCCGCACAGCCACATGATAATGCTTATTGATGAATCACTTCATAGCGTGTAACATATCATTTTACTTCGTACATTGCATAGACACAGCATACATCAAGCTTCGGATGCGCATTTCAACTATTATTTGTCAAGAAAAGAATTTGTACAAATGTTTCGATTGATTCAGTTCAGAACAGTTTTGGAAATACACACATTAACAGTCAAGAGACGTTGTGCTGTCTATCAAGGGAGACAACTATTAAATGAAACTCATACCAAGATTTCACGGGAGTTAACCATGAGATCTTATACGCAACTTTTCTTCGTGATTTCGCTTCATGGTTTGCGCACTTATGGATTTATTGTCGCATACTATTAAAGAGACAACAATCATGGACACATTCAAGATGGAATATCTACATGAAACTTCAAGCGCCATATGATTTTGTACACGGAATTGGGACCTCAAGACGCAGCAATAGAGACCGCAGTCAGCGACTCATAGCTTGACTGCCTGCGTCAGGACCAGCGAACCAGAGCTGGTCAAGACCGCACTCCACCTCCACGTGGTGGTCCTGGAAACAGTCTGCAGCTGTGCAGTATGGCTGAGCGAGTGTGGATCGAAATGGGAAGGCAAACCCGGTCCTAAAAAATGCGGTGCAGAAGTCGGATGTGTCGACCGAAAGGTGCAGATCTTACAGCTTAGGCGTAAACAGACACAACGCAACCACCGTCCTTTTCAGGACGAACGAGGAAGAAGAAGAAGAAGTACACGGAATTGACTTGACTTTATTCGAAATAATAGCTTTTTTCCTTACAGGAGTGGAAAAGACATATTAACTTACTATATTAATTAAATTTTCAACACAAAAGAATATTACTTGGACACTTGTAAGTGATATTAAGGCGCTTTGTACGCTATTATAAAATTAATTCGTGATTCGTTGTTCATATTATGTATATGATACAATTTGACATACCATTCACTACCACACAATACTTTATGTATTTGACAATGTGTAACAGTCAAACATTTTGTGTGTGTCAAATGTCTGTCTTACGTCTTCTATTATTGAATAAGATTATTATATACACTTTGCATTAATGTTAATTTGAAGTGACATTAAGTGACTAGGTGACATGACCGTGAACAGTAGGTGTTCTCTGACAGACAAAAGTGTGAGAAAGCATGGTATATTATCATTGTTAATGTTGTATGTTGACTGACATTTCCTATAGTACCTCATTATGATGTGAAATTGCTTTGAGCTGTTTCGTAGACATTGGTATTAGCATTTCATGCTGGTTTTCCACACCTCGTGTGTTAAATTGCCTAAATTACGGCACAAACATAGGTCTATGCATGGTCATAGCAACAGTGACATGTAATGTTACCGTTTGCTCACCTTAGTGGTGTTTTCTCATATAGCAATAATGACAACTGCTTTGCCATTATTGGCCGGAAAAGGGGGGGGGGGGGGGGGGAGTAGTTGTTATGAGTAAAATCATAACAGGCTTTATCGCACTCGACATGGTTTGTATACATACTTCCTTGTTGATATTGCAATGCCCAGTCTACTCCGGAAGTACGTCACATAGTCTGCCAATATTGGGCAGACGATTCTTTGCCGGCTTTACGTGGCAAATTTGAGCTGGGAGTCGTTCTTTTTCGATGTGTATTCACTGTGTGTGAAAGACGTGTGTTAAGGTCAAAAAGGGAGGTGATCCTTTGTATACGGGTTGGACAGAGTAAATTAAGGGTTACATTACTTGTAGACTTGATTAACGGTGAATTGGTTAAACAAATATATGATAGAGGTCATAGTGTACAGATAGCGTCATGAGCGCTGTTCTGTATTGTAGAACTGTAAATAGTTCTCACGGCTTAACCGTGAAGGGACTGAGCTGCGTTAAACAGCGAAGTCCCGTGACTGTTTAGGCGGGAGATTTTGTGACCGCTAGCAGTCGGGGTTCTAGGCTTTGACGGAGTGAAGTCAACCCTGGTGTTTTTCTAAGTGTGTGTTCCCGACCAGAATCGGTGAAGATGATAGTGTATTTTCACAATGTGTGTCTCGGTGGAGACCTTTTTGCACAGGCCTGTATCTGAATATTCTTCCTATATTAAATATTCTTCCATGTGTTAAATTATTTGAAGATGGAGCTATTATGAAGGCCAGGATTTTGTACAGGCCGTATTTGATATTAACTGCAGTATGAAGGTTAATGGAGCTATTATGATGCTATTATGAAGGCAGTCTTTGAGGGATTTAGCTATTGTGCACGTTCGATGAGGAGTGCACTATTATTCTGTAATTGAGCTCTATGAAGAAGACATTTAAGAGTCGGAGACTTGTCGACTTTATAAGGCCATATTTATAACTGCGGTGAAGGCAGTCATTGATATGATTTTGCAGGACTAATTGATAGAATGTTTTTTACATAATGAGATTGCCAGCCCTAAGCACAAACTCATTGGTTATGAATATGCGTTAGTCGCTTTCAGAGAATTTTTTTTTTTTTTGGTTACTAAATTTATTTTTTCTTTTTCGTATCTGACTACATGTTTAGTTAATATATTACCTTATACAGAGGTTATATGAAATAATTGTTGGGTTGTGGAATGTTATTTTGGAACTAAACTATATATGTAGAATTGTCAGAGATAGCAGATACTGTTGTTTGTTGAAGAGTTTAGTAGTCTGACTTATTATGTTTATATTTGCAAGTTGGTATGATATATAGTGTGGTCTTTATAGGTGCTCATTTGTGTTTATTTAGAGATCGGAATATTTTTTTATGTCTCGTATTTTGTTAAAGCTCATTTCACTTATGATTTATTAATTACAGGTTGAAACTTGTAAAAATTTAAAATACTATTTTTATTTAACTTAACGTTAAGATACTTTTTTGTATTGTAATTTTGAAAAATGTACTTGTTTTTCTTTGTGAAAGTATTGTATTTTTTATGTGCCCAGTGCTTAACTAGAAGTAATAATATATATTGATATTTCCACATTTAAAAAAAAAAAAGAGAAAAAGATAATTTTTTTTTTGAGATTGTGATATTTGTGTTTTTACATATCACACTTTTTTTGTGTGTGTGATGCCTGTGATATTTCATTTTAGTTATGAATAAGTGTTTTAACTTGGCTAAATCATTTATTATGCGTTATTTATTATAGCTTGCTTTTGTTTTATGGTATATTTACATATATACTTTGTCTCGTTATTGTATGATTTTCAGTCATGATTGTATTTTTTATACAATACATTGTTTGTCTAAATAGTTATTAGAATGTAGTATTGCCTCTTTTCTATACATTCATTTCTTGTATTCCTTTCTTCCTTTACAGATTGTTCTTTGTGTCATTCCATATTTTCTCTTGGATTTATTCAGGAGCGGTTTATACTTTGGTGATGATTCTATGTTTCATCTAAATGTGACTTAATTCTATTTGTATATCGTTTACTTCTTACACTTCTTATACTTCCTTCCTTAGGATTGTTATGGTGATTATATGGTTTGGTATGAGGTAGCTATTTATGTCGGTTGTATCTAGTTTGATGTAAGGAATTGATTTACTTGATTGTTATCATATGGTATTATTGATCTTTGTTACTATATTGATTTCATTGCTGATTTTTGGTGTTGATCATGCTTCTTTTGCTTGATCTTGTCTGTTACTTTCTAGTTATTGTATACTATTTGGTCTACAGTGATCATAGTTAACTTTGTTGAAACTGTTTATTTAGTGTACTTAGCAGATTATTATGTATAATTTGTTTTATTGTACACTGGCTTATATTTTTTGTCGATGTATTATTATAACCTTAACATAAGCTAAATTTTTGTATGAGTATATTAGAGCTTATCGATTACGGAAACAACAGCAAATGGGTTGATTTGCCGTTGCCCTAAAGACGCCACTAGGCGTGATGGGAAACAATGGCAAAGAAAACCTATCTGCTGTTGCCCTAAGACGCCACTAGGCGTAATGGCCACTGACTGCTTTGACGGTCGGTGGCTAAGGACGGAAGAAGAAGAAGAAGATATTAGAGCTTAACTGACCCCTCATTTTTCTTTGATGTAGTTCTTGTCAAAAAAATGATAAATCTTTTTTTCTCCGGGGGTGGTGGTAGTATGTTAAGGTCAAAAAGGGAGGTGATCCTTTGTATACGGGTCGGACAGAGTAAATTAAGGGTTACATTACTTGTAGACTTGATTAACGGTGAATTGGTTAAACAAATATATGACAGAGGTCATAGTGTACAGATAGCGTCTTGAGCGTTGTTCCTTATTGTAGAACTGTAAATAGTTCTCACGGCTTAACCGTGAAGGGACTGAGCTGCGTTAAACAGCGAAGTCCCGTGACTGTTTAGGCGGGAGATTTTGTGACCGTTAGCAGTCGGGGTTCTAGGCTTTGACGGAGTGAAGTCAACCCTGGTGTTTTTCTAAGTGTGTGTTCCCGACCAGTGTTCGGTGAAGATGATAGTGTATTTTCACAATGTGTGTCTCGGTGGAGACCTTTTTGCACAGGCCTGTATCTGAATATTCTTCCTATATTGAATATTCTTCCATGTGTTAGATTATTTGAAGATGGAGCTATTATGAAGGCCAGGATTTTGTACAGGCCGTATTTGATATTAACTGCAGTATGAAGGTTAATGGAGCTATTATGATGCTATTATGGAGGCAGTCTTTGAGGGATTTAGCTATTGTGCACGTTCGATGAGGAGTGCACTATTATTCTGTAATTGAGCTCTATGAAGAAGACATTTAAGAGTCGGAGACTTGTCGACTTTATAAGGCCATATTTATAACTGCGGTGAAGGCAGTCTGAGGGATTTTGCTATTGTGCACTTCTGATGAGGAGTGCACCACGATTTATTATTGGGCCTTAAGAAGGGATAGCGACGATGATTATTCAACTGCCGGGGAGCAGCCTTTGTTGAGAAGGGGAGACGTAGTCTTTTCAGGAAAATCGTTCATGTGCATCTTCTATAGGAAGTGCACCGCTATTTGATAAATTTTATAGTACTGCGATGTGAGCAGTCTCTCTGAATGAGGCCATATGTATAACTGCGGTGAACGCAGTTCTTTAAGGAACTTGGTGGATGTGTATTTCTATGAGGTGTGCGCCACTAGGCGCTGTGATTAATGCTTGTATTTATGCTGTATGTCGTCTATGTCAGTGTGATCGTATTGTAACGTAAATAAACTGTGCTTCAACGTTACTCAACGTTCAACGATCCATGAATCCTATGTGTGTTATTGTGGTGGACGAATGTGTCAGTACACACCCACTTTGAACATACCAAGGCATAGGAACAGTAGTGACATATTTACAAATAGCCCTGAGTGGGCGTGGAATATATAAGGAGAACCCATTTATGCCTTCATCACTTAACCACACAATATCTTTAACACTAACTTTATCAACCGAAGGAATCACGGCAGCGTTATCAACGTGTTTTTGACGAGCTCCAGAAAGTGTACTCTTGTGATAGAGTCTTTGTGAAATTATATCAGCTAGGTCGTCCTTCAGTATGGAGTTTATGCTTGATAATATTGATATGGACAAGCGAATGCTGAGATGAATGAAGTGAGTGTGGAACTATTATATTAAAGATGTCAGCAATATGACGCAGACATCATGTCCTTAGTCTACGTGACGATAGACGTGTTTCATGGACTGGCTAGTGAATGTCATTGATTATTATATGGATGCAAATTTATAAGGAGCTTCGTACTGTAATTAAAATTGAATATTGTTCTTCACGTCAAACTGACATTATGAAGTTTTCTGACTGTTGAAGACTACTTGCACTTTTCGAAGGCTAATAAAAATTTGGACTTATAGGCCTGACATAAAATTATACCCTAGACAAACTGGAAGCAAGGATCCAGCGAACTGATGATTTTAAATGAACTCGGAGGAGGGAGACGTTAGACCAGACTAACCAATATCTACCCTCTACAGTAGGCTCGTGGACCCTATGAACAAAGGCTAGCCACTTGTCACGTATTGTCCCAGGTTCATTCGTGTCATACTACACCAGAGGTCTTGAATACTAGATAAATAAATACATTCCTGAACCAACACAGGAGCCTCAGATATTGTCATCTGGATTTCAGCCCTAGGCCTCATCAGTTTTTGGTGGTCTACTGCAAGACTTTCAACTGACACTGCAGTGTATATTCCTAGAGGACAATCTCAACACTGAAATGTTAAGTACTTTATGTGGCAAATTCCATCAGCTATTGTGAGGAGTCAAATCAAAGTGACTAGTGTGTAGGGATAAGAAAAACAGTTCTGCACTACTAGAATAGACAAAATATAACTTTAGTAATAAAGGAACATTTGAATGAACATTTATGTTATTTTGAAAATTCCAGAAAGGACATTTTAATTAATTACTGTGAAACTCAACTATTAAATAAATTTGTAATTAACTTTTATTTAATCACCTTGTCATCATTTTCATCATCCACATTTTACACAAGAAGAATTCAAAAGATAGATGTAAATAATAAATGATTCATTAATTGTAATTCTCTGACGTGTCACATGTATAATGTTGCATTTTTGAGTTTTAATGAATTATTAATTATCATAGGTTAGTTACATAGCAAGGTGGAACTTAGGATCTGACTTTAATCAAAATACTATCTGAAGCAGAGACCTTCACAGCCGTGACTATCCTGTGATACCAGTGCTCTTCTCTGACACTGGGACTATATTCTTGTCAGACATAATTCTTCTTCTGTTCTTTCAGTTACTACTACTGACTACTACACTCTTAAAAACCTTTCTCTACACTGCTCAGAAAGCTTGATACAAACAAATGTCTCTTAAACCGCAACAAGATTAATTGCAAAGGCCTGTCAATAGAACTTCACTGATGCCGAAATCATCACATGCAGTAATAAAGGAGCACACGTTTTCATTCCTCAAATCAGTGTAGATCCAAGTGACTCAAACTTTCATATCATCCTTAAACGACGTCAGATTCCTATTATTTTAGATTTTATCACGACAATCAACAAAGCACACCAATAATCATTTGATCATGTAGGTGTATACGTATCAGACGGAGCTTTTGCTCATGGTCAGTTTCGCGAGGAAGGAAACCAGATAATCTTAAATTATATATTCAGAAAAGAAGCTGCCAAGGAAAAAATATCTAAAGATAATCGTATATTTAACAAAAAATTATGTCAATAATTCTCTGTTACGAAATTAGTCTAATTACACTCCATGTTCTCTTTTTTCACTTCTTGTCCCATCATTTTTTACGAAGACATGAGAAATGGTGCCGTCCTAACGCCATGAAGCACAAAGATCACACCATTATTCTTATTTTTTAAGTTAAATTTGGCCTTTTTTGGTGAGACATATTCGTTCAGCCTAGACATTTGGTCCGTCTGTTAAATTAGGGGGCATGTTCAAATAATAAAGACCTTGCGGTCCGGTATTCATTCACTCATTCATCTTACTTTTCTCTCCATATGGAGCAAGGAGCCACCACTACATTGACCTTAAAGGAAGCATGCACCAAGCATTTACAGGCCCCTGTAGCGGTGGTTTTTATATTTTGTTTTTCTACGTGATGTAGTTGCCAGCCACATGTACACCCTTGTAATAGTTGCCATGTATGACACGCATGAAGAAGCAGTATACACATTCTTTCTTTGTCTCATAAAGATCCCTAGGACCCACGTGGAACACAAAGTTCACAACCCTGCAATATTTCTACGGGTAATTTTCGATAATAAAAAAGTGTAGATAACAGGAATAATATGTTAAGAAGTTATGCTCCGCCAGACAAAAAGCAAACAAGAGAAGACAAAGTGTCATTAACGTGGTGGACGGCGGCACCCTTATCATTAGTGACATCACCAGAGGCGTAGTTGGTGGGAATGACCGTTTCTGCCGTCGTCAAACAACTGCAGTAAGGTTTAGAAAATGTGCTAATCTGAGTTCACATTTAACGAAACAAATTTCTTAATAGCAGGTATTAACAGAATAGTTACATCATCGTTAAATAATCAGAAATGCCGACCATAAGAATGACAACGAATGTGATGTCATTGATAAGTCGTGAATGCATTAGGAAATGACAGTGGCATCATCATTATCAGCAACCACTCTTGTCGTTCAATACGGAGCTTAAGGCTACAACCATTCCAAGCCACATATTACATTACATGTAGAATGCCTTCTTTATCCCAGTGAATGATGACCCGTTTGCTTTATTTTCTCATTCCTCCGTCCCTCTGAATGTTCTGGTAGGTCTCCCCGCTATTGTTTTCCTTGTTGGGCTCCAGTCGAAGTCATGACTTGTAACAGTGGCTGATTGTTTTGTAAGAAGATGTATTAACCATCTCAACTTTCTCTCGAGCATGAAGTGGCAGGGTAGTTAAAGCGCTTGCATATGGATGCAAAGTTGTCAGGTTGAAACCAGATTGCGTCACCGTTCAGCCTGCCAGCTATAAATGGGTATCTGACTCTGCTCTTGAGTTAGGAATGACAAAGGCAGCAAGGAAAAGTACCGGTCACTCCTCCTCATCAATCTGGAACCTACAATAGTGGAGTCTAAAACTTCACTCTCCTACAGCAATATCTTTACCTTTTATTTTTTCTCTGAAATCTCCAGATTTGATCGTTAATGTCTGGTTGCATCTTTTTCGTTCTTTATATTAACTCTGGCAGTCTGATACAAAAGAGATTTGTTTGTTTGTTTTTTTGTTTTTTTGTTTTTTTGTCTGGCTGTATCTATTTCGTATTCTATATTAACTCTGGCAGCCTGATATGTAGGAAACACCTACTAATGGACAAGGCAATAAAAGTCATTGCTGGCTAAGGCCACGTGACTTTCCTATTCTTGGCATTAATACCCTGATTTTTCCTCCATATTTGTCGATGTTATATCACAGCCTGATAAAGCTGTCCTTATAAGGTCTTAATAAAAAAAATTTTAAACAATGCTGTGGCCAGTGATCCTTATAGGATCTTAATAAACAATTGGAGCCGCGCTGGTGTAATGGCTACGGCGTGGTACTGGCGACCAGGTTTTCATGGTTCAAACCCGGGCGTCAGCGTTTGAAGGAATGTTTACGACCGGAAATTTGACTTAATAACCTGAACGGCTCCTGCACATAAATCCCGTGTGGATGGGAAAGAGCGAAGCTCCTGACCGGGTTGGAAGGAAAGTCCACTGACCCCCCAGCCTCGCAATGACATGTCATTGGGCCAAAAGAGCTGGAAAGCTCGAGTGCCGCTGGTTAGAGAAAAAAAAAAAAAAATTAAAACAATGGAAAAATAACACTGGAATAAGTTTTACAAATGAATTAATACCTGACATTTTAGGATTGCTTGGGGTGTGGTGCGATAACGCATCACGGAGTTAGTAATCAAGTTAGATTTTAAAGTATCAAAGTCATTCAGAAGTCGTTTATGCATAGCAATGATGCACATAATGCGTTTTAATGCACAATTAGCTTCAATTCCTTTTAAATGACGTTTTTCAGCTGGATGTCGGTATCCAGCCGAGGGGTGTAGACTTGAATTTAAAGTTCTGTATATAATCTTCAAGAACTCGCAACTGTTAAAAAATGTTTTTGTACGAGTATATCAGGAGATAAAAGAAATTATTTAGATGAAGGTTACAAGGGAGGGAATCCAATGTTTCTGACAAGACACGATAAATAAATATATGAACAATGACAATAAAGAACAAGCAAAGTGCTTACACAGAACATAACAACAACAAGGTGGCAGCAATGGAAATATTACTTCTTCTTCTTCTTCCTCATTCATCTTCAGACTTTCACATTAATGACTCTAATAAAAGTAGTAGTTACCTCAAGGTTCCTGACATCACCAAACAGTTTTTCGCGGAGAGAAAATGTGTGTGAATACTGAAAGGGACCGCTGAAAAAACTAATAAGGAAAAATTGTTTGTTTTAAAGTCAGTCTATTCCGTTTGTCTTTCAATCGAAAACTTTTACATTTTCGAATGCATCTTTATTATTAGGGGCCCTGACGTGTGACTTGAGGCATATTATAAACTCTATTGTTTGTAAAAGATGGGGCAGTGTACATATTGTAATAACGCACAGGCGTTTGTCAGATAGAATTACAGAACACATAAGGGACATTTCTCACATTACACCACATTCAAAAGACATCAGCATTCACATGTCATGAAGTTTTGTACACACGTTTGACGACAAGTCTGTTTCAGTTATTACAACGTTTTCATGAGCATTTACTTGTCAATGTAATATTTTTAATTTGAGCTTTAAATATGAAGTAGCTTTATTGCTTGATATATATATATATATATATATATATATATATATATATATATATATATATATATATATATATATATATATCTATATATTTCTCTCTCTCTATTTCTTTATCTCTATCCCTCTTTCTTCTCTGTGTGTGTGAATGACTGTGAGTAAATGTACTTACCTTGTATAATAATAATAATAATAATAGCCCCTTCAGTCATTACTGACTATGGGAATGCGCCCCTGAGGTAACAGCCCTCAGCTGCTTATTTTCCTGGTGCTCCTTTCGACGTTTTCTCCTCACCTCTGCTTCTTGTGTGAGCCTCTCTTCGCCCAATCTGAGGTGGCGCCGTAAGTAGCATCGCCACTTAGTGCGATCGGCAGCTTCATCCTCCCATGTTGCTGGATCCATCTCCAGTGCCCTCATATCTCTCTTGCACACATCTTTGAACCTGAGCTGTGGTCGCCCAACTGTTCTCTTGCCATCTGCTAATTGTCCGTAGAAGATATCTTTTGGGATGCGACCATCTTCCATGCGGCGAACATGGCCAAGCCAGCGAAGTCTGCGCTGTCTAAGAAGCGTATACATACTTTGAAGGCCAGCACGTGACAACACCTCGACATTTGTCACTTTATCTTTCCACGAGATGCCGAGGATGCGGCGTAGACACCGCAAATGGAAGGTATTGAGCCTTCTTTCTTGCTTAGCATAGGTCGTCCAGGTCTCGCTGCCATATAGGAGTGTGCTGGTGACGCAGGCATTATATACCGCAGCTTTGGTCTTCATTGTGAGTTTAGAGTTTCCCCAAACACGCGATGTGAGGCGGGCAAAGGTAGCTGCAGCTTTGCCAATGCGGCTGTCGATTTCTGTATCCAGTGAGAGTTTGTCATTGATGGTAGACCCTAGGTATGTGAAGTGGTGCACCACTGCCAATTCATAGTTATCGATAGTGATAACTGGTGCAGCACCCACATCCTGACTCAGCACATTCGTTTTCTTTAGACTTATTGTGAGGCCAAAGTCCTTGCATGCTTTAGTGAAGCGATTCATCAAGCTCTGAAGCTCCTGTTGGCTTTGAGTGACGACTGCAGCATCATCAGCGAACAACAAGTCTCTTATAGTGACCCTTCTGATTTTTGTTTTTGCCTTCAGCCTTGAAAGATTAAACAGACGGCCATCTGACCTAGTGTGAAGGCATATTCCTTCAGTTGCATCTCTGAATGCATGTTTCAAGAGTAAGGCAAAGAAGATTCCGAAGAGGGTCGGAGCCAGAACACAGCCTTGTTTAACGCCACTTCGTATATCAAAGGGCTGTGACGTGCTTCCAGCATATTGGACTGTTCCCTTCATGCCGTCATGGAATGACTTTATCATTTCCAGCATTTTAGAAGGGCAGCCTATTTTCAGGAGGATTTTAAAGAGTCCATCCCTACTAACCAGGTCGAATGCTTTTGTGAGGTCTATAAAGGCGATATATAATGGTCTTTTCTGCTCTCTTGATTTTTCCTGAAGCTGGCGGAGAGAGAAGATCATGTCTGTTGTTGATCTGCCAGCTCGGAATCCACACTGTGACTCTGGATATATGCGCTCAGCTAACTTGTGTAGTCGCATTAAGATGACTTTGGCAAAAACCTTACCAACAATACTAAGAAGAGAGATGCCTCTGTAGTTATTGCAATCACTTCTGTCTCCTTTATTTTTATACAGTGTTACAATCTTGGCATCTCGCATGTCTTGAGGAATAGTTGTCTCTTCCCAGCACTGGCACAGCATCCTATGCAGGGGATGTAATAGCGTGCTCTTACAGCATTTGATTAAATCAGGAGGAATCCCATCACTGCCTGGTGCTTTGCCAGAGGCCAAGCTATCAATGGCCTTGCTGAGTTCCTCTAATGTTGGTTCGGCATCCAGCTCCTCCATAGTTGGCAGACTGTTGACACCATCAAGGGCTGCAGGCGTAACGGTATTGTCTCTAGCGTAAAGCTCAGAGTAGTGCTCGACCCACCTCTCCATCTGCTTACCCTTATCGGTTAGCTTCTCTCCGCTGATGGTTTTTAGCGGTGCCGTCTTACTTTTATGGGGGCCAAGTGCTTTCTTTATACCGTCATACATTTGTCTAATGTTGCCTGTTTGCGCTGCGATCTGGATGCTCTCACTGAGCTGGAGCCAGTAGTCATTTGCACAGCGTCGAGCAGTTTGTTGAACTTTGCTTCTCGTAGCCCTCAGGATCTGTAGGGTTCTGGCACTCGGTGAACGTTTGTATTCATTCATAGCACTGCGCTTAGCTTCAATGACAGGTGCCATCACATCTGATGAAGCATCAAACCAGTCATTTGACTTTGCTGTTTTCTTACCAAAGGTGGCAAGTGCAGTACTTTGAATGGTGTTCCGTAGATGCTCCCAGTTCTCTGTAATAGTATCACCATGCTGGGGGCTACTGAGCACTTTCTTGGAGGTCGCAGGGAATTGAGCGATCATGAAAGGGTCTGACATCTTGCTTGTATCAATGCGTGGTTTCCCTTCATGTCTGACATGATAGAGTTTTCTTGGTTGTGCTCTGATTTTGCAGCAAACCAAGGAGTGATCTGTATCACAGTCTGCACTATGGTACGAGCGCGTGGAGAGCACAGACCTGAGGAGTGGCCTTCTGACGAGAATCAGGTCAAGTTGGTGCCAGTGCTTAGATCGTGGGTGTCTCCATGACACCTTATGCTGGGGTTTTGTCTGAAAGTAGGTGTTGGTCACGCAGAGGTCATGGTGGACGCACAACTCTAAGAGCCGTTGTCCATTTTCATTCATCTCGCCAATACCAAACCTGCCCAGACATGAAGGCCATGAAGCATTATCGGCACCCACTCTCGCGTTAAATTCACCAAGGAGAACAAGCTGTTCTTGCCTAGGTATGCTTTTTATAATTGCTGTTAGATTCTCGTAGAACTCATCTTTAGCTTCTGAGGCAGAGTACAGAGTAGGAGCATACACACTGACAAGGGTGATGGGACCTGTGCTAGTTTGCAGGCGAAGCGTTAACAGGCGTTCTGATCCATTCTCGCCTGGTTTAACCATTTTAGTTAGCGATTTTTTGACCGCAAAACCTACTCCGTGTTCTCTAGCTTTATTAAGATCTTTCCCTTGCCAATAAAATGTGTAGTCCTTCTCGCTCACCATTCCAGAGCCCGCCAGGCGCGTTTCCTGAAGTGCAGCTATATCTACCTGAAGTCGTTTAAATCATTAATTATGGCTGTCTTCCTTACATCGTTTACATCCTGTAGGTTTTCGGATAGTCCAGTCAACATAGTCCGGACGTTCCAGCATCCCAATCTGAGAGTTTGCTTATTTCTATTTTTTTGATAATTGCTTGTATATGTGCTCAGTTACTGAGTGTGATGATGAAATTGATTAATTGTAATTGAAGTTATTAATATTTTAATTTTAATTTGTAAAAACATTGTGAATTGTACTGCAGTGCAGAAATGTAAAAAGGCAGTTATGCCTATTAATTTACCCTGATGAAATAAAGATTTCGTTCGTTCGTTCGTTCGTTCACAAGCTTAATAAAACTGTTGCCGATCACTTTAATGGTCCTGACCATTCTTGAATTCTGATATTTTAAACCATCGCCATCCACCCAACATTTCCCTTGTTCACTCCCTATGGAGCATGAGCCACCACTGTAACTGTTTCCATTGCAGGAAACCTGCACTGTTCATTCATATGCTCCTGCATTTGTGGTTTCTGTAGCACCATATTTATGATGAGGTTGCCAGCCTCATGCACAAACACGTGCTAGTCGCTGTGTACGACATGCCTGATGACGCAGCAGTAATTCTATTCTTTCTTTGTATCTTCAGAAACCCCCGGGACCACCAGGGTGACTATAAGATCATATAACAGTGACAGTAAGGTGACTATAAGATCATATAACAGTGATAGTAATGTGTCTATAAGATCATATAACAGTGATAGTAAGGTGACTATAAGATCATATAACAGTGATAGTAATGTGTCTATAAGATCATATAACAGTGACAGTAAGGTGACTATAAGATCATATAACAGTGATAGTAATGTGTCTATAAGATCATATAACAGTGATAGTAATGTGTCTATAAGATGATATAACAGTGATAGTAAGGTGACTATAAGATCATGTAACAGTGATAGTAATGTGTCTATAAGATCATATAACAGTGACAGTAAGGTGACTATAAGATCATATAACAGTGATAGTAATGTGTCTATAAGATCATATAACAGTGATAGTAAGGTGACTATAAGATCATATAACAGTGATAGTAATGTGTCTATAAGATCATATAACAGTGATAGTAAGGTGACTATAAGATCATATAACAGTGATAGTAATGTGTCTATAAGATCATATAACAGTGACAGTAAGGTGACTATAAGATCATATAACAGTGATAGTAATGTGTCTATAAGATCATATAACAGTGATAGTAAGGTGACTATAAGATCATATAACAGTGATAGTAATGTGTCTATAAGATCATATAACAGTGATAGTAAGGTGACTATAAGATCATATAACAGTGATAGTAAGGTGTCTATAAGATCATATAACAGTGATAGTAATGTGTCTATAAGATCATATAACAGTGATAGTAAGGTGACTATAAGATCATATAACAGTGATAGTAATGTGTCTGTAAGATCATATAACAGTGACAGTAAGGTGTCTATAAGATCATATAACAGTGATAGTAATGTGTCTATAAGATCATATAACAGTGATAGTAAGGTGTCTATAAGATCATATAACAGTGATAGTAATGTGTCTATAAGATCATATAACAGTGATAGTAATGTGTCTATAAGATCATATAACAGTGACAGTAAGGTGTCTATAAGATCATATAACAGTGACAGTAAGGTGTCTATAAGATCATATAACAGTGACAGTAAGGTGTCTATAAGATCATATAACAGTGATAGTAAGGTGTCTATAAGATCATATAACAGTGATAGTAAAGTGTCTATAAGATCATTTAACAGTGACAGTAAGGTGTCTATAAGATCATATAACAGTGATAGTAATGTGTCTATAAGATCATATAACAGTGATAGTAATGTGTCCATAAGATCATATAACAGTGACAGTAAGGTGTCTATAAGATCATATAACAGTGACAGTAAGGTGTCTATAAGATCATATAACAGTGATAGTAAGGTGTCTATAAGATCATATAACAGTGACAGTAAGGTGTCTATAAGATCATATAACAGTGATAGTAAGGTGACTATAAGATCATATAACAGTGATAGTAATGTGTCTATAAGATCATATAACAGTGATAGTAAGGTGTCTATAAGATCATATAACAGTGATAGTAATGTGTCTATAAGATCATATAACAGTGATAGTAATGTGTCTATAAGATCATATAACAGTGATAGTAATGTGTCTATAAGATCATATAACAGTGATAGTAAGGTGTCTATAAGATGATATAACAGTGATAGTAAGGTGTCTATAAGATCATATTACAGTGACAGTAAGGTGACTATAAGATCATATAACAGTGATAGTAATGTGTCTATAAGATCATATAACAGTGATAGTAAGGTGTCTATAAGATCATATAACAGTGACAGTAAGGTGTCTATAAGATCATATAACAGTGATAGTAAAGTGTCTATAAGATCATATAACAGTGATAGTAAGGTGTCTATATGATCATGTAACAGTGATAGTAAGGTGTCTATAAGATCATATAACAGTGACAGTAAGGTGTCTATAAGATCATATAACAGTGATAGTAAGGTGTCTATAAGATCATATAACAGTGACTGTAAGGTGTCTATAAGATCATATAACAGTGATAGTAAGATGTCTATAAGATCATATAACAGTGAAAGTAAGATGTCTGTATCGTTGGAGAATCGCCTGATTTGTTTAATATATTGACATTGACCTGATAGACTGAATACCAAACACAATTTCGTTCAATTTCTACCCACATGTAGTTGTTTACTTTATCATTACTTTCTCGTTTTCTTCGATCAGGTTTCCTTCTCATATTCCCCGCCCCTCCCCCCCCCCTTTTTTTTTCTTTCTCATTTCTCTCTTTAACCCCGTTTCTCACTTCGTTTTCCCCTTTGTCCTGACTTTCTATTTTCTACCGGCTCCTCGTGGTATCTATCACTCTTGAGTGCACTTCCTGTTCGTGTTTACTGAGCGACATTGGTTCGCTGCATGCAACCTTTACATCAGGCTATACTTTCTCCCGTTAAAAAAATATATATATATTTACTGTGTTTCCATCTGTCTGGAAATTGTTGATGAAGGTTAGTTCCTTAGCATTGATACTTATTTATGCTTTAATCGTTATATTCATATTTATAAGTTATAAACTTTTACATGTTTTAGAGCCATTACTTGAAATTTTGCTCTCATCATTTTAATCGTTGTTTCTTTTCATTCTTTTTTTTTTTTTGTTTGGTGGTTGACAAAAGGCAATCCCAAATTGTCCCGTGTATTTAGAGTACTATTTTTTTTTTCAAAATTGTCTCCAATATTATTTTTCATATTTCTTAACTTACTTTCCATAGTTAATTCTATAGAGGATTTCTTCATTGTCACGGATTGCCTGCCCTGCTTTGCAGTAGTGGTCCACTTATGGCCAAAACTCAAGAGTATCAAATATTGGCTTCCAATGTATCTACATGCGCGCAAGAATACTCTTGGCAGAGATGTAGATAGAACATTAATGACACTTCTACCTTAAGGGAGAATTTATAAGATATTTCCAGAAGTCACGAACAATGTTGCATTGGGCTGAACAATTGTTAACCCATTATATCTGGTCCGTCGCCTTTTGTGAAGGATTTAAGCAATAGTTTGGCCGTTCAAGCCCCAGTTGGTGTAATCCAACGAGATTCCTCTAATAAGTAATACCTCTGTTTAGATGTAAATACATGTCTAGGTATATATCAGAATCACTACCAATAACAAATGTCATTATTTCTTATACTAATAATAGCAGACCGGACGCATTTTGATTTTCTGTTAGGCAAACTCATTAAGTTTCAATAGCAAATCACCAAGTTTCAGTAGATCTCCACCAAGTTTCAGTAGATCTCCACATGAGCGCCTTTAGAATGTCAAGACGGTATTCTATCTCTCTCCACGTGTTTTGCAGCATCTGAGGTGTGACGGATGCACAAGCGTCAATTATTCGCTGCGGAAGATTATCCAGTCCCTGCACCGGAGTTTGATAGACAAAGCTTTTTACGTATCCCCATAGAAAGAAATCTAAGGGGGTCAAATCTGGTGACCTTGGTGGCCAATCAATGGGACCTAATCTTCCAATCCATCTGTCTGGAAATTGTTGATGAAGGTAGTTTCTTACTTAATTGGCATAGTGTGGAGGTGCTCCATCTTGATGGAATATGAATCCTTCTGGTATCCTAGGAACTGCAAAATTTTGCAGCATGTTTAGGTATGTTGCTCCTCTGACTGTGGCTTCGGCGAAGAAAAATGGCCCGATCACATAATTCGAGGTTAGGGCACACCACACATTAAGTTTAGGGCTGTCTCACTCATGCTCCATTACAACATGTGGGTTTTCATTTCCCCATATCCTACAATTATGCCGGTGAACTTTGCCACACGTGTAAAAGGTAGTTTCATCGGAGAATACCACACGATTGAGAAATTCATTGTCATCATCGAGGTGACATAGCATTGCATTTGCGAACTCGGCCCGTCTGGGTTTATCATTTAGCTGTAACTTCTGCACTAGCTGGATCTTGTAGGCTCTAAGCCGCAATCTTTTGTGCACAATGTCGTGAACAGTAGATTTTGGAACACCCAATTCTCCACTTGCCCGTCGAATGGATTTCCGCGGGCTACGTTGAAAAGCTTTGCTAACTGCTACAGCTCTATCTGGAGACAACGCTTCATTGCCGCTTCCCTTCTTTCTCAACAAAGAACCTGTTTCCAACAGTTGCTTGTGCCATTTCACTATGGTATGTAGCTCTGGAGATTTCTGTCCATATTCCTGCCTGAATCTCCTTTGCACAACAATGGGAAACTTTAATTCCGCAAGCCAATAACAGCATTGCACTTTCTGCTGCACCGTGAAGTCTGCCATTTTCACTACACGCGGTCATCACATTCCGCGGCTGCGCATTACGTATGCGTTATCTGCACATTTTCGGACAATTTATCAATTATCTCACTGCTCCTAAAAATGTGATGGTTTCTATACGAGGCAACCATAAAAAAATAATTCTAACTTACATGGATGAGGAAATATTGATATTTGTTATTGGTAGTGATTCTGCCGGACACGCTATATATACGTATATATATATAATTTTTTTTTTTTAAGAAACTGGGTCATACGTTTACTTCCATACTTCTAATAACTGAATAAACAATTATTTGTTTAGTTTAAAATAACATACAACAAATTTAATAGTCAATTAGTTCAACAAGTTAAAATAAGGATATAAATGGGGAGTGAAGGGTAAATTACATTTTCCCTCACAGTGTTTGGATCAGGGCGCTGTCAATGTCCGTGTGATGCTGTTGCCTGTGACAAAAAACTTAACTCCAGTCGAGTCCTGCAGCTGTGGTTCATCAAAGCTGTGATGACGGAAGCCTTTTCCACACTCTCTTCCACTGTAGGTGGTTACGGTGGATGCATTTCCCTCACAATAGCGGCGTGAATATCACAAATCGTCTCATGGCTTGTAACCACGAACGTTAAACAAATAGAAAGAAACAAATGACTGCTAAGTACATCTGTTTGCCGCAAACTAACAGACCCATTTTCATGCTCTCCACACACCAATGTTTACCTCTCAGATGAATCAAATTCCCGAGCACACAGTGTAACTGATAAGGTTGATAATGTTGGATTTTTATTCCCGTTAATGATATCCACCAAAAGATAGATATAAGTGGATGGAAGCAGACATCATCATCATCATCAGTTGATAAGATCTCTATGGTGTTGTTTGCTCCACTGTAGTGTATGGAATGTCAACTTGACCTACGCAGTGGTGTGTAGACCTGGATTGAGTGTACAATGTGCGAATGATGATAAGGGTTCGTGTTGTTGACAAATGTTCTTTTCTCACACTCATGTATGACTGGAAGTCATCGACACCAACGACTGTGTACCTTTTCTAAAGTTTAATTGGACGTACACACTCGACAGCACAGATAGTGACAAATCACAGGTTGGCATAATACATCATAGTACAGTGGATAAATGGTCCTGCAATGTTATGTTACATGGGCACTCATGTAGATTAATATTATAATGGACTGTCAGTAGCCAAGCCCTCAGCATCGCCCATACATATAAATCATCTGACTTCACTGACTGAGCACGTCAGCTTATAAACAATATTTCAGATGGCTTCTAAACCTAATCTCGTTTAGCGACGATTCTCCCACATAATGTTCAGCACATATTTTTTTCATATAATAATATTGAACCGCTAATAACGGGCTCTCATGTGTAGCAGTGATCTCTGGACTAAACAAGCGATAATACGGGCATCCCCTTTCTCTTCTTGAAAGTCGCTACATGTTTTGGTTCCAAGATGGCTTCACTCGTGAACTGTCACTCACGTTTGGATGCAGATAATGAATCTGTCCTAAAGTTAGTCATTCATAAAACATTGCATTGCTCTGTAGATTTGATCATGAACAATTGACTGCATTCTACAGAATATAGTGCTGCTAGGAATCGAAGTCGTTTTCATCGAGTCAAATATATTCTCTTAGACATTCAAATCGTAACTATCGAAAATGGTGGCTTCGATCGAGAGTTCATAAGAGTGTCTTTGATTACCTTGGTAGAGGAAATATGGAACTGCCATTCCTTGGCAATATGAATGAACACTGGGGTAAAGCATACACGATAGGTCTAGACGACTATCACTTTCCCCACAAATACTGAGATCACTTTTTCCCGGCGACAGGCCGACATAGGAAACACACAGTCCCTATCAGGACGAAGCCAAATCACACCACACTCTAGCGACACATCCGCCGAATAGCCTTTGACCTCTCTAGAGACAACAGAACATATAGTTCGACTTAGATATGTAAAGATATACAGATATAAGACAGACTCGTCCTACTCAGACAAACAATACACATAAATTCAGGCCATAGATATTCTGAAGCAAGAACAATCTATTATTAACCAAACAACGAATAAATCGCAGTAAAATGGATTTATCCGCGGAGTTTGATCGAAGAGATGGCACAACTTTCAAGGGAAGTAACTCAATAATGACTTTCCCTTAAGCACTAAAAAATTACCTAGGTATAATATTGTAAGATATCAAAGACTGCACGTAACAGTCTTACCACACCTCCCGGGAAAAAAAAATGGAACATTTTTTTTTTTTTGAAATACATCTAGGAGCAACGTACAATAGGCTCACAACGCATGAATAATGCGCAGATAAAAATATCAGGAATACCTATAACGCCTAATATGAGGCTAAGTCGACTTATGGAGCGACTGGTGAGAATGTGTCTCATAAACTGAGAGAAATTATTTCTCTACAAGTATATTTTTCCAGGAAGGTGTCATCAAAGTATAATACAATTCTGGCAATTACACAATGCCTAAAAAATTCATATCATCATTTCGTATTAGATATCTTAAATTTATGATTTATGAAGAAAAAATCATCAAAGCACAGCGGTGAATAAACATCAATGAACCGCTATGTAGTGATACAATCATTATATTATTAAATTACAAATGTGTATCTATCATGATATAGAAAAGGAACTACTATAGAACTAGACATATCAAGAAGTCTAAGCCCTAATAGTTATGTGGAATCATGTGGGCATCTTGACAGAATGTCTGCCATCACATTATCTGATCCACGAATAGCTCGCACAGAGAAATGAAAAGGTTGAAGAGCAATTGCATATCGAGTAGACCTCGAGCTCTTCAAATTCTTACTCTGTATAGCAGTAAGAGCTTTTTGGTCGGTTTCTACTATGAAATGTGCGCCTAGAAGGAATCTCTGTAGTTTGAGGATCGACCAAACCATAGCTAATAGCTCACGGTCTAAAACCGAATAATTCCTTTCTGCCGCATTAAGTTTTCTGGAAATATACATTACAGGATGCAGAGTTCCAGAGTACTCTTGCATTAGTGCCGCTCCAATCCCAGTGGATGAAGCGTCACTACGAAGAACGAATGTCTTATCTTTAGTGGGTAGCACTAAAATAGGTGGTGTTGAAAACAGTGTTTTAATCTTATCCAGAGAGCATTGGCATTCCTGAGACCAGTGGACCACATTAGGCGAACCTTTCTTTAGAAGTGTTGAGAGAGGTGCCATGATAGAGGATAGATTCTGAATGAATCTGCCATAAAATTGAATAAGACCTAACAGACTTCTCACCTGTTTTTTAGTCTTAGGGATTGAGATGTTAAGTATCTTACTAGTATTATGGTCCTCTGTCTTTAGGAAACCATGACCAACTCGGTGGCCTAGGAAAGAAATTTCGCTAAAACCAATATAGGCTTTAGAGGGTTTCGCTGTCAGGTTGTGCTCACGCAAAGTAGACAGCAATTCATCTAACCCTGAATAGTGATCTTCCCAAGTATCGCTGAAAAGACAGATGTCGTCTAGATATGCAATGACATCTGACCGATAAGATAGGATTCGGCGCATCATGCGTACGAACGTAGCTGGTGCGTTCATAAGACCGAAAGGCATAAAATTCCATTGGAACAAACCTCTAGGTGTTGAAAAAGCCGTGAGAGGTTTGGCGCGTTCAGATAAAGGAACTTGCCAATATCCTTTAGACAAATCAAGTTTAGTGAAAAAATGAGATTTGGAGAGTCGAGTAAGTAGCTCTTCCAGTAAAGGCATAGGTTCGGCATCGAACTTCGTTACTTGATTCAATTTTCGATAGTCAACGCAAAGACGTATGTTATTGTCTTTTTTACGCACAATAACCATCGGCGAAGAATATGCAGAGGTGGATGGTTCGATTATTTTCAAATCTATCATCTCATCCAACTCTTTCTCGACCTGTGCTTGAAAATGTATAGGTATAGGATAAGGTCTAACCCTAATAGGAGTATGGTCAGTTAGAACAATGTCATGTTGAATGACATTCGTTTGTCCAGGGATGTCAGTGAGTACATCCTGAAATGTTTGCAACATAGTTGAAACTTGTCGCTGTTCTCCTAGAGACAAATCAGGAGAGACAGTAACGTTCTTCCATGATTCACTGGAATGAAGTGGGATCATTGGAAGAGGAAGATTTACATCTGAAAAACTTGTTTCCTCATCCTGTATCACGGACAGTGATGAGTAATGACCATGTTGTACTGGAGAATTGTCCGTTGCTTGGAAAATGGGTTGCAAATAATCCGGACGTTCATGGAATTCAGTAAGCATATTGATGTGGAAGGTTTTATGCTTCCCATCAATATCGACAATATAGTCGACATCGGAAATTTTCGATATTATATCGTACGGACCTTTCCAAGAAATAAGTAATCTGTTTTCCCTACAAGGTAGTAATACAAATGCTTTGTCACCAGGACAAAGTTGTCGTAAGCATCTCTTCTTATTGGCAAATTGCCTTGCCTTCTGTTTCGCAAATTCAGAAGAAGAAGTTGCTAATTTGCATGCTTCGATAATTTTTTGTCTCAACGCGATGACATATTCGTAGGATGACTTTGTGTCATCGTCAATATTGTCAGATGTTATGAGATCGTGAAGCAACGACATAGGGCCACGCGGACGCGCGCCAAAGACGAGTTCAAAGGGAGAAAATCCCGTATGTTCATTGGGTACCTCTCTGTAAGCGAAGAGGGCCGCAGGTAAAACTCTGTCCCAGTCTTGAGGATGATCCTCAGTTATCTTCCCCAGTAAGTTTTTAAGTGTTCTATTAAGGCGTTCGACCATACCATTAGACATTGGATGGTAGATACTACTTAAAGATCTATCTATCTGCAGAGTAGACATTACTTGAGACATGGTATCTGATATTAGTTGGGTGCCATGGTCTGACAATATCTCTCCGGGGAACCCCAGACGAGAAAATATAAGCCAAAGAGCATCTGCAATATCAGCAGTAGTAATGCTCTTCAGAGGAATAGCCTCTGGCCAACGTGTGCACATATCAACACACGTCAAGATAAACTGATGTCCTCTGGCAGACTTGATCTTAAATGGACCAATAATGTCTATGGCCATTTTTTGGAACGGCCGAATAGGAATGTCCGCCGCCTGAATGGGTGCAGCATGCCGTGGACCTTTGGATTTAACTTCCTGACATACTTTACAAGATCGACAATAAATCCGTATGTCCTTGTTTACCAATGGCCAAAAGAAAGCCGCAAGGACTCTTGACTTAGTACGGGAAAAACCCATGTGTCCAGCACACTGAGAGTCGTGAGCGTGCTGCAAAATTTTAACTCTCAAATTCTTGGGAACCAGGATTTGAGAATGACTTGACGTAATGGAGTCTTGAACCATACGTACAAGTACGCCATTCTTCTTTGTAATCCACGATTTACGACTTGTGTCTTTATTCGGATCACCTTTAGTTGCAAGAATGAAGAATTTCTTCAGAGTGGGATCATCTTCTTGCTGTTTTATAAACGAGTCACGAGAAATTACCAAGGGATTATCTTGGTTATGCACTTCATTATCTTCAGTAGATGAAGTTTGAGGCATATTAAGAGCCTGAGCTCTAGTGACTACAGCGTTAGCAATCTGCATGTTTTGCCTTTCCCACGTGGAAATTTGTTGCGGAGTGCATTCCTTGACTCCATGAATGCGACCGATGATGAGGTCAGCGATCGGATTCGGAAGAAGACATGCGTGTACATCTCCTGTAAAGAAAGGAGTAGCAATCCTAATGATAGCAGTAGAGTATTTCTCTAATGTGCCGCCAAATGTTACACATTTGACTACTTGTCCAGTGGCACGGGAAGGATCTACGAGTGACTGCCTAACACCAATTGTGGTGCATCCAGAATCAAATAGCACAGAGACTGGATTGTTATTCACTAAACCCTTATGTAAGACAAGAGAACCTCTTCCATCATGCGCGACTGATGCCGGAAGAGCAGGAAGAGGATGGCCACAGCTTAAAGTAGACACTGTGGTTGGCTCAAATAACGTTTTGCATTGGGGGCACTGAGATGCTCTCCCAAAATCAAAAGCGGCACATGCCATATTACTAGCATCATTATTATCTTTACTCTGTTTATAGGCTTCATGGGACTCTTGTTGTGCAGAGTTTGCCTGAAAATGTGGTTTATGTCTTTTGTTTTGAGATCTACCTCGGTTATTATCACCTCTGTAGTTATTGTTACCTCTATTGTAACCCCTATTTGGGTTTGAGTCATAGTTCCCTTGGTTACCATTATCATATTCATTATAATGAGTATCTCTGTAATTATGATCTTGTTGACTCCAAGACGGATAACCCTGATAGTTTCTATAATTACTTCCTCTACGGAAATTCCTATAATTATGACCACCCCTGTGTCGAGAGCTATCAGGTCGTCTCCAGTTCTTTGAAGAAGAACCCTGAAATGATTGGTTACCTTGGTTTTGATAACTATTATGGTTACCTTTTTTATCAAATCTGTTTTGAGGTCCCTGAAATCTGTGTGAATAATTGGGATTGTATGGTGTTGCTGAAGCAACTGGCATACTCTCCTTAATCTTAGTGTTGCCAAAAGTCACGTCGGGGTGTGCAGTGACATATTGGGAACAATATTCTTCCATTTCTTTTAGAGATTTGGGTTTACGCTCATGTATAAATTCAAGGAAAGGTTTGTTCACACATGACATAATCTTATCTCTGAGCAACAAATCCATAAGTCCTTCATACGTTTTTTCTGTTTTGGAAAGCTCAATCCAACGATCAACTGTGAGACGTGCCTTTGCAGTGAATTCTGAGAATTCTACACCCGTCTCAGGTACCATCGTTTTAAATAAAAGGCGATAGCCTTCCTCACTTAGCTGATATTTTTTTATCAAAGCCGCCCTAATGACATCATAATTATCCTTATCTGCTTCTCCTACAAGGCATAATCTAGTCAAAGATTCACCTTTCAAGTTTTCTGATAATTGATTAGCGTATTGTGATTTATCCACATTATGTGTACGACAAGAACGTTCAAATCTATCCAGCCAGAATGTAATATCGTCACTGGACTGATTGAACGGTGGAACCTTAACCTTGTAAGTAGAAGGTTTACCATTACCACTAGATGCCTGATTAACATTACTCATACTTGTCAATCTCAATTTCTCCAACTCAAATTCATGTTCTCTTATTGCTTTTTTCTCTTCAGCATCTAATCTTTTTTGTTCAGCCTCCCTGTCTAATCTTTTTTGTTCAGCTTCCCTGTCTAATCTTTTTTGTTCAGCTTCCCTGTCTAATCTTTTTTGTTCAGCTTCTCTGTCTAATCTTTTTTGTTCAGCTTCCCTGTCTAATCTTTTTTGTTCAGCTTCACTGTCTAATCTTTTTTGTTCAGCCGCAGCTTCTCTTTCTAATTTTTTTGTTCAGCTTCAAATCTCCTTTCCTCCACCTGCATCTGCAATTTCTTTTGTTCAGCAGCAGCCTCAGCTTCTCTTTCTAATCTTTTCTCTTCCGCCATAGCTTTTCTTTCTTCTGCAGCTAATGCTTTGTCATATTGAGCAACTGCCCATTGTTCTAATTGTTGACCAGTCTTATCAAGGGCTTTCCCTTGTGTAATGAAGTATTCTAATGTAGACATGATGTCTAACAATAATACTAATCACCTGAACCAATAATAATACCACAAGTTCTCAATGACTTGATTAATCAGTATACTATCCCAATATCTGTGGGTCACAAGCCTTTAATAAGGTCTTGTATAATAGTAATAATAATCAGGTACTGGTTTATACCATAATCCAAGTGCAGTGCACAGGCAATTGTGTCTTATGAAATATACCTATATAAAACATATG
This sequence comes from Oreohelix idahoensis, assembly GCA_024509875.1. Lineage (NCBI taxonomy): Eukaryota > Metazoa > Mollusca > Gastropoda > Stylommatophora > Oreohelicidae > Oreohelix > Oreohelix idahoensis. Next base: position 101,769 of record JAMPIV010004033.1, read on the forward strand.
TCAACCAACAGAATACATAAAGTACAAATAGGACTGACAATACAAGAACGTTTGCAGAAATCAAAATAAATCAAATAGGGAAATCAATGAAAATAATCACTGAATCTGCAAAGAATAACAACACAAATGACGTCACAATATATGAATATAAATTGTGAATAGAACTGAAAGATAGAAAAGGTTAGACCAACAAATTACAAACAAATCAAAACAAAACTAAAGAACAAAGAAATATTACAAAAATAACAATAATTACAGACTTCACAGCTAACACAAAAGCAACAGTTGTCGCAGCAAATTTTCAATCAAGAAAATTGCACCTATAGAAAACGCCCACAACGGACCCTCTATGACGTGGGATATTCTGTTGTGAGGACGCCGCCCAACCTTAAACACAACCCGCTGACATAGAAACTAACATACTATACAAACAAATAACATGTAAACATAAATATATATAAATTATGTGTATGATAGTATGTGTTGCAAAATAGGCTCAGTTTTACAGTAATGGCAAAGTTATTTTTATGAAAATAAACAAACTGCCACTTTATTCAATTAAACATTCTGGCCTTAAATATTAAAGTTCATATATGGAAAACAAGAAGATCCATCGATGAAAATAGGACTTCTTAGTTCACTAATACTGTCTTCCTGTTAATATTGACAAGAATTGATCCAACTGTTCTGTGAAACTCTGTAATGTCTAATGTAAAAATGTCAACAACGCTGACCTACATACTGCATTCACTTGACAGGTCACGTGACGAAGTGTTGACAAAGAGCAAACCAATACTGCAAGTGTGTCGTATCAGCCACAGGAAACGGTCTGGTATCGGTAATCTGTTGACTTCTGAACTTCTGCGAGGTCAAACCCAGAAAGCTGGTCCACCAGTTGATAAAGTTTTTATTTTAGTTAATGATGTCCACCAAAAGATAATTATAAGTGGATGGAAGCAGACATCATCATCATCAGTTGATAAACTCTTAATACAAGACCCTTGCCCTGAGCAAGAGACATGCTGGGAAATCTGAAGCTCGCTCGAACATCACCAGAGTTAAATACTCTGTTGTTGTGTTGCTCGTGGTTCGAGTATGGAATGTCAACTTGACCTACGCAGTGGTGTGTAGACATAGATGGAGTGTATAATGTGCGAATGATAGGAAGAGTTCGTGGTGTTGACAAATGTTCTTTTCTCACACTCATGTATGGCTGGAAGTCATCGACACCAACGACTGTGTACCTTTACTAAAGTTTAATTGGACGTACACACTCGACAGCACAGATAGTGACAAATCACAGGTTGGCATAATACATCATGGTACAGTGGATAATGGTCTTGCAATGTTATGTTACATGGGCACTCATGTAGAATAATAGTATAATGGACTGTCAGTAGCCAAGCACTCAGTATTGCCCATATATATATATATCAACTGACTTCACTGACTGAGCACGTCAGCTTATAAACAATATTTCAGATGGCTTCTAAACCTAATCTCGTCTAGCGACGATTCTTCAACATAATGTTCAGCACAGTTTTTCATATAATAATATTGAACCGCTAGCAATGGGTTCTCATGTGTAGCAGTGATCTCTGGACTAATCAAGCGATAATACGGGCATCCCTTTTCTCTTCTTGAAAGTCACTACATGTTTTGGTTCCAAGATGGCTTCACTCGTGAGCTGTCACTCACGTTTGGATACAGATAATGAATCTGTCCTAAAGTTAGTCATTCATTAAATCTTTCATTGCTCTGTAGATTTGATCATGAACAATTGACTGCATTCTACAGGATATAGTGCTGCTAGGAATCGAAGTCGTTTTCATCGAGTCAAATATATTCTCTTAGACATTCAAATCGTACCTATCGAAAATGGTGGCTTCGTACGAGAGTTCATAAGAGTATCTATTATTACCTTGGTATCAGAAATATGATTCTGCCATTCCTTGGCAATACGAATAAACACTGGGGTAAAGCATACACGATAGGTCTAGACGACTATCACTTTCCCCACAAATACTGAGATCACTTTTTTCCCGGCGACAAGCCGACATAGAAAAACACAGTCCCTATCAGGACGAAGCCAAATCACACCACACTCTAGCGACACATCCGCCGAATAGCCTTTGACCTCTCTAGAGACAACAGAACATATAGTTCGACTTAGATATGTAAAGATATACAGATATAAGACAGACTCGTCCTACTCAGACAAACAATACACATAAATTCAGGCCATAGATATTCTGAAGCAAGAACAATCTATTACTACCCAAACGAAGAATAAATCGCAGAAAACTGGACTCATCCGCGGAGTTCGATCGAAAGAGCCGACACAACTTTCAAGGGAAGTAACTCAATAATGACTTTTCCTTAAGCACTATTTTGTTTACAAAATATTTGCGAACATAACAAGTATACCAATGTATAATATTGTAAGATATCAAAGACTGCACGTAACAGATGGATTTCACAAAAAGAAAACAGAAAGATTGGAGATTTGAGGAGTAGATGTTGAGTTGGGTAGGGCACACTGAGAAAGTCTCTTTTCTGAAATCTTCAGAGTAAGCGAATAAGAGTTAGACGAATATAAATGTAGTAAAATCTGCGAGAATAATCGCTCATTTCATTAAGATTTTAGTCATAAAATGATAATCAATAAACTCGCTCGATTGTGTCTGACTGTGATGTTCTCACACGCCAGCATAGAGCTGAACTTTGTGCCATGGAAAGGCCTAGAACCGATCCCCCCGTTTAAACCTACTCGCTTTCCTTGTGACGTACACTTTTAACGTTTTGCCCGATCTGATAGAGACTGCGGCAAGACTTACAATTAACGATTTTGCGGAAGTGTGCCGCCAAACTACTGTCTGAATTAACGTAGTATTTTGACTTAAACGCTTGTAATGAGTAGTAATCCTTACATTTTTTGGTAGTGTAACACGAGACAATACAAATTATTAACGCCAATTCTTAACCCGCCGCGCAAAACCCCTCTTCGCTTGACACGTTGTGCCATGCATATATACACGCTGGAGCAAAGCCAGCAGAGGCAAACACGTAGACAAATTTTATTTCATCCTCGCGGTAGTATTTTTGACGTAACTAAAACAAGTTAGTTGTTTGAAAAATACATGCTGCCGAGATGAAAGAGAGGGAAAGATGGCCGTCTTGTGTAAAATTTTTATTTGACGATTGACAGTGACAAAATAGAAAAATCTAAACCAATATGAAACTGACCATAAAAATCATATGGTAGTATAGCTTAGAGTCCACTGAGCAAGAATATGTTTTAAATAATATGGTAGTCCAAGTATTAGTAAAGTTATTGAGAAAATACTAAATGTCTACGGACGCGTGACCAGACAGACTGTTGTTCCTGCTTGTTTTTTTTTCATAACGTTAGTGGAGACGCCACCTTAGAAAAGAGGCATTGAGGTACATTCAAATTCGATTGGGAAACAAGAGTATAGGAGGGAAAGGGGAGTGGTAGGTAAATTGTTAACCAAAACGAACCATCTTTTTGTATTGGGCATAACTAAAGCAGGCTGGCCAATCGACTACCAGACGCAGAGTTTGTTTGGAATTATTTTTGTTTTTCAAAAACTACATTTGAAATTCTGGTGGTCGCAAGCTTTCGATTAGCCAGTGCTAATACATATTATCAAAAAGCTTTCACTATTCATTGCCAGTTGAACAAAACTTTTCATTCAAATACGCTGAGAACAGCTGTGTTAATTTTGAAATTAAATAAAGAAGTATTCACAGTCCGGACAGTGCAGACGAAACTGAGGCCACTTCTTTGCAAGTCAGCGTCATTTGTTTATATTTCTTGAAATTTGTGGTAAGAATGCTTTATGAATTAATATGTTTAATTACAACTGCCAAAGTTAGATACTGCTATTGGGAAAAGTGAAGGACCTGCCGGGAGCAGACATTGCTGAGTCCTCACGTTGAAATGTATCTAACTGTTGCATGTTGTCATGATTTTGTTTGAATATTATTGCATTAGAATATTAGTAAGCCTCTGTGTTCTATGAACACTGTTAAACATGCATGAAGCATTTATATTTTAAAAAAGAAAAGAAGAGAAAATCATACCAAAGGAAATGTGGTTACTCCACATTATTTTATTGAGGAAAACTATGTAAACGTACAGTGGCGTATCTGCCATAGGGACCTGAGGTGTGGTCACAGCAAGGTGTGAGTCATTTAAAATTAGGGGCGAGTGCATCTGTAATGCATGCGAGGCTGACCCCATACCTCCGTAGGAAAATAATAAATATAATAAGTGATCAGATATAAAAGGCCAGGGTGTCATTTTGTTGCAGAGGTTTTATTTCCTGTTGCCAGCTGGTAATAGGAAACCTGCTGAGGAAGAATAACGCCATCAAGTCTCCGACCATTCGTTTAAGCTGTCAAAAGATAACGGGAGGAGCTTGGGCATGTTGAAAGATCGAGGTTTTCTGTAACTACACACTGTATTAATCATTCTACAAGGAATCCCAGGTGATGTGTTAAGCATCTGGGTATATCTGACACTTTCGTTTAATAAACACTGGTATTTCAAATCATACTCAGGAAGTTTATGGGGTATGATGAAACTACAGCCCCTCATACCTCTTAGATGAATAAAGTGTAAGCTACAAACATTCCACCAGGAAAGATATATAGTGACTTTATAGTTATTGGACTAAGAGTCCACAAATAATTTTAGTTGATCTTTTATGTAAACTATCTTGTCCTCATTTTCAAAGACCTGTCCAAAAGATATGGCTGGACAGGCAGATTAAATTGTACAGAAAAAAGATTCATTTTAAAGAAAAACTTAACCACTGGTTTTATTCACTTCCTCATAAAAAATTTAAGTGTTTTTGTGTTGTGTACCATTATTTCATTTCTCCCCTAGACATTAGGTACATCATACACCAGACAGTAGAGCCAAAATAGTGACCGTGTGAGATCTAGGGAGGTAGCGTTAGGTTCCCTGCAAATAATTCATCATTATCATCTTTTAGAGTCAGGGGCCTACATGTGCTTGGCCTCACACGGTTAATGCAGGCACCGATTTCATTCTTTTAGGATACCATCATAACTTCCCCAGCAAAATCAAACTTTGCTACATAAATTGGTAGACTTGTCCGGGCATTTGAATTTCTCCTAGTACTACTTACATTGGGGTCTGGGGTTTAGCCTTAACAACATTCTATTTTCCCAGGGAATCCCCATAAATATTATTGCCCAAGATTTGGGAGGTGAAGAAAGTGTCAGAGCCCAGAATTAATTAAATAAATTTGTACTTAGTTAGGAATTTAGTTAGAACATTTTGTATTTATCAGATGGCAGATCTGGCCAAGTTTCGCTCTGCGGCTGTGCAGACTGCTAAAGAGATGGGCATGGATGGACCAGAACTGGTCCAATACGTAACTTCAGAGGTGGATAAATTTATTGCCCGGGAAGATAAAAGATTAGAGAAAGAAGCAGAAAGAAAGTTAGAGGAGGCTAGGGAGATTAAGAAGTTAGAGGCTGAAAAAGAAATTAAGAGGTTGCAGACTGAGGCTGACAAAGAGGCTAGGGCATTGGAGGCTGAGGCTAAGAAGTTACAGATAGAAGCAGAAGAAAAGAGACTGGTTGCAGAAAGAGAAGCAGAGGAAAGAATACAGGCTGCAGAGAGGGAAGCAGCAAAGGAGGAGAAGAGGTTACAAAGGAAGCACGAGCTACGATTAAGGGAGTTAGAATTTCAAGGCCATGCTCCTGAAAATGGTGCCAGCCCCTTTGCCTCAGATGCCACTGCTAGTCAGGGAGCCTCAACCTCAGCTATGAGTTTTCATGTAGACCATTTTGTTGAGAAAGACGATGACATAGAAGGGTATTTAAGTAGGTTTGAACTTTTAGCCACTACTTATGGGTTAGAAAGAGAAAGATGGGGGGTAAAGTTGTCTCAGGGTCTTCGGGGAACAGCTTATGAAGTTTTTGCCAAGATGAGCAGGGATGACCAAGACAATTACGACATGTTAAAGCAGGCTATGTTATTAAGATATGAAAAGAATGGTGAATTTTATCGTAAGAAGTTTAGAAATGCTAAGCTTTTATCTGGGGAGACATACCACCAATTCTCTGCCAGACTGGAAACCTATTTGGAGAAATGGACTGCTTCGGGGAAGACCCAAGATCGTAAAGACATGATCATGATAGAGCAATTAAGAGAGTCCATGGCTCCAACCCTGAGAAAGTTTCTCATGAAACAAGGTGCAGAGAGGTTGGGTGAGGTATTGAATGTCGAAGAGAGGTATCAAGCAGCCCAGGCAGAGGTAGCTGGCAATAAAAAGAAACAGGTTGACAATAATAGAACTCCTCCTGACCAAGATGCGTATTATAATACTAGAGAGCAGGATAACCTAGGTAAACCCAATTTTGATAGGCCACGCAATGACTTTAAAAATAAAACCCCACAATTCAATGAAAGGAAATATAATGACAGGAAACCCTTCAGACAGGAAGGAAAATATTGTCAAATATGCAGGATGCATAATCATAATACTAGTGAATGTGGTAGGAAACGTCTTCCATATCGAGCGGCATGCATGATAACAGTGGACAAGGGGAGAAAGAAGGACCTGTCTACAGAACAGCATGAACCTCATCATCCCCCCATCTGTGAAGAAGTGACATGTAATGGTGCCAGAGTCAGGTGCCTTTACGATTCCGGTTTGGAATATGACTCTGTTGTGAGTGAAACCCTGGTGCAACCTGACCAGTATACCACAGAGAGAGTGAAAATACAAGGGCCCTAAAAGGAACAGCCACCATGACACTTCCCGTAGCCGAGATAAATGTCAAGACTAGGTACGTGGAAGGAGTGATTAGAGCAGCCATGTGTGACGACCCTAACTACCCGCTGGTGTTAGGAAAGAAATATGTTTTTCTAGGAAGCCCTGTACAACCTGTGGTAATGGCCACGCTTCAGGTCAGGTCGACCCCTAGTAGAACGAAGGAGGAACCACCACTAATTTATTCCCATAAGCAGATGAGAAAGGCCCAGGCAAAGGACAAATCACTAAAACCTTGCTTTGGCAAATTGCCAACAAGCCATACACACCCTAAGAAAGGGCAATTCTATTTAAAGGAGGGACTGCTCTACAAGAAAGCTAGAGCAGGATCAAAAGAATATGGACAGTTGGTACTTCCAACTTCCTACAGAGAAGAAGTGATGGCACAAGCGCATGTTGTACCAGACGGTGAACACCAGAGACATGGAACCACCCGTCAAAGGACATCGGAAAAATTTTACTGGCCCCAAGTAGCTGCTGATATTGCACAATTTGTGGGGGCCTGTGAAAAATGTAGCAAGGTACATTCCCCAAGTTGGGAAAATAATAATCAGTTGCAAGCCAAGCATTCTGAAAAATGTGGGCCTAAAAATAAAAAGGGAAACAAAATTAATAAGGTAGACACAGAGGATAGGTATTCACCTTCCCACAACCCGTCTTCCCCACAAATATTTAGACGAGCAACTCTGCGTATGGCACCCAGAGACAATAGAAACACAGACCAGTCATCCCAGACTAAATTTGAAGCCGCATTCAGGGAGCTGGCTGACATTGACATTGAAGATGATCCGCCCAAGTTAAAACCGAAACTCAATGGTAACAATAGTCGAGTGGGGAGTGGGCGGTTGAACACTCAGGAAAATGTTCAACGCGCTTCACAACATGGATATTAACTTAGCATTATAATGGCACCGGTGATAGTGGTAGTAACCGACCCACACAGTCCACGGGGAAGTATTGTACGGACCCTGGCTGGAGATTACCCACATACTATAGCAATGCACACGGGTGAATTGATTTCTGATGCAGAAATTCTTTTCCCCACCTATTACATTAATAATAATAATAATAATAAATTCTTTAAGCGCCAAACACGGCGCATAAGGCAGAAACCAGTGCTCTCCAGGTTGTTCGTTGTGACGCCACTCCTCTTAGCTCTTGCACATTATTTAGGCCCAACGTTCTTCCTTCTCTTATTATTGTTCTTCTGAGTGTTTCTTTTGGTCTTCCTTTTTTCCGCTTACCCTCAGGAACCCAAGTGAGCGCCTGTAGTGGTATTCTGTTGTTTTGCATTCGTAGGACATGACCGATATATGACCATCGTCTTTTCCTTATATAGTCGGAGACATATTTCTGCCTAGAGTCTTCTCTTATTTGTCGATTAGTCTTGAATTCTTTCCAACTGATGTTCATGAGTTTTCTAAGACATTTGTTCTCGAATGTATTACATTATTTCACTAAAAATTGTCGTTAGGCGGAGAAATCAGTTGGTGAATATGGCCTCCATTTGAGTGGCACATTATAGAATTATGTATGATTTTTATTAAAGGGTGTTTCCAAATTCAAGTCAAGCAGGAACGCATACCAATTGTTGGCTGTGAACATTTCGGAAGAGTATAATGAATCCCTAGGTTGTCTTCTTGAATTGAGGATATTCCGAGTGTTTTTCCATGCTCATAAGAGAATTATTGGATCCCCTACAAAACTCTACCATCACCATATTTATAGATTATTCCCTTATAACTATTGCAAACTTGAGGGAAGTCTAGAATCTCTGGACATGTCATGGGACAGACTCAGGGAAGAGTAAAGGTGAAGATAAAATGATACTCAGTATGAGACAAGCAGTAACACTTGTAGCTGTTCAGTAACATAACTGAAATGGATTCTTGGATTTCAGAGGTCTGAGGCAACCTTCGTCAGTAGTGCTTACTTTGAATTGAACCCAGTCGCTTATGCAAGCCGCAAGTTGAACAAGGCGGAAAAAAATTATTCAACAAGTGAAAAGGAATGTCTAGCTTTGATATGGGCGATAAAAAAATTCCGGATTTATTTATATGGCAGGACATTTGTGGTCCAAACGGATCATTCACCTCTCGTGTTCTTGTCCCAGGCCAAGCATGAAAATTCCAGATTATTGAGATGGTCTTTATTATTGCAGCCATACTCATTTCTGATAGAATATATTCCCGGCCCTCAGAACGTAGGTGCAGACTTTTTGAGTAGACATCCTTATGATGAAGATCAGAAAAACGCATAAGACTTCATTGAGCTAAGTTATCTCGCAGATTATAACCTGCAAATGAATGCATGTTTTAGGATGTGAGGTGTGTAGTAAAATCTGCGAGAATAATCGCTCATTTCATTAAGATTTTAGTCATAAAATAATAATCAATAAATCCGCTCGATTGTGTTTGACTGTGATGTTCTCACACGCCAGCATAGCGCTGAATTTTGTGCCATGGAAAGGCCTAGAACCGATCCCCCCGTTTAAACCTACTCGCTTTCCTTGTGACGTACATTTTTAACATTTTGCCCGATCTGATAGAGACTGCGGCAAGACTTACAATTAACGATTTTGCGGAAGTGTGCCGCCAAACTACTGTCTGAATTAACGTAGTATTTTGATTTTAACGCTTGTAATGAGTAGTAATCCCTACATTTTTTGGTAGTGTAACACAAGACAATACAAATTATTAACGCCAATTCTTAACCCGCCGCGCAAAACCCCTCTTCGCTTGACACGTTGTGCCATGCATATATACACGCTGGAGCAAAGCCAGCAGAGGCAAACACGCGGACAAATTTTATTTCATCCTCGCGGTAGTATTTTTGACGTAACTAAAACAAGTTAGTTGTTTGAAAAATACATGCTGGCGAGATGAAAGAGAGGGAAAGATGGCCGTCTTGTGTAAAATTTTTATTTGACGATTGACAGTGACAAAATAGAAAAATCTAAACCAATATGAAACTGACCATAAAAATCATATGGTAGTATAGCTTAGAGTCCACTGAGCAAGAATGTGTTTTAAATAATATGGTAGTCCAAGTATTAGTAAAGTTATTGAGAAAATACTAAATGTCTACGGACGCGTGACCAGACAGACTGTTGTTCCTGCTTATTTTTTTCATAACGTTAGTGGGGACGCCAGCTTAGAAAAGAGGCATTGAGGTACATTCAAGTTCGATTGGGAAACAAGAGTATAGGAGGGAAAGGGGAGCGGTAGGTAAATTGTTAACCAAAACGAACCATCTTTTTGTATTGGGCATAACTAAAGCAGGCTGGCCAATCGACTACCAGACGCAGAGTTTGTTTGGAATTATTTTTGTTTTTCAAAAACTACATTTGAAATTCTGGTGGTCGCAAGCTTTCGATTGGCCAGTGCTAATAAATATTAGCAAAAAGCTTTCACTATTCATTGCCAGTTGAACAAAACTTTTCATTCAAATATGCTGAGAACAGCTGTGTTAATTTTGAAATTAAATAAAGAAGTATTCACAGTCCGGACAGTGCAGACGAAACTGAGGCCACTTCTTTGCAAGTCAGCGTCATTTGTTTATATTTCTTGAAATTTGTGGTAAGAATGCTTTATGAATTAATATGTTTAATTACAACTGCCAAAGTTAGATACTGCTATTGGGAAAAGTGAAGGACATGCCGGGAGCAGACATTGTTGAGTCCTCACATTGAAATGTATCTAACTGTTGCATGTTGTCATGATTTTGTTTGAATATTATTGCATTAGAATATTAGTAAGCCTCTGTGTTCTATGAACACTGTTAAACATGTCTGAAGCATTTATATTTTAAAAAAGAAAAGAAGAGAAAATCATACCAAAGGAAATGTGGTTCCTCCACATTATTTTATTGAGGAAAACTATGTGGTCACAGCAAGGTGTGAGTCATTTAAAATTAGGGGCGAGTGCACCTGTAATGCACGTGAGGCTGACCCCATACCTCCGTAGGAAAATAATAAATATAATAAGTGATCAGATATAAAAGGCCAGGGTGTCTTTTTGTTGCAGAGGTTTTATTTCCTGTTGCCAGCTGGTAATAGGAAACCTGCTGAGTAAGAATAACGCCATCAAGTCTCCGACCATTCGTTTATGCTGTCAAAAGATAACGGGAGGAGCTTGGGCATGTTGAAAGATCAAGATTTTCTACAACTACACACTGTATTATCATTCTACAAGGAATCCCAGGTGATGTGTTAAGCATCTGGGTATATCTGACACTTTCGTTTAATAAACACTGGTATTTCAAATCATACTCAGGAAGTTTATGGGGTATGATGAAACTACAGCCCCTCATACACAGTGACTCTCCCTATTAGATGAATAAAGTGTAAGCTGTGAACATTCCACCAGGAAAGATATATAGTGACTTTATAGTTATTGGACTAAGAGTCCACATATAATTTTAGTTGATCTTTTATGTAAACTATCTTGTCCTCATTTTCAAAGACCTGTCCAAAAGATATGGCTGGACAGGCAGATTAAATTGTACAGAAAAAATATTCATTTTAAAGAAAAACTTAACCAGTGGTTTTATTCACTTCCTCAAACAAAATTAAAGTGTTTTTGTGTTGTGTACCATCATTTCATTTCTCCCCTAGACACTAGGTACATCATACACCAGACAGTAGAGTCAAAATAGTGACCGTGTGAGATCTAGGGAGGTAGCGTTAGGTTCCCTGCAAATAATTCATCATTATCATCTTTTAGAGTCAGGGGCCTACATGTGCTTGACCTCACACCGTTAATGCAGGCACCGATTTCATTCTTTTAGGATACCATCATAACCTCCCCAGCAAAATCAAACTTTGCTACAGTAAACATAGGAATTGAAGACAAACATCTTCTTCTTCTTCGTTTACTAGTATCCTGCCTGGTGGCTAATGCATTCTCCAAAACTTCCAAACGCCAGTACTATTTATGAGTTTTTTTGTTGACTTTTTTGCCATGTCATGATGTCAAATTGTCCAGTACTTTCTCTCTTTTCTGCCTCTTTTTTTCTCCAATCTTAACGATGATAATTGTCTTGATGTGAAGCTTAGTAGCGTTTGAAATGGAAGAACCAACCGCACCACTTTTCGAGAAAATACGGAAAAAACATGCAATGTACCCAACTGGGTACCAGAGCAACACTGGGAAGGTTAAGGCTGCCGATGTGATGCTGACCACATCGCCTCTAGTGTGCCGATTGTCAAGAAAATATGGGCCTAACACCATATTCCCAATATGCCTCAATGGGCGTGTAACGGGATCCCTCCCTATAACGCGACGCAAGAAAAATGAATTGGGGCGACTTACCAATCACGAGGATTGTGACAAGATTGTAACCAACTACGGGTTTCACGTTTTCGCTGTTCTCTATGTTTGAGAGCCATACAATGTGACTTAATATGTCAGATGAAGATTATTTTTTGTGTTCGACTCAATGTCTTTTAATTTCCATACAAATCACAATGTAATGAAAGCTTCTCTTGTCATCTCATGCAATAAAGTTTTGTAAATTGGGATGAGGACTTTTGGTCATTATTGGGCTCACAAGGGCACTTATCATCTTCGTACATCAAAACGTTAGTTTAGGCAGCACTAGGTGCCGGTCAAAAATATATTGTGATTTTATTAGTTTTAGTGCATTAAAGCGAAACTCGTGTTATACGTAGTTAGTAACCTGTATTTAAGTCCTGTATATGTTTATTTATCGTTTTGCAAATATAAATGCATATTAATATTAAAAGAAAAAACCTTGCAAAGTTCAAAATAATGTGCTGTTATTTTTAATTTTGCAATAAACATTTTGAAATAGTTAAAACAGTAAAAAAGTAATGCTTTAAATAGTACGATTTTTATTCTCAGACACATCACGTTCCTTGGTAATAAAAATTACATAATAATAATAATAATAATAATAAATTCTTTAAGCACCAAACACGGCGCATAAGGCAGAAACCAGTGCTCTCCAGGTTGTTCGTTGTGACGCCACTCCTCTTAGCTCTTGCACATTGTTTAATCCCAACGTTCTTCCTTCTCTTATTATTGTTCTTCTGAGTGTTTCTTTTGGTCTTCCTTTTTTCCTCTTACCCTCAGGAATCCAAGTGAGTGCCTGCAATGGTATTCTGTTGTTTTGCATTCGTAGGACATGACCGATATATGACCATCGTCTTTTCCTTATATAGTTGGAGACATATTTCTGTCTAGAGTCTTCTCTTATTTGTCGATTAGTCTTGAATTCTTTCCAACTGATGTTCATGAATTTTCTAAGACATTTGTTCTCGAATGTATTCAGCTTGTTCTCCAATGATTTTGTTATTTTCCAACTCTCATAGCAAAACTGTATCTTAACGTTTTAGTATGAGGGAAAAAGTGAAGCAATGATGTGTGGAAAATTAATACGAGTTCACAACATCAATGGCTGGTTGTGTAGCGAATAAAGAAAGTTAGTTAAAAGCTATTTAGCTTACAAGATTGTTGTATCGTAATAAAGTACTAAACATGTGTGATTCCTCTCGGCATTGTATTTACCGCTTCTCCGTATCTTATGTCGATAGTGTCAAATCAGGGCTTGTTGTTTTGTTATTTTAATTCTGCTTTTGATTATCGTTGATGGGAGCCGCGCTGGTGTAATGGCTTCGGCGTTGTACTGGCGACCAGGTGTTCATGGTTCAAACCCGGGCGTCGGCGTTTGAAGAAATGTTTACGGCCGGAAATTTGACTGAATAGCCTGAACGGCTCCTGTGATAAACCCTCTGTGGATGGGAAGGAGCGAAGCTCCTGACCAGGTTGGAAGGAAAGTCCTCAGGTTCCCCAGCCTCGCAATGACATGTCATTGGGCCTAAGGGGCTGAAAGCCCAAGTGCCGCTGGTTAAGGGAAAAAAAAAAAAAATTATCGTTGATTGTTAAACTAATTGTCATTATATTTTTTCGGTTTTTGTATTTTCCTTGCTTTATTATTGCTCTTCACCTGTGTTGTTAAATTTAAAATATATTATTATATACACATTACGTGTTGTTTAGTGTCTATAGTATACTTCTTTTACCTGTCTATATTTCTTGTCCTTGTTGTTTATTTGTAACTGTGGCTGACGGATGGTCAAACCCGAAACTTGGCAAGTTTCTTGTGTACCGTTAATTTGTAAAACTGATCTAATAACTTTTTATTTGTTTATTTATATTTAAACATCCCTCATCTACATTATACTTAACACATTAACCACCGAGTTGGAAAATACTCTGTGGCGTAGTTAAATTTTGTTCCCATTTTCATCATGTAGGTGTATGCACAAAGTAAGCTGTAGTTTTTGTTATTGGTTACAGACTTTTATGAATTAGACGTCATTTTAAAGATAAAGGAATGTACTATTACAGTAAGCTAAAGAAATTATGTTTACAGTTACAGTAAATATTATTAATCATATTAATTGATTGAAAGACAAAGTTTCAATTGTTTTTTTTAAATTATCAACTTACCAACATGTTGTTTGTTTCTAAGACAGTTAATGCCCTTCTGTAGGTGATTACCATGTAGACATACTGCCTAATATTTACAGTATTGGTAGCTTACATAATGACACCTAAACCACTTCCATAAAATCTCAAAATTTGCATGCAGACCTGGTTCATGATTTGGGTCAAAACGAAAACTATTTAATGTTTCACCCTTACTAACTTTTTGCCGTAGTTTTCGTTCTTTAGTTACATTATTTCCTGCACCATTTGTAACTCTAATCAAGGTGGTTGCTATTTTACGAGGCCGAGGACTTGCAATTTTTTCACTATCATAACTGCATGTGACGGTATTGCCTCCCTTGCTTTGCAGTAAAGGTCCAGCAGTGGCCAAAACTCAAGAGCTTCAATGGTGTTTTACCTTCGCACTTGATTACTCTTTGCAGATCTGTAAATAAAAGGGTAATGACGCTTCTATCTCAATGTTGCTTTCACGAGATATTCAGATAAGCGAAACAATGCTGCTTTGGCTAAGCACGTTAATTCTAGAATCTGCGGACAACTTTTGTGAAGAATTAAGCAATGATTAATCTTAGCTTGTTCAAGCCCCCACCTCTGATTTACGCAGTGGAATTCGTATTATTCTGTAAAGCACTGTTTAGAGTGTGTGTAGTAAACTGACTGAGACAAACATGCAGTACATTTAAAACGATTAAATCGAAGTTAAATTTGTATAATTACAAATAACATAATGTAATAATCATTTAAGTTTTAACAATTTGAAAATAATTGAATAGTTATGGATCAAGAAAAAGTTATCATCACGGTCGTGATAGGATGTAAATTTTTGCAAGAAGTTCAAGGGGCAGCATATATTTTGAACTCAACTGCCAATGACTGTTCTGCTCCTTCTAATGGTTGGTTCTTTTTACACTGCTCACGTTCGACGCTGGTCAAGGTTGTCGGGTGCAGCTAGTTTCCCAGAAATGTCAGGGAGAGTCTACAAAGATGGTCCCTCGTCTTAAAGTTTAGGCCACTGTTCTCTTGATGTTCCAGAGATGGTACTTTCTTCTGGTACCACCAATAACTGTGGTAAAAGAATAGAAACGAAACGCTCTCCTCAGTATTGCGCTTCCCGACACATACTTATGTGTCCCCTTTCTTATTCCATCATCCCATTTAACTCAGAATTTACCCTCCATTCGAAAGTGTTCGTCATTGACTCACTGTTAGAGACAAGATAGTGTTCCTCACAGGCTCTCTGTTAGAGACAAGAAAACGTCCATCACAGACACTCTGTAAGAGACACGAAAGTGTTCGTCACAGTCTCTCTGTTAAAGACAAAATAGTGTTCCTCACAGTCTCTCTGTTAGAGACAAGATAGTCTATCTCGCAGTCCCTCTGTTAGAGACAAGATAGTGTTCCTCACTGTCTCTCTCTTATAGAGACCGGACAGTGTTTCTCACATACTTTTTTTTAAGACAAGATAGTGTTCGTCACTGATTCTCTGTTAGAGACAAGATAGTGTTCCTCACAGACTCTCTGTTGGAGAAAAGATAGTGTTCCTCACAGACTCTTATAGATTCTCAGTTATAGTTGCACTCAGAAAAAAAAACAAATAGAGCTGCCTTTCAGAAGCACTAATGGAAACCGTGAGTAATTTTTTTAATATGTAAAAGTGAGGTGGATCCCTGCCCACTACACGATGTATGAAAATGAGAATGCAGATGGAGTTGCCAACTAAGAGAGAACAAACACCAAACTAGTCGGAGCCACATACAGGAGACAAAACCAATAATACGTAATACATTTAAATAAAAATGACAGAAAGATCGTCAGAGTCTGATACAGCTGAATCATACAACTCCTTGCCAAGAAGAGATGAAGTGAGTATTTTCAGACTGAGAAGCGACCATTGCAGACGCAAACATCATCTGATCAACAAACTGAAATCCAGACAGACAGACATGCCTATGTTGTGAGGACAAAAAAGCAATAGAGTGTATCCTCCAATGTTATTGGCTCCATAAGTGCAGCAGAGGTACAGCACAGCATTCTACATACAGTTATAATAATCTTAGATGGACTCCCAACTTTGTAAAAGAGATAGGTGATACAATTCTCTCATAAATAAACGTATAGATAATGTTTTGAGGACAGCATTGACTACTTGAACTCCAAGTTAAACTAACGTTACAATATCCAGATTATAAAACAAAATGAACAGTCTCCAAAAAATCCATATTATATAAATACTATACCCCATACTCTCCGGGTATAGAATTATTGTAGCCCGTACACTCAGAATTATAGAAAAATTGTATCCCATTGTCGTAGATTTTTGATAGGAGAATTAAGACTTGGGTTGGTCCCTTCTGAATAGATTGGAATGAGTGATAGTCACAGTGTGAGATAGAAATACAAAATAGATTTCCACGAGTGAGGTGGTGGAATAGTGATAGAGGCTGTCTCTGAGAGCGGGAAATCTTCTCTCTCTCTCTCACCTATCTTCTACGACAGATCTAAAGTAGTCAGACAGTCTAACACATATACATTAAATATATATATATCCACTCACGTGCACGCACATTCAAGTGACGACAGGTAGACACACAGACGTGGGAAACTATAATAAATGATTATATAAATATTTAGAACGAGCTGACCAACATGCTGATTAAGTTATTGTTAAGTTTATTTATCATTGTAAACTTACGTCACAACATGTAAAAATTATATCAAAAAGGCATATACACAAAGTCATAAACAAATCAAGGAACGCTACAAGAACTGTTAGACCCACAGTTATGATCTTCCCTCGATGGATAGCCCACAGTCCCGTTAGGAGAAAGATGATAGCACAAAGAGTCCCAGATACATATGATTGAGTCTAAGAGTTTTCCCCGTTTAAGGTATGAACAGACCTGATACTATAATCTAGTTTAAGGGAAAATATTGTTAGCAAAAAAAAAAACTTGCATGAAGAAAGTTATGACAGCAATTAGGTGCCGAAATACAACGGTAAAATAACACTCAGACCTGCGTACACTCTTATTCATTCAGCCATGGCCATGTGCACACATTTATACCTTACAGCTTTGCTCGCTGCCTCTGGGAACATAATAAATTCTAGGACCTTCACACAGACCCGTAAATGCAGTCTCGACCAAGAAATCCCCAGTTCCAAAAGACGTACTGAACTCTCTGTCTCAGGGAACGATTCCTTGGGTGTTCTTAATTTTCGGATGTCTGATTAAGTCACATAAAATTTGTCCAGGCAGGAAAGTTAGCAGAGCACAGTGTCACTAGCGTAGGTTTCTAGAAATGAGGAATGTCAGGTCGGGTGCCTTATCTCAGTAAATGACTATATTTGGTCACCACACTACTAGTTCAAAACTCTGTCGGGATGTACTGATATTTTGGTTGCCGCAACGGGCTGAACTGTACCTAAGTGTTATTCTGGAAGAAATAATTCTGGCGCGATAGGCTTTTTACTTCATTTAACTGTTACAGTTCTGTTGCTGTCATTTTCGACGGAGTCATCTGTCAAGTTATTTGCTTATGTTTGTATCATAAGTATAATTGTGTCTTTACCTGCGATGTCAGGTTGATTAGGGGTTGTCTTCCCTTGTTTATTCATTCATTGTGTTTGACCTTTAGGGTCAGAGGTTGACAGTTCGGCGTAGGCCTATGGGAAGGTTTTTTAAGCGGGAGTGAGATATACTTCCGGGAAGCCGGGAGGTCCTGTTTTTCTGAAGGGACCAAGAGTCCATTGTTTTTCGGGGAGAATCTTCGAAGTAACTGCTATGGCAGTTTTCCCCAGTGAATCTCTGTGCGTCAGGATGACGACAGAATTCCTTGTGATGTTCTGAGGATTCATTTGCCAGGTAATACCGACCTTTATGCATTATTACGCTTTTCGGTGGCAGAACATGTAAAGGATTACCTAGGGTGAACAGCAGCTCACTGATCCGCCATTTCAGAACTTAAATATTTGTGCTCGAGGTAGCCATCCAAGACTGTTAGTCTTATATTGTCCAGAAATCCAGTGACGAAGATATATTGTGGGAGCCGCAGATTGGCGGAACTTCTACCTACAATAAGTATTACTGCAGGGTTGATGATAACCTATTTAACAGAAGTACACGGCCGACGTCAGAACGAGGCCTGTGCTTTCGGCTATTATACTACAGCCTGATATGTGCAATTGGCGGGGAGTGCCAAGTTGCACCTGTGTGTCAAAGTGACTAAGGCATCTGACGCGTTTAGTCAGAGACGCCAAGGGCGACGCTACGAACTGTCATTATTGAAGAACTTTGCTATTGACCATGCACGTCTATTCCGATGTTTACCTTTTTGAATGCCAAATGTATACCTATCGATGTCAGGTCAGCATGACCTTGTTACACTGACTGTTCCTGTTGATACTATGTGTGTTCCCGTCAATAAATGTCTTGAAACATGCCTGCAGTGTCAAAGCATCCTTGATTACTGCATGTGAGAGTATGGGTTGCAGGATCTACATCTATACGAGCCTAAACACATTCGCGTCTTCATTCGCACCCACACTCAATTCATCATACGCTCGCACTACACATCTAACAACATGTATACTGTCTTGGGCCAGTGATCACATCAACAAGAAAAAAAGACAGTTACAAGTTCATATAATGAAAGTGCTTAATTACTTCACAGTAAATATTGTCAAATATGCAGGATGCATAATCATAATACTAGTGAATGTGGTAGGAAACGTCTTCCATATCGAGCGGCATGCATGATAACAGTGGACAAGGGGAGAAAGAAGGACCTGTCTACAGAACAGCATGAACCTCATCATCCCCCCATCTGTGAAGAAGTGACATGTAATGGTGCCAGAGTCAGGTGCCTTTACGATTCCGGTTTGGAATATGACTCTGTTGTGAGTGAAACCCTAGTGCAACCTGACCAGTATACCACAGAGAGAGTGGAAATACAAGGGCCCTAAAAGGAACAGCCACCATGACACTTCCCGTAGCCGAGATAAATGTCAAGACTAGGTACGTGGAAGGAGTGATTAGAGCAGCCATGTGTGACGACCCTAACTACCCGCTGGTGTTAGGAAAGAAATATGTTTTTCTAGGAAGCCCTGTAAAACCTGTGGTAATGGCCACGCTTCAGGTCAGGTCGACCCCTAGTAGAACGAAGGAGGAACCACCACTAATTTATTCCCACTAGAACGCTAGCAAAGTTTGGGTACCACAGTATTCACTGAATAAAGGAAAATACATATGAAATATTTTACATATTATGTACTCAATATAACTTACATTATTAAACTGCAAGCGTATAGGTTGTCTTATAGTTTAAACTTCCCGTGAAGTAAGTATGTAATACCCATTGCGCTCCAGTTCATAAAACCATTGTATCCCATACGCTCTATTGTATTACTGGAACCCAATGGAAGAGTAACAATGTAACCTGCCGAATAACTCGCAGAATACCACTGAGGAAGAGTGGGCATTAGGCCAGCTACACGATCCTTAAAAAAAAACTAAAACAAAGACATAAAATTCGAAAACAGCACAAATATGTCCATCTAACAAGTGGAATCATGGGTGCATCTTAGCGCCAAAAAGACAAAGTTGGAGCAGCAGACAATGATCTAAAAATAAGAATGCAACATTCAAGAGGAGCCTTTATTGCACTGAGAAAAATGCGGAAATAAAATGAAATCCAGTCCAACATAACAATTAACAATCTTCAACTCATATAACAGGCATTATTACTTGTATGGTCTTAAAACATGGAGGACAAGAAAACGACAACAAGAAAGATACACACTTTCATAAATGAGAGATTGCGCAAAAACATTGGAGATTTGAGGTGTAGATGTTGAGTTGGGTAGGGAACACTGAGAACGTCTCTTTTCTGAAATTTTCAGAGTAAGCGAATAAGAGTTAGACGAATATGAACAAAGGAATTGAAGACATACCTCTTAGCGGTACATTCTTAGCGGTAAGACCTTGTTCTAGAATCCCCAGAGGGAGCTGATGACATGTGACATGTGGAAGACATTGTGTGTGTTTTTTGACGGGCTATGCTACTAGGGACCTAATGAGTTTTGACAGAACTGAAATTATTTAACCATTTTTACAGAAAAACTTAACCATCCTAATGGTTGGTGATTCAGCTTTAAGATTTATGGTTAGGCTGTAACGCGACGCAAGAAAAATGAATTGGGACGACTTACCAATCACGAGGATTGTGACAAGATTGTAACCTACTGCTTATTTCACTGTTCTCTGTGTTTGAGAGCCATACAATGTGACTTAATATGTCAGATGAAGATTATTTTTGTGTTCGACTCAATGTTTTTTAATTTCCATACAAATCACAATGTAATGAAAGCTTCTCTTGTCATCTCATGCAATAATGTTTTGTGTATTGGGAAGAGGACTTTTGGTCATTATTGGGCTCACAAGGGCACTTATCATCTTCGTCCATCAGAACGTTAGTTTAGGCAGCATTAGGTGCCGGTCAAAAATATATCTTAGGGGTTATAATGTGGATGCATTAAAGCGAAGCTCATCTTATGTGTAATTAGTAACCTGTGTTTGAGCCCAGTGTGTTTATTTATCGCTTTACAAATATAAATGCATATTAATATTTAAAAAAAAACAAACAGAAAAAACCTTACAAAGTACAAAAGAATGCGTTGTTTTTTCTTAATTGTACACTAAACATTTTAAAATAAGTTATTTAATAAAAGAGTAAGGCTTTAAATAGTACTCTCATTATTCGCAGACGTATTACGTCCCTTGGCAATAAAAATTACATTCCTAAGAATTATAGCATAACTGTATCTTAACATTTTAGTATTGAGGGAAAAAGTGATGGCATACTGCATGGAAAACTGATAAGAGTTCACAGCGTCAGTGACTGGTTGTGTAGTGAATAAAGAAAGTTAGTTAAAAGCTATTTTTAGTTTACAAGATTGTTGTATATGAGTCGTAATAAAGTACTAAACACTTGTGATTCCTGTCGTCATTGTATTTACCGCTTCTCCGTATCTTTTGCCGATAGTGTCATATCAGGGCTTGTTTGGTTATTCTATTTTATTCTTTTGATTTTCGTTGATTGTTAAATTGATTGTCATATTTTTATTCGGTTTTTGTATTTTCCTTGCTTTGCTATTGCTCTTCACCTGTGTTTTTAAATTTAATATATATTATTATATACACATTACGTGTTGTGTAGTGTCTATAGTATATTTCTTTAAACTGTCTATATTTTTGTCCTTGTTGTTTATTTATAACTGTGGCTGACGGATGGTCAAACCCGAAAAGTCCCGTGTTTCTTGTGTACCGTTAATTTGTAAAACTGATCTAATAACTTTTTATTTGTTTAATTTATATTTAAACATCACTCAACTACATTATTCTTAATGTTGTGTCCGAGCTGAAGTTTGAACACGTGTACACGAGACATGATGAGATAAGTCCAGCAATATGAGAGGACGGAGCTGCATGTCACACTAAGTGGAGATGCTATCTACGTTGTCACCTCAGATTGCGGCAGGCTCTTACGATAAGCATAAAAGAAAAGTAGCCGTCATAACGAACACCAGGCACAAACGTAGCTGGGGATTGTCACTTCTTGAGCGCGTTATCCTCACAGTTATAATTGGACCAGGCTTCTACTACTACCAAACCTTAATGTAATAAATAGCATTTTTTTTAAATATATGCAAGTCGTCGAGGTGTAAAACTGGCAGACATTTCCGTGCGAATCACTTGCAGAACAGATAAGGTTACAATTAGCACTAGTTGCAATAATTATTAGAGCAGTCAAAGTAAAACAAACTTCCCATGTCTCATACATGTAAGACACGAAACAATTCCGCCACAACATCCTGCAAAGTAATAAACACAAGTTAAAGAAAACAACCAAATGGATGTTTTGCTATTCAAGCTAATCGTCCATCAATGGAAGGTATCCTAAACAATAAAGTCTAGAATGCATTGTAGAAGGAACTATCACTCTGGACCTTGAAGTCTGAAAAAAATTAAAAAACTAAATTAAACTAAAACGAAAAACGCAAGTCAGAAAATCCATATAAATATACATATAAAATCACAGAATAACTGAAATATAATTCAAAATAACGGAATCCCAAACCGTAACTCAATAAATATTGTTTTAAACCATTAAAGAAATTAATGTATTCCATTAAAAAAAGGCAATTACTCAGGGAATCACGTTCTATTGTGGGAGCCGCGCTAGCGTAGTGGTTACAACACCGCTCTGGCGACCGGGTGATTCAGGATCAAACCCGGGCGACAGCATTTGAGGATTTTTCGTCGACAGGGAATTGGACTGGATTAACTCGAGACCTGCCGAGGACATTTGAAGGAGTGTCGTCGACCAGGGATTGGCGGCTCCTGAGCCGACCCAGCTCTAATGGGTACCTCCGAAATCGGCGAGTATCTGCCTGAATGGCGAGGGACACCTGTCTCTGTACAAGAAAAGGGATACTCACGTAAAATCAATGTCAGGTTAGACATTAATAATAACCTGAGATTTCGCCTCGAGTATTAGCGGGCGTACGAAAAAAAAAAAAGAAAAAAAAAAGTTCTATTGTCACGAAATGACCGTGCTCTTCATTTTATAGTGTTCTACTTGTCTTTTTCTCTCTATTGTGCCTTCCATCAATTTCTTCCTTACTCGTAATTTCTCTCATATTATAACGCATAACACATATTTCGCGTTGTTATTATCTCATGATCTATCCTGGGTAGAGATAACGTTAATAACACAGCAAGGAGCAGACAGACGAATTTGCCTTACCTGTGTAAAGCAAACATAGGCGTGAACATACTCGTTCACACCAAGCATGGCACCCATAATACGTCCCGTATAGAAATTGGAAGATAAACTGCGAATGTACTTTGGTGTGGAAGAAATACAACATTACTGCGGTCGCGCTCCTGTTTGTTTGCATTTATGATAACAAATTAAGATGAGGGTTGCTATGAATTGCAAAAATCTAAAATGCGGTAGCTTTAATAGTGGAGGAATTATTATGGAATGAAAAGTCTTTTATATTGTAGAATGAGGTTAGACTCCGGCACCGTGTTCAATTGATTCAAGATGACACTTTCAGACAAGTAGGGTTTCAATAAAGAGGATTGGACTAAGTACTGAGGATCTTCTTAAATTAACCAGAAAGAAAACTTGGTTTTACAATATTGTAAACCACAAAGTCCTCGGAACCTATATACGGGATAATAGTGGGATTTGAAGTGTTACAGGGCTAGGTGTGGTTGAGGCAAACATATGTCGACGTGGCTACCTCACACCCAAGAACCATGCACTAAGAAAATTTAATTAAGAATCGTTTGACAGGGGTTGCAATTATTTATTGTTTGCAACCCCCTCAGCAGCAGATTTAGCAATTCAAGCAACACAAAGCATTATATAGAACAACATTTAATTCTACCGAACACACAGACAGTGTTCGTGGAAGTTCTGAAAAAACAGTATATTAAAACAATGTCTAAGTGAAACGTAAATAGCATAAATAATAACACTTATCATTCAGACAACATACGTTCACCACAGTCAGCCATGATCAATCACCCATAGGTACACAGTAATACCACGTGCTCTCATAGTTACGCCATCTTGCAAAAACAGCATGCAGCCACGCTAACAACCCACATAAAGCCGCGTGGTTATAAATTCTATAGTAACCTTACATTATGATACTAAATATTATAGAAATAATGGCTTATCAAAGCTATTTAAAACGCTACAGATAACCAATTGTGATTTTACGCTGTAAAAAGGACTTTCAAACTGAGAAAGAGAACATAAATTAGCTATAGCCGATCTTACTAATATTTACACCAAATTATCAGTCTAATGCAACTGGAACAGACAGATGCCTTCACATACCTAGGATGCATAGTAACACCAGACGGCGGAGCAAGCAACGACATCAACAACGGAATGAACAAAGCAAGAACAGCCTTTTTTAGTCTAAACAACATCTGGAAGTCCTCTAAGTACAGCACAAGCACACAATTAGGATTATATCAGAGCTGTGTGCTTTCTGTGCTTCTCTATGGCGCGGAGAGCTTCAGAGTTACAGAGAAGGAAATGTCGAAATTGTCCTCTTTTCACACAACATGCCTTAGAAAATTTCTCCGAATCTTTTGGCCGAATACCATCACCAACCAAGATCTGCTTACTCGGAGCAAGCAAGAGGACATGCACACCATCATAGCTGGCAGACGCTGAAGCTGGTTTGGCTATGTCCTCAGAAGAGACCCCGATGCCATCACAAGAACAGCTATGCTATGGACCCCTGAAGGAAAACGAAAGAGAGGCCGACCAAAAACAACTTGGCGGAGGACTGTGTAAGCAGAGATGCAAAGAATGAACAAGAGTTCGGGCACTGTACGAAGGATGGCCGCCGACCGAGCAAAGTGGAATCAATTTGTTGTTGCTCTACAAAACGCCACAAGGCGTAATGGCCACTGACTGCTTTGACGGTCGGCGGCTAAGGATCAAAGAAGAAAGAAGAAGATATATATATATATATATATATATATATATATATATATATATATATATATATATATATATATATATATATATATATATATATATATATATATATATATATATATATATATATATATATATATATATATATATATATATATATATATATATATATATATATATATATATATATATATATATATATATATATATATATATATATATATATATATATATATATATATATATATATAGTTTTCGGGTCTGTCTCTCATTGCTTCACTCCTAAAATACCTTCCATGAGAAGTTAGAAGACCTAACGTCAGCTTGCCTGCTATTATAGTGTGAGAGATCCTGACAGTCTTGGTAAGCAAGTTTAGTACTTGGTAATTAGTGTAAATTTGTTCTTGGGATTTGTAAAAAGTCAGAGTAAGCCTTCTTAATGTGGTAAATTACAGCAATCATTCAACCCGAAATCTGAAGCTATAGCCAATTTTCTTTTTGAGAAGAGAATTATGATTGTATGCTGCTACTAGTTATAAGAGTTAAATGGTTGTGTGACTTGATGTCTGATATAGTTCATTAAAAGGAATTCTCGGCTTCCTCTGTATATATGGATAACTATGTAATTAATTCTTTAACACACAAAAAGGTTAACCTAAGCAATCAAAATATTTTGGCCTCAAGCCCGGATTTGTGTAAATATAAATTTTTTTCAACATGTAACTTGAATTTAAGTAAGCACCTGTACATTAGTTGATTATTTTAACTTCAATTATAATACTTTCCGAGAGCATACTGCTGTTGTGGACATTTTATGTATGTAATTATTAAATGTGTCGAACGCCAGTGCTTCCAGTTTAGACTGGTCGGCGAATTGGGTATCTGCCGGTGGGTTAGCCGACCTGACTGATTTTAAGGTCACATCTCGCCAAGAAAGAGGGGGGAGGGCAGCCTTGTAAACATGCCTAAAACTCATCCCAGCGTTAGTTGAGGGTAACCGGTCTTCGTATTATTGCGCAAAAGCTACAATAAGCCGGCCCTGCACTTATTGTTTGTTGTCTGCTGATCGGTCGGTAAGCAGGGGAGAGTAAGAAGAAACTGCGAACTACCAGGTCAAAACTGACCAGCTGAAAGGGGGAGTTGGGATAGTTGTCTGTTTATCGGTACCTATTTCGACACTGTTTATCTGTTGTGACGTGTTGTAATGTTTATGATTTAATTTAGCGAGTTGATCATAGGGTTTGATTATGCTTTCGTTACAGCAAACCCCTGTCATCTCCGGTAGACCACTGAGCCTCAGCCTGACTTTGCCTTCGTATAGCGGCCGGATAAGTCATCAACCCATATACAGCTAGGTTACACAACAACTACAGTAGTGCCTATTATCATCACCCTATTTTGGGCCAATTGATGATTGCCCTTGCTTGGAAAACATAAATAATTCGTCCACCACCAAGTAATAGGAGCGCCCGCTTTATTGGCACCAGTTTTCTTTTCCATCAAGCTACGTCGTCAATATTAATTAGGGCTGCTACATTGTTAGTGGGGCAATACAGAACATGAATGTATTCCTCCCCATCTATTGTATTGTGAGTGTTTCGATCGCACCTCTCGAGTACCTGGATTTACAGCCGGGTGCATTTATTAACGGATTAGTCCGCCATTTCCCTGTAGAAGAGAGGGTTAGCATATCTCCAACGGCTAACAGTGATCCCACTGGAGCATCAATGCAAGCGTGCCAACAAAGAAGAACTCGGGGAGAGTGCACTCAAATTTATAGAGGAGGATGGAAGATTTTACGAACACGGTGGACCGCAGCAAATAGTGACATTTATTAGCAGTGTTACTGAACGGGACAAGTCAACGGGATTAGTTTGTGTAGGTAGGACTCTCTATTTCAGGATTTCCAGCAAAGCATTATTAGTTTAATACTCACCCCACAATTGTCGGATTGTGGAGCCTACCTGAGATTTATCTGAGTGGTCCAAATATTTCAAACTAACCTTCTCTTTTTTTGTGTCTCGTACATTGATAACTGCATCGTATTGAGGTTTTCTTTGATGTGGTGATAGATTTCATGCTTATTTTACCATCGTTTTTTTACTGCTGTTAATACAAGATATAATTACTTAACGGATCAGATTTACCTTCCTATCTATACCTGTACTCGTTAACTTGTACTCGTACTGTTGTATGTGGATACACTGTAGTGTAATAAACCTTATCTCCTAGCAGAGCAGGGGGCAGGGTGACAGTAGTTGAACAAAAGGTCATTGAGTGGCGAGGGGAGAGTCAGTATAGGTTCTCACCCTCGATAACTATAAGTCACACTGTCAACCATCAAATCCATTTCTCTTCTATCATCTCATTTGTCTTATTTCTGACATCACACAGACTTGGATTTTGTCTCATGCAGACTCTTACTTAACTCACTCGTGACAATCAGTTATCTCATATATACATGTCGTGGTTGAGTTAAGGTTTTAGATTATTGGTCGAGTCAGACAATTTTTGTGAAATCGACAATGAGAGTGAACTGACAGAATTATAGACAACACACCGATAATGTGTAAAATAGGGTGAACTTGAGACGAACCTGGAAGAGGATTCATTAAAGCTATCTCTCTTTCCAAGCCCTTTATATATTCTTAAGAACCACACACTCTCTCTCCTTTCTCTGGTCCAATAGAGACAATTGTAAGAGCTACAATATTAAGTATGGATGAAGGGTCGTGAACAGCGCGTTAATAAATGAGTAAAATTTATTAAAGGTTCTTGAAGGAAGAAAATATATGAAATAAGTATATCAGCACAACAACATAAGAAAGGCATCAATTTTCACATCAAGTTAACAAATATCCAATTAAACACCAACGAACCAACAATTCACCAACACAAAAACCCTCCTGTAGAACATGGACAAATAAATAACAGAGTTCCTAATCCTTCCGCTTCTGTGGAACCAAATCCAATAACTCCAGTTAGTGTCTTTATATGTATATCCTCCTACAGATGATGAGTTACACTATAAACCCACTGTAGGCTCTATCCATGCGCCGTTGTTCACACACGAACAACAAGATAGGCTGTAGATAACTCTGTCTATATTCAGCTTAACGCTACTAAGTGCGAAGAGTTATGAGTGACCAGAATCACACACAAGACGAGGTCAATTTAGGACAAACGGTCCACTGCGCTATTATCCAAAGCGTGAAATAGGAATGCGTACTTGATGTTTAAATCCCGTTTGGCTACTTTGATCTTTATTTGTGACCGAGCGCTCGGTTTAAGCACACAGTCTGGTGCTTTCAACTCTGCTGAAGACGCTGTGCTGATCGATATGTTGGAAGTCACTATGCTCTGAAGTGTGATCAAGTGGCGATTAGGAAACTACTACTGCCATATACGATTTCAGATTTGCTATTGCTCGTTATACACTGCGTGAGCTCATTTCTCATTAGAGGGATGGGCGTCGAAAAGGGTTGTACTTCAGGTGTAGATGACAACTCGTGGTGCTAATTGCTTTCAGGAACCGTGAGATCGAGGAGAATGTTACGTTCTTCGCCTGACTGGAATCCTGCGGTAGCAGTGGCGTACCCTGGAACTGAGACCCAAAATAAACAACCTTTACATCAAGCACACAATAAAATTACAGTAACGTTATAATAAACAGTTACGCCCCACTATGGGATTTATAATTATTGTTAACATTGCTATGATAGTCTCGGGCTGTCTTTATCCATATGGGTCGCCCTCCAGTTACTTTCACTCAATCAATTATCAGCATGCGCTCGCATAGGGTAATATATCTTGCACATACATGTACCTGTCAGCAAATGCCCTGACAGCAAAATCTACTCCAAGCCCTCTTCCAATTCAACACAAGGGATATCTGTAACCTTCTGTTTTGTAACGGCCACCATAAATGTAACGTACTGTTTATGAGTGATGTGAAAGCTGGCAGAGTGAACGTGTCGTTTATCACCTGGACTGTGTAATGTTGCGGTGTCGATGTAGGTCACAAGAAATGTAACGGCCAGAGTGAGGCACTGCCAGGGGTACTATGGTCACTCACAGTAAACAGTGTACATGTTGTAGATCTGTGATATTGGTATTATGATGTGCTGAGTGTTGGTGTAGACGAGAACACGAATGCTTGAGGCTCTTAGTTAAGTCAATAATGCACCCATACACTCACATGCAGTTGTCAATGATGAATCGAAGACTGCTGGCACGTTTCAAACATTTATTTACGAAACTGACAGTGGCATCAACAGGACAGTCAAATCGACGAGATCAAGGACTTCACATAGATAATAAATGACTGTTAAATGTCTGGTAATCAAAGGCCTGCATCATACATCAAACATCATCTGTCCTAATGTTACAATATGTAATGTAGCTTCCGTACCATTGACTCAGCGCGTCAGGTACTTAATTAGCTCTGTCGTCCAACAAACGAGCTCCTAAATTGCGTAGCAATAATACATAAGGCTGTTATTCAACTGGCATAGCCCACCAGGTATATTTCCTCTTGCTGAAAATATTGGCCGTAATACAGGGCCTCAATATGTAGACAGCTGTGTATCCTTTTTTAGCAGGCACGATCAAACCGTGCTAAACATATATATATATATATATATATATATATATATATATATATATATATATATATATATATATATATATATATATATATATATATATATATATATATATATATATATATATATATATATATATATATATATATATATATATATATATATATATATATATATATATATATATATATATATATATATATATATATATTATATATTTATATATATATATATATATATATATATATATATATATATATATATATATATATATATATATATATATATATATATATATATATATATATATATATATACCGCCAACCTGTGGCGTCCACAATAATTTATCATCATAATTAGGCTTCTGTTCACTTGAAAACATATAGTCTCATTTGGCTAGAACTAGAAGCAAGGAAGGAATTCTGTCTCTCAAGATCTGTGAGCTTCACTCACCGATAGGTAACTTCAAATGTTCTGCAGCCAAAGGCATAGTAGTAAGAATGTCATTTACCTTCATACAGAATCTTCCGGATACACACTTAACAAAAGATCACTGGGGAAAACATTGACATTTCAGCCATATCGAAACTTTCCAATCCCCATGATGATCTAGAGGAAAACACAACGGACATCGTCGACCGACAGCCCAGATCACAATCTAGATGACGGAAGTCACAGTTCGCGCTCAGAACTCTGCGCATGCCTAGACAGCATAAAACTGAGCATCGTTCAGACAGATCAACGACAACGATTGAAAGAAAGAGAAGATAACCCTTTAAACAACCTGTCATAGAAGTATATACCCAATTATCCAACTTTGACCAACAAAGTTTTATAACAAAAGTATTAAATAGATTTACCTATATGACTCCGTCAAAACGACAAAAGTATAAAATAGATTTACCCATTATGACTCCGTCAAAAACGACAGCAACAATATCTAACCCTTTAGTTACAGCTGAGTGGTTATGCGATTCATCTTACAACATTAAGTGAATTTACAGAAAATACAAGCATTAGACATTATATACGAAATGGTATGCGCCCCTTGGGGTCGAAACACAAAAAGGAAAAAAATAACCCCCCAAAAATGAAAAAAATGCAATATTATTGCTATAATAACACGTTGTGACTTGAACATAAGATATAATTATATCTCTGCCTGGTGGCTGCTTTCTGGATTGCCGTGAAAGTTCTAAATTGGTGTCTAAATACACAAGTAGGTATATAATAATCCCACACTCAACCACTAGATGTTTCTCTCAGAAAGTAATAAGTGACTACCTCTTATAATTCAAGTGTTATAGCGCACGCACATCACTATTAAGGTTTAAGTGAATAACTTACACCACTGACATTTCCTTAAAGTAATGGTAGCGTTTTAACTTATTCTTTAACCCATGTTAAGCACTGAACGGACTATGAGGTTCTTCGCCTAGTGAGTATCTGTTAGCATAAGTTTACCATTAACCCATTGCAAACAATTACACCAGGAGACACCTAACAGCTTAAGCACCAGTTACCTTAGGCGGTGACGGCGCTACATTATCACAGATGTAATTACCAGGGAGAAATCACCTAAAATAATTCAAGTCACACTACTATCATTTATATATATATATATATATATATATATATATATATATATATATATATATATATATATATATATATATATATATATATATATATATATATATATATATATATATATATATATGTATGTATGTATGTATGTATGTATGTATGTATGTATGTATGTATGTATGTATGTATGTATGTATGTATGTATGTATGTATGTATGTATGTATGTATGTATGTATGTATGTATGTATGTATGTATGTATGTATGTATGTATGTATGTATGTATGTATGTATGTATGTATGTATGTATGTATGTATGTATGTATGTATGTATGTATGTATGTATGTATGTATGTATATTATATATATATATTATATATATATATATATATATATATATATTATATATATATATATATATATATATATATATATATATTTTTTATATATATATATATATTATATATATATATATATATATATATATATTATATATATATATATATATATATATATATATATATATATATATATATATATATATATATATATATATATATATATATATATATATATATATATATAAATTCGTATCCAACCTGCCAGGCGCCCTCAGGGAAAGAAAACTCAAAAAAGGCTGAATATTACCAAACTAAAGAAGACAAAAATTAAACAGTCATTCACTGACACCCTAGAAGACCGTCTCAAATCTATCTCGTTAGACGGCCAAAGTGCGGAAACAAATTGGACAGCCCTAAGCGAGCAGATCTACAACACTGCTACAGAGGTCCTGGGTCTCGGCATCAAGAAACAAAATGACTGGTTTGATGAGAACTCAGATGATATAAAGAAGATGTTGGCTGAGAAACACCATCTCCATAAAGCATATTTAAATGATCCAAAATCTACATTCAAGAAAGACGCTTTCAACAACATGCGTAGAATCGTCCAACATAAACTACGCCAGATGCGGGATTCATGGCTGAGTAATAAAGCAGATGAGCTCCAAGGCTTTGCTGACAGCCATGACTTGAAAAATTTTTACCATGCACTCAAAGCGGTCTATGGTCCAACATCATCAGGATCATTTCCCCTCCTTAATGCAGATGGAAAAACACTAATTACAGACAAGGAAAAAATTCTCCAACGCTGGGTCGAACACTTTAATAATATTCTGAACCAGCCATCATCTATTAACGATGAAGCCACCAACCGACTGCCCCAAATTCCTATAAATGAAGCACTAGATGATATACCGACTTTGGAGGAGACTCAAAAAGCGATTCGTCAACTTTCTAGTGGAAAGGCCCCCGGCTCCGATTCAATTCCTGTTGAGGTCTATAAAGATAGCGGTACAGTTCTGATAGAGAAACTTCACATGATTTTCCAGCAAATGTGGCAGAGTGAAACCATCCCACACAATCTCAAGGATGCGTCAATTATACATCTTTATAAACGTAAAGGTAATCGCCAAGACTGTAACAATCATCGAGGCATCTCACTACTATCAATCGCTGGGGAGATATTTGCCAGAATCCTTCTTAATCGCCTTACGTCTGATCTTGACAAAGGTCTTCTACCTGAAAGTCAGTGTGGATTCCGGAAAGAACGTGGAACCACCGATATGGTGTTCGCTGCAAGACAGCTTCAAGAAAAATGCCAAGAACAGCACTGTGACCTGTACACAGCTTTCATCGACTTGACAAAGGCGTTCGACACGGTCAGTAGAGAGGGTCTATGGAAGATCATGGAAAAATACGGCTGCCCAAAGAAATTTATCTCAATAGTGCAGCAACTGCATGATGGAATGCAGGCTAGAGTTCAGGAAAACGGTGAGCTATCGGAGCCTTTCCCAGTCTCAAATGGAGTTAAAAAGGGTGTGTACTTGCACCGACGCTTTTCAGTATCATGTTTTCTGCTATGCTGACTGATGCTTTCAGAGACGGGGACACAGGAATCGACATCAGATATCGTATTGATGGAAAATTGTTTAACCTTAGGAGGCTTCAAGCAAAAACCAAGGTCAAATCACACACCATCAGGGATCTTTTGTTTGCTGACGATTGTGCCCTCAGTGCTGGCTCAGAGGCTGATCTGCAGCATAGCATTGATAGATTCTCCGAAGCCTGCTCCAACTTTGGGCTTACCATCAACACGGGGAAAACAGAAATCATGTACCAACCAGCTCCTGGCACAATTTATACTGAGCCAGTCATCAAGGTAAATGGTGAGAAACTGAATGTTGTGAACAGGTTCACATACCTTGGTAGTGGTTGGCTGGTTGGTTGTTCGTCCATCACGAGTGATGAAGACCACTCTGTTCATCCAATTATTTAAGAATATGTTAGGTTAGTCTATGGGTACGAAGGTGACTGAAGAGCCCGATGCGGGCCTGGAAAGATCTTGGACAGTGTGGGCAGGGAATGTTTGCTTCATGTGAAGGTTTTATTTCACGGTCCTTTCTAGCTTGTCTCCGCTGTTCCGCTGCTGCTCTTCTGGATGATTCGCATCCGAATCATCCAGACCTTGGTAGTACACTATCCCAGAACATCGTCATTGATGATGAGGTGAACACCAGGATCTCCAAAGCCAGCAGCACATTTGGCAGACTATACACCAACGTTTGGCATCGAAGTGGCATTAGTCTACAGACAAAGCTGAAGGTATACAGAGCTGCGGTGCTTCCAGTGCTGCTTTATGCATGTGAAACATGGACTGTATACAGGCGCCACGTAAAAAAGCTCAACCACTTCCATAAAGTCTGTCTCAGGAAGATAATGAACATCAAATGGCAAGACAAGATCCCAGATACCGCCGTTCTTGACAGAGCTGGTATCCCTAGCATCGATACTATTCTGATGCAGTCACAGATTCGCTGGGCAGGTCATGTAGTCCGCATGCCAGACCATCGACTGCCAAAGATACTCTTTTATGGTGAGATGCAGAAGGGTAGACGCTCCCATGGTGGCCAGAAAAAGCGCTTCAAGACACGCTTAAGGCTTCATTAAAAACCTTTGACATAAACCCAGACACATGGGAAGCTGCTGCGCAAGACCGAACTGCTTGGCGCACATCTCTTCGTAAAGGTGCAGTGGCATGCGAATCTTCCAGAAGAGCAGCAGCGGAACAGCGGAGA
The DNA here is from genome assembly GCA_024509875.1 of Oreohelix idahoensis. NCBI lineage: Eukaryota > Metazoa > Mollusca > Gastropoda > Stylommatophora > Oreohelicidae > Oreohelix > Oreohelix idahoensis. The sequence goes on from JAMPIV010004033.1 coordinate 135,936, forward strand.
CAAGCTAGAAAAGATCGTGAAATAAAACCTTCACATGAAGCAAACATTCCCTGCCCACACTGTCCGAGATCCTTCCAGGCCCGCATCGGGCTCATCAGTCACCTTCGTACTCATAGACTATCCTAACATCCTAATAATTGGGTGAACAGAGTGGTCTTCATCACTTGTGATGGACGAACAACAATATATATATATATATATATATATATATATATATATATATATATATATATATATATATATATATATATATATATATATATATATATATATATATATATATATATATATATATATATATATATATATATATATATATATATATATATATATATATATATATATATATATATATATATATATATATATATATATATATATATATTATATATATATATATATATATATATATATATATATATATATATATATATATATATATATATATATATATATATATATATATATATATATATATATATATATATATATATATATATATATATATATATATATATATATGAGGGCACTGGACATGGATCCAGCAACATGGGAGGATGAAGCTGCCGATCACACTAAGTGGCGATGCTATTTACGGCACCACCTCAGATTGGGCGAAGAGAGGCTCACACAAGAAGCAGAGGTGAGGAGAAAACGTCGAAAGGATCACCAGGAAAATAAGCAGTTGAGGGCTGTCACCTCAGGGGCGCATTCCCATAGTCAGTTATGACTGAAGGGGCTATTATATATATATATGTATACGTGTATATACGTCATGTATCTCAGGACATTAACCTACTTACCAACAAACACCAGCCCCATACACAAAAATCCTTAACACCTAACTCTAACTTAGAATATGACTTAACAGTTCACACCGACCCCCGGGGAAAAAAATGATAACATCATTTTTTTTAAACATTACATCAAACAAAAATGTGAGGTCGGTGAGATTCTAAAATCTACAACAAAAGGATTATACTATGTCCTGTTAAGTCATATTAAACAACAAAAGAGGGATGGAACAAAAAGGCAATACAACATAAGTGGATTCACCATACAAACATACATTGGTGAACCAAAATTTACCTCAGCACTGTTCATTATGTAATATATTTATATTATAAGTTAACACTTACAACTTATCAAACTAAGTCAACTGTGATTCATAAATATAAAACAATCTATACTAAATGCAAAATTTCGTCTGCAAATCATATCTCGATTGCTCCTGGACCATCGCAAAGGACTGATGTCTCACCAAGAAGAGGTATCGGTGAGCAAGCCTGCTGATGACCACCCATCAGCTGCTGTACTGATAGACAATTCCACCAACAACACTGGTATCTTATGGCACAGCATACTTTCCTATGGATAAACAAAATTAAGCAAGAATAAAATCATTTGCCTTGGAAAATTTGTATCACATTATGCCACATCACATACCTTTCTATGTCCACCCAATTCCACTAAACATTCCCAGTGGGGTGACAAAATAATCAATTAAGGGATGATATACCCATTTCACATGTCTTCGTGATCAGCGGCCTTAGATACTTCAACCTGTACTTCCGAATTAAGCTTTACTACTTTAGTTAATGAAATAAGTCAATCTAAAACACATAGTTATACTGACTTGTACTGTACACCTGTTCACTATTTGTTGTTTATATACACTCTGTCAAATTTCCATTCTTGAAAAATATTAAGTCTCTCTAGACAACAGTCTCTTGGAAAGTTATAGCTTTCAGCTTTGTTCTATGCCCAGTTACAATTAACCTCTCATGCTGAGTCATAACAAGTACCAATCTCTTCCAACTAACATCAAAACTATTTTCAATCTAGAATCCATCATCATCACTACCACGATCAGAAAAGTATTTCCAAATAGCACAGTATCTTTAGTAGAGCAAACAAATCACTTATGTCCCACTTATCTGGTGGTAACGTTTTGATGGCGTTGAACATTAACAACTTCAATGGTTCTTTTCCTTTATCATGTATCTGTTTTTGAAATTGAAAGATAATATTAACTCTAACTGGTCTGTAACTCCAGCACAATTCCCTTTCAGACCATGCATCACAGTCTTCCACACTTCCTTCCTCGAAGCTTCAGTCTCTTCCAGTACTGATTTCTTGGCAATAGATGTAGCAGTCTTCATCTTCGCTCTCCTATACTGCATTTGAGCATCTAAAGGTTCTTTCTCCCAATCTGATGGATCTGTACCAAGCGCAGCCTCATGTCGCTCCTCTGTAGACTTAGCTTGATCTTTCAATGCTTCGGCTTGCTGCTTTAATCTTTGTTTACCAGCCTTAAATTGCTCTTTTAGTGCTTGAACTTTAACATAGTAACTCTTTTCCACAGCATTACATTTCTCCTTCCAACAATCTATCAGGACCCTGCAATGTTGCTCTTTAACTTGAGTATTACCCTTACACTCATTTAATATCCTGTTCCTATCCACCTTGAATTCATCATTTAATCTTTGAACACCATCTTTGTATTCCTTTTCTAATAACTGCTCAACAATCATAAATTTTCCTTCTAATATTGTACACTTTTCCTCGAAGGTTCCCTCTTCCTGAATCAATTTGTCTATCTTTAACTGATCTTTGTCACACAAAAAACCCATTTTTGGTAAAAAAAACTTCTTGGGATGCATGGTATGTTTCATCATGCACATGCCTAGTCACTTCCTTTGTTGTCTCATAGGCTTTTGTAGACATTGCATTCTTACTAACACTTATTGATCTTCCTTCCAAAGAATATAAGTTAGCTTTACTCCTAACTGACTCATCACTGATGATAATTTTTTGTGGTTCATCCACATTCAGTTTGGACATTTTCCCAACTGAGACTGAACAGTCTTCACAACAGTTATCTGTTTGTACAGTGATCACTTTCCTCTCAGTTTGAACAGAAACATTCCTAGTTTCAGTTTTCACCATATCATCTGCTATATCAGCTTTCCTCTTTAAATTCAGTTTTGGTCTCTTGCTCTCATCCAATACTGGCAATGCGATTCCAGTTTTAACTTCTCTTATTCCCTTAATCTCTATCAGATATACCTTTTCTCTATGTGGCTTGTATTTATCATCCACTTTTGCCATAGTGTTAAACAATTCGTAAGACTCACAATCTCTGATAGCCAATATAAAGTCTCTTAAAGCTATTCTTTTCTTTCTGTTTCTAATTGTTCTTGAACAATCTGCCATGACTATAGATTTACAGACTAGATTCCCAAAATAAGAAAGTATATTCACTACAATACTAAATTATCAGTATTAATATAACTCTACATAGATACTACAATAACACAGTCACAAATCACCAATAATTCTAAAGATAATACAAACTAGTAACTCTAGAATATATTACTTATTACATCAGATCCACCTATGTCTCGACCAAGACATGTGTAGCTGAATACTCTAATCCTCAATATACTCTGACCCTCATACCTACAATGTTTAGATTCTAACACAGTAATCATACAAACTATTTGTAACTAATAACCAGGACCAAAACACAGTGAATGATGATAATAATAAAGTACAACGGTGACACTAAAATCATAAACAAACGAACAACAACCGACAGGTGGGGGGATAATAAACACCTGCAATACAACCAACAACAATAGAACTGTGAAATGAACTTATTTACAAGATAGTAGAAAATTAACCAAAGAAAACTACAAGTAAACACGACAAAAGAGACTAAATTATGCAACTGTGATTACACAAACCAAACTGAAACAGCTAACACCAATAAATGTTCAAAGAATTCCACGGGGCATTAGCCACCGAGTCTCTCCAAGACCGGGCCTCCCATACACTGGAATTAATCTTACAAAAACCTACAGAATAAATTAATACCAATTCCTTCTAATGAAGAAAAAAGTATTAATAATATATAAACAAGTAACACAAATAGAAAACGCTAATACAACAACGAATACAAATGAATGACCATCAGGAATGTCAGTAGAATTGTATTTGAACAAAGAAGTGCAACAATGGCATAAACTGTGACTTATCTTAAAGTATGTCTTGATTACAGTCTATGGTTCCACCAAGATAATGCAGATCTGCAGCTGGTGAAGGATATCTTCGTTGCTATGGCTGGCACTACAGCAAGCTTGTCTCACTGATGTTCAACTTGTGTTGTTTATTCACTTCTACTTTCCGATGGCTTGATGATGAAAATGACAGCACCACACAACACAGCACAACACACGTGACGTACAAACAGGTCCTCTGATAAGTTTGAACGGGCCAGTACATACCGTCAAAGACAAGACGTCGCTTGCAAATACTGCTACGTTGAAAAAGCAGGCTACTTCATGCAGATTCCCATGCGATGACTTGTCCGGGTACACACATAAGCAAAGTTGTCCTTGCACACTCCGTACTGATGTCTGTCAGTAAACAGGACACGCTGAACCGTGTAAATTGGGTGACAACATGACCGTTGTACGCTGATTGGCCGAAAGTTACGCACTTCGTGTATACTTTTCTGGCTTAAATCAGGACCGTAGATGACCAGCTCTATGTAAAAATTATCGTCTGTCTTTCAGAACTCAGTTACGTTGACTCCAAAATAGAAATCAAATGTAGTGATGTTGATATCTGATGAGAGCATATTATGTCAATTGGCAGCGTGCAGACAAATCTTTTAGATTATTTTCACTAGTGTCAAAACACTTCATTTACCGCCCAAAGAATTTCTGAAGCTTTACCGTACTTCAAGAATCCGGGGCGGGTTGGTTGATTCTCCGCGGTAGTCCTGGGTTCAGAAAATTGAGCCCCCTAAATCACTGGAAACCACCACTGTTAAAGCGGGTTTTTTTTTTTTTTTTTTTTTTTTTGTAGTATACATGTGTGTGGGTAGAGAAGGGTGTAACTCTGTTTAGAGTGTATTATTATTGAAGTATGCAAGCTTGGAATGTTACATTTAAAAAGTTCACTGTTTAGAAGCACGTAGCATGGTTGAAGAATACTCAGGGGCGTTCATGTGTGAATCGAGGCTTATGGGACATGAGAAAAGCGTGCGAAGTGAATGGAGTTAGCATACTTGTCAGAGAAGTATACTGAGTTGTTAAGGGGAGTCTGTGGCCATCCGTTGTGGGAGACGGTCGGTTTTTTCTAGAGTATGTGAATAGTGTCTCTGATTTTCATTATAATATATTGGATATGACGCGATGATGTTCCGCGTAAGGTGTATTTACAAGGGCTTTATATATTGTTATTTACCAGCACGTTGTGTTCTGTCCCGCGCTTGGAAGTGGATGGATTAAAAGACACGACGTTTTTCCCGTGTCAGAAGGAGGTCTATGGTAAGACCATTATATGTTATTGTTTGAAGGCGCGTTGTCTGCTTTCCCGCGCCAATAGGAGGTCTACGTTATAAGACCATGGCTGTTCCAGTGTTTGGAAGCCTAATAGGAGCTTTGATAGAAAGCTTGTGTGTATCGACACTATAAGCGCGTTGTGGTTTTCCCGCGCTGTAAAGTTCAGGAGGAACTTGGATGCCTAGTGATTAGACCAGAGGTAGAGATATATGTGCGAGGGGGTGAATGCCGCACTTACATTGAATACATACCATAGAGATATATGTGCGAGGAGTGAATGCCGCACTTACATTGAATGCAGTAGTTACCAGTACGTTAGGATGACTGTACTACATATTCTAATTATGCAAGTATTTTGTACTATTGTTACTGAAGTCCAGGACTAAGCTGTCAATATTATATAATGGAACTGTGACCCAGACTTCTGTCAAGTTATTCATTTGCGTACGTACTGTCTTGAGTGTCAGTCCAATTTATACACCAAATATTATACAGTAAGATGCTTACGAAATCTATCCCGTAACATTTGGGCCTGCTGATGCAATTAAGATCAAACACCGACTTTAACAGAAGTGGTCGCCAGTGACATAAGTTTAACTACACCTGGAAACGTACTTTAACAAACCCCTTCAGTCATAACTGACTGTGGGAATGCGCCCGTGAGTTGACAGCCCTCGCTGCCCTTTCTCTGGTGTCCCTTTCGACGTTCGCTCTTCTTTTCTGCTTGCCATAAGTGTTTCTTTTCGCATAATCTGAAGTGGCGCCGTAGATAGCATCGCCACATTGTGCGATCAGCAGCTTCATCCTCCCAGGTTGCTGATGGTATGTCCAGTACCCTCATGTCTCTTGTACACATATTTGAACCTCAGCTGCCATCGCCCAACTGTTCTTTGCCAATTGTCCGTTAAAGATATCTTTTAGAACGCGACCTTCTTCCATGCGCTGTCTAAGCAGTGTATAAATGCTTTGAAGGCCAGCACGTGACAACACCTTGACATTTGTTTCTTTTTTCTTCCATGAAATACCGAGGATATGGCAGAGAGACCATAGATGTAAGGTATAGAGCCTTCTTTCTTGCACAGAGTAGATTGCCCATACATATGAATATATATAAGTGTGTCTGTGTATGTTCAAATGTAGGACTTTTTCTCAAAACCCACAGTAAGACTAAAAAAAAGGGGATGTGGGCGAAAAAGACAAGAAGAAGCTTACAAGAGACATAAGGACGATATGAAAATAACTTGCAGGGCATTAGGGCTGAAGGTGTATTTGTTTTACTTGTGAGCTTCACAGAGAACTGGTTAAAAACGATTCTTTAAAGTGGACTTAAGACATGAATAATGAATAAGTAATGTCAGGTGCTTACTGAGAGCCAACATTATGAAGTTGTAGAGACCAACGTGTGCAATAGTACACATTGGATTTTTTTTTTACTACTAAAATGCATTTGACGGTGTAGACAGATAGTTATTTTGGACACTCAAGAAGCAATACACAGTTCCATTAGAGATCATTAACTTAATAAAGAAAACACGAAGACGTGACTGTTGGGGTGCGTTTCGTGGTGTGAATCTACTTTGATGGATTGATTTTTATCGAGGTTTTTGTACCACGTCTCATCCCCAACTGCATTATTAAAATAATAACAGGTGCGCGAGAGGATGACTTATGAACGTTACTAGGTATGACGATGACTATGTAGAATAGAGTTAGTCTGTGTTTAGCCGTTGTGCGAATAGAAAGTGTTTCTAACCAGGTGTAGCATAACTACTTGTTATTACTTCTGTGTGTTCCACAGAGTCAAAGTGTTTTAAGGTAGGATCGATTCTAAGTATGGCGTATTAACCATTTGTGGATTTGTGCTTGGCGCAAAATATAAGTGTACGCTCCAAAAAAATGGACAGCGCTTGTAACAATGAATATTTATATATAAAATATCTAGCTTATGGAAATACCGTACGTCATATCATACACCACAAAATGTAACATGTATATATCAAATGCCCTAAGGATTATTAGAGACACAGTACACGTTAATGTGACAGTATTCTTGGGCATACCACGGATGAATTATATTACAACAGAGGTAAATGTTCTTCATAATTCAGTGGCAGTCGGAGTGGCTAAGAGGTAAGAAGTAAACCTCTAGTTCTAAAGGTACCGGGTTCGCTTCCAGGACAGGGAATATAACGGAAGGATTTTTTTTTTTTAAAACCAGGGTTCCTAATGATATCATACTCCCCCCCCCCCTTTTCCCGTACTCCTGGGTGGTGATATCGAATAAGGACTAAATAATAGGTTCAATATGCAAGTAGCGCACGTTAAAACTTCGTCGGCAGTTGGAAATCATTTAGAGTAGGCCGTAGGGCCGCTGTCATAGCAAAATTTAAAAATGCGGAAACCTGCCCATCACAAAAATGCCACCAAAGTTGGCATTTGCTGGTTCAGAGAAAAGTTGATATTGCCAAGGAGAGAGGAATAACAATAGCAGAAATTCTTACCTACGACTTCTCACCTTCATCCTTATTAGATGAGAATGGTACTACTACCTAACCCATGAAGTCTCAACTCATGTCGGAGTTGAACAAAAAAAATTTCCAAAAAGAGCATACCCTGAAAACCAGTGTTGATGTTGATGTCATGAATCAGTTGCGAAGGTTGCGAAGGTTGCCAGTTAAGGGAAACGACACATTTGAAGACCTGTTTACAATCCTTGACAGTAATGTGAATAATGTCTGCAAATTCAGTCGTGTTGACTATGTTTTTGACAGCTACCTTCAATAATCAATCAAAAATGCTGAGAGAGAAAGGAGGTTGATGCGTGCCGTCTATAATAATTATATATTGTTCGGAGAAGTATCCGAGGCCAAAGTGAAACATAGGGGTCCTATGCATGAAACCACTGTGCATCACCACGGTACACAAACTACGTAGCAGCAGCGAGGATCCCAATGTGTGTACACGGGATCATACATTCTAGAGATATGTTTGTGCACACCGTCATTTGCGCACTTTTCTTTGTCGAGTGTTACTATTTTCGGGAGAGTACATATAAGGGAAACAATACAATTAATGTCTAATTGTCAACCAAAGTTGCATCCCTTTGCGTTAGTGACAGGAAAAAGCTGGGATTTTATATATATATATTGATGATGGAGTATGAGGCAGCCATTACAGCTGGTCCCCTTATAAGAAACCTACATAGAATCATTCATCTACTCTTACAGCAGTGGTTTCTGTAGCTATTTGATTTGTATGATATGACTGCCAGTCCCTTAACACAACCACATACAGGGTGATCAAGATGTCTCTCCGCCGTGGGTTCAGTGCTTTAATAATATGACTGCCAGTCTCTTAACACAACCACATACAGGGTGATCAAGATGTCTCTCCGTCGTGGGTTCAGTGCTTTAATAATATGACTACCAGTCTATTAACACAACCACATACAGGGTGATCAAGATGTCTCTCCGCCGTGGGTTCAGTGCTTTAATAATATGACTACCAGTCTCTTAACACAACCACATACAGGGTGATCAAGATGTCTCTCCGCAGTGGGTTCAGTGCTTTAATAATATGACTGCCAGTCTCTTACCATAAACACATAGAGGGTGATCAAGATGTCTCTCCGTCGTGGGTTCAGTGCTTTAGTAATATGACTGCCAGTCTCTTAACACAACCACATACAGGGTGATCAAGATGTCTCTCCGCCGTGGGTTCAGTGCTCTAGTAATATGACTACCAGTCTCTTAACACAACCACATACAGGGTGATCAAGATGTCTCTCCGCAGTGGGTTCAGTGCTTTAATAATATTACTGCCAGTCTCTTAACACAACCACATACAGGGTGATCAAGATGTCTCTCCGTCGTGGGTTCAGTGCTTTAATAATATGACTGCCAGTCCCTTAACACAACCACATACAGGGTGATCAAGATGTCTCTCCGCCGTGGGTTCAGTGCTTTAATAATATGACTACCAGTCTCTTAACACAACCACATACAGGGTGATCAAGATGTCTCTCCGCAGTGGGTTCAGTGCTTTAATAATATGACTACCAGTCCCTTAACACAACCACATACAGGGTGATCAAGATGTCTCTCTGCAGTGGGTTCAGTGCTTTAATAATATGACTGCCAGTCCCTTAATTAACACAACCACATACAGGGTGATCAAGATGTCTCTCCGCAGTGGGTTTAGTGCTTTAATAATATGACTGCCAGTTCCTTAACACAACCACATACAGGGTGATCAAGATGTCTCTCCGCAGTGGGTTCAGTGCTTTAATAATATGACTGCCAGTCCCTTAACATAACCACATACAGGGTGATCAAGATGTCTGTCCGCCGTGGGTTCAGTGCTTTAATAATATGACTGCCAGTCTCTTAACACAACCACATACAGGGTGATCAAGATGTCTCTCCGTCGTGGGTTCAGTGCTTTAATAATATGACTACCAGTCTATTAACACAACCACATACAGGGTGATCAAGATGTCTCTCCGCCGTGGGTTCAGTGCTTCAATAATATGACTACCAGTCTCTTAACACAACCACATACAGGGTGATCAAGATGTCTCTCCGCAGTGGGTTCAGTGCTTTAATGATATGACTGCCAGTCTCTTAACATAACCACATAGAGGGTGATCAAGATGTCTCTCCGTCGTGGGTTCAGTGCTTTAGTAATATGACTGCCAGTCTCTTAACACAACCACATACAGGGTGATCAAGATGTCTCTCCGCCGTGGGTTCAGTGCTCTAGTAATATGACTACCAGTCTCTTAACACAATCACATACAGGGTGATCAAGATGTCTCTCCGCAGTGGGTTCAGTGCTTTAATAATATTACTGCCAGTCTCTTAACACAACCACATACAGGGTGATCAAGATGTCTCTCCGTCGTGGGTTCAGTGCTTTAATAATATGACTGCCAGTCCCTTAACACAACCACATACAGGGTGATCAAGATGTCTCTCCGCAGTGGGTTCAGTGCTTTAATAATATGACTACCAGTCTCTTAACACAACCACATACAGGGTGATCAAGATGTCTCTCCGCAGTGGGTTCAGTGCTTTAATAATATGACTGCCAGTCCCTTAACACAACCACATACAGGGTGATCAAGATGTCTCTCCGCAGTGGGTTCAGTGCTTTAATAATATGACTGCCAGTCCCTTAATTAACACAACCACATACAGGGTGATCAAGATGTCTCTCCGCAGTGGGTTTAGTGCTTTAATAATATGACTGCCATTATCCTTAACACAACCACATACAGGGTGATCAAGATGTCTCTCCGCAGTGGGTTCAGTGCTTTAATAATATGACTGCCAGTCCCTTAACATAACCACATACAGGGTGATCAAGATGTCTGTCCGCCGTGGGTTCAGTGCTTTAATAATATGACTGCCAGTCCCTTAACACAACCACATACAGGGTGATCAAGAAGTCTCTTTGCCGTGGGTTCAGTGCTTTAATAATATGAATGTAACATTTTATGATACAGCAAACAGTATTATTTTAATTGACTTTAATTAGATTTACTTTACTACTACATAAAAGTAGTATTTTTATTTTCCCATAAAGCATTAGTGTCTGTTTAAATAATTTAAATTGCTTTGTAAAATAAAGAAATGTAGAGTTGTAAATTACGCCCTTTTAATAACAATTTTATCATTTGGATTGTTTCCCTTGATTCATAGTATTCAACCACTGAACCCACTGCGGGATAGACTTCTTGATCACCCTGTATTAGTCGTCGCTAACAATATGTCTATGAGAGCAGTACTCCATTTCTTTCCTGGCCTCCTCACAGACACCCCCACCTCAGCAGAAACTGTGTTTAGCTTACTTATCTGTGCATCAGTTTAGTTAACAGTATTTCAAAACAGCCCCATTTTATCCTGTAGTCAAGCAACATCATTTCAAGTCATCTGTTTATTCATTCAATACAAGAAAACCTCACTCCTCAAATTGACAAATGTCGAGGTGTTGTCACGAGCTGGCCTTTAAAGCATGCATACGGGAACCGCGCTGGTGTAATGGCTTCGGCGTTGTACTGGCGACCAGGTGTTCATGGTTCAAACCCGGGCGTCGGCGTTTGAAGAAATGTTTACGGCCGGAAATTTGACTGAATAGCCTGAACGGCTCCTGTGATAAACCCTCTGTGGATGGGAAGGAGCGAAGCTCCTGACCGGGTTGGAAGGAAAGTCCACAGGTTCCCCAGCCTCGCAATGACATGTCATTGGGCCGAAGGGCTGAAAGCCCAAGTGCCGCTGGTTAAAAAAAAAAAAAAAAAAAAAAAAAAAAAAAAAAAAAAGCATGCATACACTGCTTAGACAGCGCAGACTACCCTGGCTTGGCCATGTCCGCCGCATGAAAGATGGTCGCACCCAGACAGATATTTTCTACGGACAACTGGAAGATGGCAAAAGGACAGTTGGGCGACCGCAGCTGAGATTCAGAGATGTGTACAAGAGAGACATGAGGGCACTGGACATAAATCTAGCAACCTGGGAGGATGAAGCTGCCGATCGCACCAAGGGCAATACTATCTATGGCGCCACCACAAACTGGACGAAAAGAAGCTCTCATAGCAAGCAGAAGAGATAACACGTCGAAAGGAACACCAGGAAAATAAGCAGCTTATGGTCTTCACCTCAGGGGCACATTCCCATAGTCAGTTATGTCTGAATGTTCTATTATTATTACAGTGAATTCATTTGACAAACATCATGCTGGTCTCTCCATTTGTTTGACGGGAATTGTAATCGAAGACTTTTTGATGGATGGTTCAGTTATCTATGGTTGCTGCTATCACCTTCTTACGCGCTTTTTCTCACATGCATCACTTGTTCACTAAAATTATCACCTTGTATCTAGCACGTCTGACGTGTTTACTCTTGCTTGCTGCCATTACCTTGTTACGCGCTTTTTCTTACACGTCAACGCCTATTTATAATTACAGTTTACTTATAATACACTTACTTAAGCTTAGCATTTATATCTCTGGCGTATTTAGCGAGGGGGTTAGCGTTTCAGCCCACTCTTTTCCCCTTATGTTTTCCAAAAATAGTCTTGATGACTCAGACAGTTCTTGTATATACGCTACATAACATACCTGTTTTGAATGGTGCTTATTCGCCAGTGAAACAATATGCTCGGCATCATTTAGAGCAGGGGTCAACAGCCGGTCGGTCACGTCTACCAGTATGTTACGGAGGATGATTGGCTAGATTTCTAGGTCAATAAATAAATATTACACACATAAAGATAGTTATCAGGCACTCGTGAGAAATAAAGAAATAGAAAACTAGTTTGGTTTTTGGCTTTAAGGACTATCTTCATTGTACACGGACAACTCCATCAGTGCTCTGATCTCTTCCTTTAGATCACACAAGGAGGATCTCAGCACTATGCAAGAACGGGGGTGCCGTTCGAAAGGTCCTGGGTTCGATTCTCCGGTAAGCCACACACTTCTGTTGTTTTTCTGTTGTCTAGTTTTCTGCATCTTTATTTCTCATGAGCGCCTGAAACATATCTTTTTACGAAAGCGAATCACACAACTTCCTGTCAACTAATTGATGGAATGGGGAAAGGAATCAATTGCTAAGCTCAGGAAATTTCGGACTTCGCCTCTCCCGCTGGGCATCTGAAAGCACTGGATTAAAATACTTTTTTCTGCGTTCCCTATGAAAACTCACCGACCTAGCTTATTAAAATTCGCTTTATTCAAGAACTGCATAATAAAGACACGCTATCATTTTATTGAAGTGGAGCTAAAATTCTGTATAAAACCATTTAGTTTGAATGTTGCACCCTCTCTGTCGATGTACTTGAAGGATCGCCCGACAGAGATTAAAGTTATGTGCACTTATTCCAGATACTTTGAAACATGATAACAGACCTGGTTTTATCAAAGGTAGGACTTTACATGTCTGTCTCCAGAGGGGGTGCGAGGCCCTAGGCAAGTGTGAACTTCCAATGCCCCCTCCCCTTTAAATGAATCCCTGCTGTATCGACATGCATATATTTGTGCGCGAGATCATTAACACGGCGAGGTCCTAGGCCATGACAAAGAAGTAAATATTTAATCTTGTCTCCATTTAAAAACAAAATTGAAGAGCCGCATGAATAAAAGTCACATTGTATCCCTTATTTAATTATATATATATATATATATATATATATATACGAGGAGTGTTCAAATGAAACCCGTCCCAGTGGCTTTATAACAAATATATGTAAGGTACATCAGCAGGAGTAGTAGAATTAAATACAGCAATTGTTATGAAGCAAGTACTCACTGGGGTTCTGTAGAAATAGTCACCATAGGCATTCAGACACGCATCCCACTGCATGGGTAGACGGCGGATGCCGTCCGAGAAAAATGACTGGTTGCTTATTGAACCATTTGGTCACCGAGGACCTGACGTCTGCATCAGAGTCGAATCGTTGTCCCTTTAGAAATTTTTTTAAGGGTCCGAACAAGTGAAAGTCACATGGTGACAGACCGGGGCTGTAGGCTGGGTGTGGCAGAACTTCCCACCTTTTCCTTGCTAACGCTTCCTGCACAATGTTTGCAACATATGGACGAGCATTGTCGTGCAACAGAATCACACCACGTGAAAGCATGCCGGGTCGTTTATTCTTGATGGCTGTATGCATGTTCTAGTGTGTCTTTGTAGCGGATGGCATTGATGTTTACGCCAGGCTCTTTAAAGTCTACCAATAGAAGTCCGTCATGGTCAAAAAATGCGGTCAGCATAACCTTACCGGCGGAAATCTGTGACTTGAATTTTTTGGACGGATTCCTTATCACACCGGCCATTATTTTAACGGTCTGCAGATAACCACTGAATACTAGGAGAATGAACACTTACACACTTGTACATTCGTATGTGCTTATTACGACAGATGTGACGTCATCATGCTCCTCCTACGAATGTCCACTTGGCGCAGCACGGTCGGGTTTCATTTGAACACGCCTCGTATATATATATATATATATATATATATATATATATATATATATATATATATATATATATATATATATATATATATATATATATATATAATTGAAATAATAAACACAATTTATCAAGAGCCGCACGAGATGGCTCAAAGAGCCGCGGATCCGACCCCTGATCTAGGCAAACACTTAAATTGCCTACGCCGAAAACCGTTACTGTGTCCATGTACTCCTGCTGCGTTGTTTGATTAGCGCAATATATTTTTTTTTTCTATATAAAGTTTTGCCTCGTTTTGGGGAGGCGCGTCCGGTTCAACGTAGTCGGTTATATATAACGCAACGGAGCGCGGAAGCATAATGGTTAGTGCACTGGCTTCTGAGCTCGGTGGTCTATGGTTCGATCCCCAGATGAGGTGGGAATATTTTAGGCCGCAAACGGCTCCTGGGTCAACCCAGCCCCAACTGGGTACCAGAGCAACTCTAGTAAGGTTAAGGCGGCCAGTTTGATGCTGACCACATCACCCCTAGTGTGCCAATTGTCAAGAAAATATGGACCTAACACCATATTCCCAATATGCCTCAGGGGGCGTGTAAAGGGATCTCTCACTATAACGCGACGCAAGAAAAATGAATTAGGGCGATTTACTGTTAAAGGTTTGTTTTCTTTAACACCTTCTGCAGTCCACACAGGCCGTCACTTCTGCTGCTGTGTAAATGTGTGAATCTTCTATAAGTGCGAAAGTCGTAAGTTCGTGCATACTTAACCATACTGCAATCACACACCACAGAAATATAGGGGTCAGGACATCTTGAAACTAGTTTTAAGCATATACAGTTTATTGACGATACGGTAACGTAGACATCAGGGCACAACGGTTCACAGCATAATCATGAAGCATCAGTTAAGTAAATCCATAGAAACTCAGTTACAGGTACAAAATCCGAAGTACATAGGCTGCAGGACCCAGCGGCTCACATTTCACAATAATACAGCAAAAATATCCATCAAAAGGACTGCATACATCGCAGTTCACAGCAGCTCTCATTTTATAGTAATACAGCAAACATATCCATCAAAAGGACTGCATACATCGCAGTTCATAGCAGCTTTCATTTCATAGTAATACAGCAAAAATATCCATCAAAAGGTCAGCATACATCGCAGTTCACAGCAGCTTTCATTTCATAGTAATACAGCAAAAATATCCATCAAAAGGACTGCATACATCGCAGTTCACAACAGCTCTCATTTCATAGTAATACAAAAGTAAATCCATGCAATAACTATTCATCAAACGGTTGCACACAGCAACGCTGAGCATAATATATCTATTCCAATAACAGGGGAAAATCCATCATAGGAAATATGAATCATAATAATAATGGCCGGTACAATCCATGGTCTCAAAAGAATAAATCTTGGAAGGAAACTCTTCCCTACACCAATATACTCTATATTCACTTCCAAAAATATATTCCCCTCTATAATAACTTCTGCACACACTAATGAGATGAAACAACCATCTCGAAGCCCTGCCAGGAACACACTGTCACGAGATTACAGCTTCTCAGAACAGCTCAGTAAAAATTACTCATGCGCGAACTAACCGCGTGAGACTATCGTTCAGCTCAACCATCTCTTCCCAAAAACCACATTAAGAACATTCGAAAATTTTCTTTATCTTATTTTTAAAAACAAACTAACAACCACTCAGTTGAGCTATGTTCAAAAATTACAGACCATAAAGCCCCCAACTAAAACATCATCTCATCACTAAAGCATGCTAACTAACGTGTGTACAAAAATCCGACTCATACATACAAATCTTTAACACCTAACTCCCATTAATAAAACATGACTTAACAGACTACACCGACACCCGGGTGAAAAAAATGATATCATCATTTTTTTTTTTAAAGTACATGGAACAAAAAATTTGAGGTCGATGCAATTCCAATATCTACACACAAGGATTACACTATGTTAAGTCATATTACTAAATCAACAATAGAGGAATGGAAGTATGTGTAATTAAGAAAATGAAGTATAGAAAGATAATGAGATAAGTATTCAAAGATAATCAAATTCAAAGAAATATGAAGTATATCAAGTATAGACTAAGTATGAAATAATAAGTGGAAAGTGAAAAGACAAGATGAAGTACAAGAAGAATGACCAGCAATGAAAGAAAGCAATGAAATGAGAATAATAATTTAAAAAAAACAATGATATATCATGGTAAACATTGAGTTAAACAATGCATATCTATACCAAAGAACAAATAACTAGTTACCATCTAAAAATAGCATAATATGCATGATAACCAAGTTAATAAACTTATAAAGTACCAATAATGAACTTGTTATGGACATCCACATTAATAATCACCCGTGTGTTACCGGGGCCCGAAAGGGGAGCAAAGAATAGTAACACTGCACCCTACCACGCATGTCGTAAAAGGCGACTAAGGAGGGTATGGGCATGGGGCTGTTTACCCCATCCCGTAAAAACTTCGCACAGTGGGCTGATCACCTGCTTGCCAATCTGATTACGGAAACAATGATAGATTGTTTGGTCTGTTTTTGTTCCACAAAGACGCCACTAGGCGTGGTGGAAACAGCGATAGATTGATCAATTTGTTGTTGCCCTAAGACGCCACTAGGCGTACTGGCCACATACTGCTTTGCCGGTTGATGGCTAAGGATGGAAGAAGAAGAAGAAGAAGACATTAATAATATCGCTATACCTAGTTATCCCCTAGCGCACAATCAAGCGCTGGGTAAAGAAAAATTACATCACAATGTCAGAATAAATACCTTTTCAATGTACAATACCGAAATGTATCATAATGATAATTTAAGTTTAAATAGCATTATCACTATAATTGTTACATATTCAACGATTATCCAAAACACAGTCATATAATAATAATATGGTCATGATATGGTGTATGAAAAGGAAATAACACAATGTCTTAAATTAAACATACACTATCAGTATCAACAACTCCAACTCCAGTGGTCTTAAAAAAAGTCTTGTAAGCATGAAGATACAAAACAAGCTACTGTGGCGTCACAATGCCGACTGGCTTCACTGGAACCGGAAAAGTGGCGCAAAGCGACATATAGAACATGTTGAAAGGAAACAGCTTAATCACGTAACATAGTAACTGTGATTCTCATGGGAAGGCCATTGCTGTGGGGAAAAAAAATGAATGCAAATTTCTATTTTAATAACGGTAGGATTTTTATAAAAGGCAACAATTAACTTTAAATTTATTCTATCAAATGTGGCTGTGTAAACTTCTGACCCCTGTGGTATGTTAATCAAACCTTCCTCCGTTACACGAGAAAAGGTAACAGAAAAAGTAGCTCAGACTAAACCAGAATCATTTATTATATAGGTTAAGAGACCCTCTTCCGTCATTTGTAGATAAGGCAGGAAGAGTGGGTAGAGGATGACCGCAACTCAAGGTAGTTATCTCTGTTGGTTGGAACAATGTTGTGCACTCCGGGCACTGAGATGCTCTCTCGAAATCGAAAGCAGAGCAAGCAGTAGCATTAGAGACACTATTATTATTGTTACCTTGATTATTAATAACCTGGGGCTCCTGTTCAGCAGAGTTAGCATGGCGATGCGATATATCATTTGGAGATCTACCGTCATATCGAGATCTATCACAACTATTATCTCCATTGGACCCATTGCTATTTCCCCTATTGAGACCATTGTTCTGATTTGAACTCCAGTTAGCATAGTTGCGATTACTATTTCCCCTTTGATCAAAATATCTATTAGGTGGATTTTGTTGTCTTCGAGAAAAATTACTGTAAGATCAATAATCCCTCGTGTAGTTATCCCTACCATAATTTCCAGAATTGTTGGAACCAAAATGTTGAGGTCTGTTAAATTTTCTCCAGTTCCTTGGAGAAGGAGAATTACTATGTGATAGACCCCCTTGGTACTGTCTAAAATCACGATAATTTCCCCTACCAAAATTGCTTGTATTTTTGTATGTGGGAATGTGCTTAACAGGTGCATCATACTGACTGTGCTGAGTATGACGAGTAACAGGAATGATAGAATCCTTATTATTACAAACATAATGGGTGTTATTTTGGGAACGAGTACTAATAGTTTTGTCCACTGTTACGAATTTATCAGAAATTCGAACAGTCGACGCACGGTTTGTCTGCGGAGCCTTGACATGACATTTATCAAAGTTTTTACCGTGATCGAAAGGCCTGACTGTTACAATAGGATTACTTTTGTTGGCCTGACGCCAAGGATCACTACTATTAGAGATAAAATCGTTATTACGTGGGAAATTGTATTTGCCACGAAAAGATTTGTTTACACCATGTTTAATGTTATAGTTAGCATTGAATGCATATGGCTGACTCTTTGCATTAGTGAAGTGTTGATTATCAATTTTATGTCTAACACTGTCAACCTTGACAGTAGACAACACCTTGTTGTTTGAGAGAATATCTAATAAGCCATTGTTGCAGTCAGGTTGCTGAGTCTAGGTTATGGAAAGAGTGCCTGGTTATATTGGAAACTTTATATATTAATTTTCTAGTCTAATGGCATTAATCCAGGTTTTGTTGGGATGATAGTTGAAAGTGGTGGTGATCCCACTTGTCTGTTATGTCTGTGGTTTGATTTGAAAACCGATGTCAGTTTTTCTTGATACGTTTTCAGACCGCCTGATTTGAGCTTGGCTCAAAAATGTCTTGCGTGTCACAGCGCATGCGCAAAGTTTTTCTGGCGCAAATTTGAAGAGAACGACTGGGAGAGTGTGTGCTGTACTTTGTCAGGGTCAAAATGGCTAAGTCCTCTGAGTGTCAACAAGATGTCGAATATTATTCGGTAGATTATATTCTATACGCCTAGGATAGGCAAATGAGTGTAGTGATTGTGATTCTGAAGGAACAGTAAGTTGATTTACTCTTTGAACTGTTCCCTCGTTTGTAAGAATCTTACACGACTTATTTTCGTAGCCAGCATATGACTTTTTCCCTGGGCGGGCGAAAATCCACCTATGTACATTTGAAAAAAAGCTCACAATGTTTCTTAATATTATGCACTAGGATGGTGCAGGCCTAAAGGTACTTTATATTGCTAGTATCCCGCTATGTCGGCGATACCGCTTACAAGGTGGGACTCCCCTTGTTTACTGAGGAATATAGCTCAGATGCCATAATTATCATTTATCTGTAAGCCCGCCATGTTGCGCGGCATGTCGCAGAACCTTCTACTTATTTGTCTGATTGATGTCAGAAAGGAGTTTGTTTAAACTCATATATGGTATGTACTTTACTACAGCTGACGAGAGTGATTTATACAAGATCAGCTTTATCATATTCATGCGTAGCTTGATGATGAACGATATTCATATGATTTATGTCCTGAACTGTTTTATGACTGTCCTATGTTGATGCCAGCGTATCTGTCATTTGTGGAGCATTAAATATATATATATATATAAAACGTCAGAGGTGTTACAAACACTATGAGGATTACTATATGTAACTTCTACAACAAGTGTGATGTCATATAAGTAACTGTCTTCCACGAACCTTCATTCACGCATTCGCATCCATTGAGATCCAATCACACTATCCATACAACACCTCAACACGCCAAGTCATCTACACGAATGCCAGTGTTGTTGCCGCCATCCAGGGCCAGTATATGATCATGTTAGCCTGTGGGACTCTGAGTCGTTTGCTACATTGGTACTGGACATTTAACATTCAACTTGTATTTACGGTGGTCAACTGAGCCTGTCATACTTGTGTCACGGACACCTTGATACGCTTGAACGCACACATACCCTGCATGTCTGTTTACATTCATACACCATTACAG
Source organism: Oreohelix idahoensis (assembly GCA_024509875.1). Lineage (NCBI taxonomy): Eukaryota > Metazoa > Mollusca > Gastropoda > Stylommatophora > Oreohelicidae > Oreohelix > Oreohelix idahoensis. The sequence goes on from JAMPIV010004033.1 coordinate 156,139, forward strand.
TACCAGTAGATTTGCACCTAACATTCTTGATGGTCCCGAATACGACTTCAACAGTAGTGATTGACCAGAGAAATAGCCTACAACAGCCATCAACTCTGTTTCTCAATCAAACAGATTCCGTATTCAGTAATGTAATCCCCTGCCTCTGCCGTTTATTCAGTTTATTCAAGTTAGTAGCTGTCTTTCTCTCACTAACAAGTAAGGAATTAACCGTATTCAATTTAGTTGAAAGTTCATCAATCTGTTGTTGCATTTTCCTTTCTAGTTCAGAATATCTATGCTTTTCATTCAGGAGTAACGATTCTAAGGCCGTTACCCTGTCATCAGTTAAACAATCATCACTCATGGATGACACATTATTGTCCTTGTGAGATTCAATCTCCCCTTTTCCACCTTCTGATTTAAACTTAACATACTCCGAAATCAAAGATTCATGATCGGACCTCAACTTGTCACATTTTGATTGCAAATTATCAAACAAAATCCTAAATGTCTCATTACTTTTCTGATATTCATCCATAAGATTCTCATTATCTTCCTGCCGTAGTTCCAATTCATGCGCGGAAGAGCTCACCTTACTTATCTGGTCATCCACCATCTGTTTCAATGAGGTTACCTCATCCTCTAACTCTTTCTTCTGTCTAAGGGAAAATTCACTAAATTTATTATTATCCGCTATCAACAGCGTCACTTTATTCTTCAATACAGCATTTTCAAAATCCATTGCTGACAACTTCTTCTCATACTGCATTTTCAACTGTTGTAGCTCATCAGTAAGAGCCTTCTCTTTACATAAATGTTCCACCTCTTTCTGACCATCAAGAATGTCGTTGTGAAGTATATTCTGTATATTCTTCAATATATGATCGTGTTTAACATTAATATGTTGATCCAAAAACACACGAAGGTCCAAAAGCAGTCAATTCGCTAAATCCTTAGCCAGTATTAAAAGAGGAACGGAATGAAACTTATCCTCAGGAAAATACCTTAGGGCTGATGATGCATGAACCAAGAAACGGTCCATCACATATTCTTCAAGTGCTTTGCCTTGCAATCTATTATAATCCTTACCTTCCTCAAATAAATACTCCAACACAGGCCTCATGTCCTCAGGATTCATATCAAAATCCATAGTGACTCACTCACTTAGTCAACTATATGTATTAATCACCTATAATTACAATAAGTTTATGTCCCTAGAAGCTTGGAAAATTACCTTCTAGCTGTCAATAATGTTATTAATTACTTATAAAATATGCATTATAATATTAATAGAGCATAACAAAATAGACAATACAAACAAAAGTGACAAAGACAAGATATAAAAGACAATTGACCACGTTCGCAGGAATCAAATAAAGTCAAAAAGCGGAAATAAAGATAAGAAATTTTGCAAAGCTTGCAATGACAGCTGCGAATAGAGTGACAAGACACACGACAGCACAGTATATAAACAAAAAAATTGTATATAAATAAACGATAGGCAGATTGAGACGGACGTTTACAAACAAAATGGACCCCCAAAATAAGATACGTATAAGAAATTGAGACGATAACAACAGTGAAAGAACTTGACGAAACAGCTAAACAATCAGTTGTCACAGACAACCAAACACAGTGGACTCAAAATCCTACAGCGACCATGAGCTGGAATTCCACTGAGGGAAGTCTGCAAAAGCGTCCCTAAAGAACGCTTACGTAGGCCCTGGGGGAACTGGGATGTATACTAACGTAAGCCACCTCCCAACCAAACCCGCCTAAACATAGAACATATAACATAGAATACGATATAGAATAAACAGAGTAAGTTCTGAGGAAGGCTGGATAACATAGGACAGTGGTACAGTTTACAAACGAAACACCACTTATCTTCAAAAAGGTAAACACCGGCCTCCGCAACACCCACAATGATGGACATCAGGAATCACAATAAAGTAGAACGTTGATGGCTACAGGATCTCCGAGGTTCTCAGGTCATTGCCGCTGGATGATGTCAACTTGCAAAACACTTGTATATGACAACTCGCACAGGGAACACTGTAAGACTTCACTTGAAATCACTGAAAACTTTTGTTAGTGACTGTTCTTGGGGGAGGTTGTTGAACTTGTTAGAAAATATCCTTCTGTAGTTGGTATCGAAAACCCCATATTGCTGACTCACCACTTTATGTTAAAGGTTTGTTTTCTTTAACACCTTCTGCAGTCCACACAGGCCGTCACTTCTGCTGCTGTGTAAATATGTGAATCTTCTGTAAGTGCGAATGTCGTAAGTTCGTGCATACCTAACCACACTATTTTAAACATATACAGTTTATTGAGACACGGTAACGTAGACATCAGGGCAAAACGGTTCCTAACATAATCATGAAGCATCAGTTAAGTAAATTCATAGAAACTCAGTTACAGGTACAAAATCCGAAAAACATAGGCTGCAGAACCCAGCGGCTCACATTTCACAATAATACAGCACAAATATCCACCAAAAGGACTTCATACATCGCAGATCATATCAGCTTTCATTTTATAGTAATACAGCAAAAATATCCATCAAAAGGACTGCATACATCGCAGTTTACAGCAGCTCTCATTTCATAGTAATACAACAGTAAATCCATGCAATAACTATTCATCAAACGGTTGCACACAGCAAAGCTGAGCATAATATATCTATTCCAATCACAGGGGAAAATCCATCATAGGAAATATGAATCATAATAATAATGGCCGGTACAATCCATGTCCTCAAAAGAATAAATCTTGGAAGGAAACTCTTCGCTACACCAATATACTCTATATTCACTTCCAAAAATATATTCCCCTCGATAATTACTTCTGGACACACTAACGAGATGGAACAACCATTTCGAAGCCCTGCCAAGAACACACTGTCACGAGATTACAGCTTCTCAGAACAGCTCAGTAAAGATTACTCATGAGCGAACTAACCGCGTGAGACCATCGCTCAGCTCAACCGTCTCTTCCCAAAAACCACACTAAGAACATTCGAAAACTTTCTTTATCTTATTTTTAAAAACAAACTAACAACCACTCAGTTGAGCTATGTTCAAAAATTACCGAGCATAAAGCCCCCAACTAAAAAATCATCTCATCACTAAAGCGTGCTAACTAACGTGTGTACAAAAATCCGACCCATACATACAAAATCTTTAACACCTAACTCCCATTAATAAAACATGACTTAACACTTACCAATCACGAAGATTGTGACAAGATTGTAACCGACTACGTATTTCATGTTTTCGCTGTTCTCTATGTTTAAGAGCCATACAATGTTAATTAATATGTCAGATGAAGATTATTTTTGTGTTCGACTCAATGTCTTTTAATTTCCATACAAATCACAATGTAATGAAAGCTTCTCTTGTCATCTCATGCAATAAAGTTTTGTGGATTGGGATGAGGACTTTTGGTCATTTTTGGGCTCACAAGGGCACTTATCATCTTCGTCCATCAGAACGTTAGTGTAGGCAGCACTAGGTGCCGGTCAAAAATATATATAAGTAAAAAATATATGGTATTTATGCATTAAAGCGAAACTCGTGTTATACGTAGTTTGTAACCTGCATTTGAGCCCTGTACATGTTTATTTATTGCTTTACAAATATAAATGCATATTAATATTAAAAGAAAAAAAACCAGAAGAAACCTTAAAAAGTACAAAAGATTGTGTTGTTTTTCTTAATTTTACAGTAAACGTTTTGAAATACTTTAAATATTAAAAAAGTAATGCTTTAAATAGTACAATTTTTATTCCCAGACTTATTACGTCCCTTGGTAATAAAAATTACATACCTAAGAATCATAGGTAAACTGTATCTTAATGCTTTAGTATGAGGGAAACGTGATCCAATCGTGTGGGGAAAATTGATAAGAGTTCACAACATCAATGGCTGGTTGTGTAGTGAATAAAGAAAGTTAGTTAAAAGCTGTTTAGCTTATGTGTAATAAATATTTAGCTTACACGATTGTTGTATCATAATAAAGTACTAAACATGTGTGATTCCTCTCGCCATTGTATTTACCGCTTCTCCGTATCTTTTGCCGATAGTGTCATATCAGGGCTTGTAGTTTGGTTATTCTATTTTCTGCTTTTGATTTTCGTTGATTGTTGAACTAATTGTCATTATATTTTTTTCGGTTTTTGTATTTTCCTTGCTTTATTATTGCTCTTCACTTGTGTTGTTATATTTCATATATATTATTAAATACACATTACGTGTGTTGTTGTTCGTCCATCACGGGTGATGAAGACCACTCTGTTCATCCAATTATTAGGAATATGTTAGATTACTCTATGGGTACGAAGATGACTGATGAGCCCGATGCGGGCCTGGAAAGATCTCGGACAGTGTGGGCAGGGAATGTTTGCTTCATGTGAAGGTTTTATTTCACGGTCTTTTCTAGCTTGTCTCCGCTTGTCCGCTGCCGCTCTTCTGGATGATTCGCATGCCGCTGCACCTTTACGAAGAGATGTGCGCCAAGCAGTTCGGTCTTGCGCAGCAGCTTCCCATGTGTCTGGGTTTATGTCATTGGTTTTCAATGACGTCTGTAACGTGTCTTTGAAGCGCTTCTTTTGGCCACCATGGGAGCGTTTACCATTCTGCATCTCACCATAAAAGAGTATCTTTGGCAGTCGATGGTCTGGCATGCGGACTACATGACCTGCCCAGCGAATCTGTGACTGCATCAGAATAGTATGGATGCTAGGGATACCAGCTCTGTCATAAACGGCGGTATCCGGGATCTTGTCTTGCCATTTGATGTTCATTATCTTCCTGAGACAGACTGTATGGAAGTGGTTTAGCTTCTTTACGTGGCGCCTGTATACAGTCCATGTTTCGCATGCATAAAGCAGCACTGGAAGCACCGCAGCTCTGTACACCTTCATCTTTGTCTGTAGATTAATGCCACTTCGATGCCAAACGTTGGTGTATAGTCTGCCAAATGTGCTGTTGGCTTTGGAGATCCTGGTGTTAACCTCATCATCAATGACGATGTTCTGGGAAAGTGTGCTACCAAGGTATGTGAATCTGTTCACAACATTCAGTTTCTCACCACTTACCTTGATGATTGGCTCAGTATAAACTGTGCCAGGAGCTGGTTGGTACATGATTTCTGTTTTCTCCGTGTTGATGGTAAGCCCAAAGTTCGCACAGGCTTCGGAGAATCTATCAACGCTGTGCTGCAGATCAGCCTCTGAGCCAGCACTAAGGGCACAATCGTCAGCAAACAGAAGATCTCCGATGGTGTGTGATTTGACCTTGGTTTTTGCTTGAAGCCTCCTAAGGTTAAACAATTTTCCATCAATACGATAACTAATGTCGATTCCCGTGTCCCCGTCTCTGAAAGCATCAGTCAGCATAGCAGAAAACATGATACTGAACAGAGTCGGTGCAAGTACACACCCTTGTTTAACTCCGTTTGAGACGGGGAAAGGCTCCAACAGCTCACCGTTTTCCTGAACTCTAGCCTACATTCCATCATGCAGTTGCTGCACTACTGAGATAAATTTCTTTGGGCAGCTGTATTTTGCCATGATCTTCCATAGACCCTCTCTACTGACCGTGTCGAACGCCTTTGTCAAGTCGATGAAAGCTGTGTACAGGTCACTGTGCTGTTCTTGGCATTTTTCTTGTAGCTGTCTTGCAGCGAACACCATATCGGTGGTTCCACGTTCTTTCCGGAATCCACACTGACTTTCAGGTAAAAGACCTTTGTCAAGATGAGCCATAAGGTGATTCAGAAGGATTCTGGCGAATATCTTCCCAGCGATTGATAAAAGAGAGATGCCTCGATGATTGTTACAGTCTTGGCGATTACCTTTACGTTTATATAGATGTGTAATTAACGCATCTTTGAGATCGTGTGGGATGGTTTCCCTCTGCCACATTTGCTGGAAGATCATGTGAAGTTTCTCTATCAGAACTGTACCGCCATCTTTATAAACCTCAACAGGAATTGAATCGGAGCCGGAGGCCTTTCCACTAGAAAGTTGACGAATCGCTTTTTGAGTTTCCTCCAGAGTTGGTATATCATCTTGTGCTTCATTTATAGGAATTTGGGGCAGGCGGATGATGGCTTCGTCTTTAATAGATGATGGTTCAGAATATTATTAAAGTGTTCGACCCAGCGTTGGAGAATTTTTTCCTTGTTTGTAATTAGAGTTTTTCCATCTGCATTAAGGAGGGGAAATGATCCTGATGATGTTGGACCATAGACCGCTGTGAGTGCATGGTAAAAATTCTTCAAGCCATGGCTGTCAGCAAAGCCTTGGAGATCATCTGCTTTATTACTCAGCCATGAATCCCGCATCTGGCGTAGTTTATGTTGGACGATTCTACGCATGTTGTTGAAAGCGTCTTTCTTTGATGTAGATTGTGGATCATTTAAATATGCTTTATGGAGATGGTGTTTCTCAGCCAACATCTTCTTTATATCATCTGAGTTCTCATCAAACCAGTCATTTTGTTTCTTGATGGCGGGACCCAGGACCTCTGTAGCAGTGTTGTAGATCTGCTCACTTAGGGCTGCCCAATTTGTTTCCACACTTTGGCCGTCTAACGAGATAGATTTGAGACGGTCTTCTAGGGTGTCAGTAAATGACTGATTGATTTTTGTCTTCTTTAGTTTGGTGACATCTAGCCTTTTATGAGTTTTCTTCCCCTGAGGGCGCCTGGCTGGTTGGATACGAATTTTAAGTTTACACACAATGAGGCGATGATCAGTCCAGCATTCAGCACCCCACATAGACTTGGTCACCCGGACATCTTGCCTGTCCTTCTTCCTAACAATTACATAGTCAATTAAGTGCCAATGCTTTGAACGAGGGTGCATCCAGGAGGTCCTGTTGCGGGTAGGAAGTCGAAAAATGGTGTTGGTGACAAGGAGGTCATGTTCTGCTCAAGTCTGGAGGAGAAGAAGTCCATTGCTGTTACAGCGACCCACGCCGTACTTTCCAATAGTGCCATTCCAGGAGATGTTATTTGAGCCTACTCTTGCATTAAAGTCACCAAGAATTATGAGCTTATCTGCTTTAGGAACTGATGCAATGACTGCAAGTAGTTCTTCATAAAACTTATCCTTGACGTCATCCTGGTTTGTCATAGTTGGTGCATACGCGCTAATGATGGTGGCATGTTTTCTTCAATAAAGCAGGGGGATCTTGACTGTCATGAGTCATTCATTTATTCCATTTGGGGGCCCCGCTAACTTGCCAACAAGTGCTGTTTTGATTGCAAATCCAACCCCTGCTTCTCGTCTTTCTTCAGTCCCTCTTCCGCTCCAATAGAATGTATAACCTGCACCCTTTTCGCAAAGTTGGCCCTCGCCTGCAAGTCGAGTTTCACTCAGTGCTGCTATGTCAATGTTGTATCTGGCCAGTTCTCTCCCGATCAGGGCAGTTCGCCTCTCAGGTCTGTTTGCGTTAAAGTCTTTGTCAAGGAGAGTGCGCACATTCCATGCGCGTAAAATGAGGGGAAAAAATCTGTCCTTTCTTTTTCTTATGTGTCGCCCGCTGAAGTAGGGTACCCACCAACCGCGGTAAGCTGGTTAGGTAGTGGTGGAGCAGGCAATTTTTAGGGCACCATTTCTAGCCCCTTCCTCATGCCATGGAGGTAAGCAGTGCTTTCCTAAAGAGGGCTGCTCAGACACTCACGGGGCTGCCAAATCCCACTGCTGCTCCGATCAGTGGAAGACGACCATATGGCCTGAGCCGACTTTTAAAAGTATGTTCGTGATGTTAAAGTTGGTAGAGTGGGCGTGTCGTTTTATCACCTGGACAGTACAATGATGCGGTGTATATCTAGGTCACGAGCGTGAAGCGCTGCCAGGGTGTAATGGAGACACTCACACAAACAGCATACATGTTTATTCAGGCGTGTAGTACTTGTAATGTCATGTGGGATGATGTGGTAAGTGTGGGTGTAGACGAATGCGTTTAGGCTCTTTGACAGCTGCACACAGAGCCCACTCACCCACATGCAGAAGTCAGTGAAGGTAGGTAATGCTGCTGACGTTTCACAATATTTATTATACGACGTACGATAATATGGACGACACAGTCAATGGCATAATAATCATGGACATTATATGATGGTAATGGTGGTTAACGCTCTGCATCAGCTCATATATATGATGCCAACAATGATTGCCTGTCAATCTACGTTCTGCTTTCATATACTGAAGTCCTGGTACCATGACAGAGCCCGTCAGGTACCCCTTTGCAAAATATACCGCACGGGAAGGGTGGTTTCAATGGCCTAACACAAGGCTATGGCTCCATCTAGCATCACATGCCAGATACCTCTTCTCATGAAGAATGAAGGCTGCAACAGCAAGCCTCTATGGCGACAGCATTAGGCTGCAAGTAGCAGGCCTCGATAATAAGGTAAATTCTCAACATAAATCATCATCATCTCATCTCAGCCCGTAACCGGTCATGGGTCGTAGGGGTGCCATGGTGGAAGCATCAGCAGACAGGGTCCTCCACTGCTCTCTATCCTCAGCAATGCGTACAAGTGTGGAAAAACCGTGTCCTGCCCATTCTTTGATGTTATCAGCCCAGGATTTTCTCTGCCTTCCTCTTCTCCGTTTACCTTCGACTGTTCCCTGAAGGATCGTTTTCGAAAGGGAGTCATGACGAGTTACATGCCCAAACCAGGCAAGCTTTCGACGTTTCACTGTTGACAAAAGTGGTTCTTGGTGGCCTGCATAGGTGTTTATCTTCTCTCTTACATAGACATTTGTTTTGTGCTCTTTATAGCAAATGCGCAAAATTCTTCTATAACATTTATGCTCGAAAGCCAACATAAATGTCTGTGTACATAAATTTCTGCCAATCACCCCGTCTGCATTACGGATTTCAAGTAGTCAATTTTCAGGGCTTCCATTCATCCAAGAAAACATTTAAATCTAGGTTTTCTTCAACGTGCACCCATACTGGGGCACTATAATATATCCCTGTGAGCTTCACTCACTATGTCGCCTTCAAGTAATGAAAGTACCTTTGTGATCTAATCGAACGAAAGATCAAGAAATGTATCTGTTACCTTTTAAAGAATCCTCACAACCTAAGGTAACACAACACTACCATTTCTGGTATACAGAATTAACTTGGGGAAGGAAGAATGACAAACCAGTCATACACAGCACTTCCAAATTCCCCATCAAAAACTTGGCAGAGATAATCTTCGGACCGGCACTTCAGATCACAAGCCCCAGGTACCCTGCTAAAACGGAAGTCTCTCCGGTCTTTGCGCCAAAACTTTGCGCATGTGCAGAGAGCACCGACCTGATCGAAACTAATCCCGATCGGGCGTTTCCGCCTAACGAGAGGCAAAGAACTCCGTATATGGACGAGTGAATAGGGATTTAAGACATGACAACTATTTAAGACCTTCCCCGAGTCAGGTCAACATCTATCAATAAGACAGGGGAAGATAACCACAAATTAACTAGTCACAAACTTAAATAAAACAGTTCTCTTACTTAGACCATTAAGAATATCAAACGAGTTGATGTCTTCAAAATTTAGACAGCAACAGATTACCGCACACCCCCCCCCCCCCTCCCCCTCCCCCAAAAAAAATAAAACTTTTTTGTTGTTGAAATACATCACTGAGCAAGATGCCACCAGCTCATAACGCATGAATGATGCGCCGATGAAAGGATCAACATAAATATAACGACATAATGTCAGACCCAATCGACGCACAATAGCGCGTCTGGTGAGAACAAAAGATATCTCACAAGACAAGAGAAAATATATATATTCTCGAAATAAAACATATCCGGGGAGGTGCCACCCCAAAAAACACAAAGGTGCAGGCAATGCTAACAAAAATATATACATCTCAAAAAATAATCATATCAATATGAGAAGTACCGGTGAATGTCATCATTCATTAAATTAGCATAGAAATCTTTCAAAGACCAATTCCATAAACTCATTATTATCTAATGGATGATCAATATCCAATTTATACATAATTTTAAATAGATATTACTATACAGTAGACATTCAAAAATCCGGCAACCTCCGGACCTGAGGAGTGCCGGATTTGTGAAAATGCCGGATTTTTTATGGTTATATATTCTGTATATATTTAACAGAAAATGACTACCTGTACAGTTTATCTGCGATCGACAATGCACGATGTTTACGTTTTACACCACTTCTTTTATTTGCTGAATCCATAATGGGGCTATACAGCAGCAAATAAATGATAAAATGAGAAGGAATGAGCAGGAATGGCTGTTAACACGTGCAAGCAAGACCCAAACCGCTGCATCAAAACATAAACTGCTCCAGAAAACAGTGGCGCGCCAACGCGGTAAATTTAAAAATGCGCTCCGAAATCCATGCCGGAAATCTGAAGGAACCGGATTATCGATGGCCGGATTTTTGAATGTCAACTGTCCAAATATTTAATCTAACTAACAGGCGATAATCTCAGAAGTCTTGTCCGGAGGTCGCTTGTAAGCAGCATCCGAATGGTCAGAATGGAAGTCATAATGCATCAAGATAAGTCTGTAACGCCACTCCAGAACAAAGCACTGGTTTGCAGAGAATAATATAAATGACACAATTCTTAGAATGTTATAATGTACCATAGTCACTATTACATTCCTAATCATTAAGTGTGGCCGCAATAATTTCCGACCTTTATATCATGTTAACTAAACCTTCCTCTGTTATACTAAGAACGGTAATCAAACAATTCATAACAATGAATTTAAGTTAAAGTGACATAAATGTTCTAGATATATATCAGAAGATTTGGACATGAGAGTTAAGCAAGTAGATTCATGTGGGCATCGCGACAGTATGTCTGCCATCACATTATCCGAACCACGGATAGCTCGTACCATGAAATGAAAAGGTTGAAGAGCAATAGCATATCGCGTGGATCTTGAGCTCTTCAAATCTTTACTCTGCATAGCTGTGAGAGCTTTTTGGTCGGTTTCTACTATGAAATGCGCACCGAGAAGGAATCTTTGAAGTTTAAGAATCGCCCAGACCATAGCCAATAATTCTCGGTCTAGAACGGAGTAATTCCTTACTGCCGCATTCAATTTCCTAGAGACGTACATTACAGGATGCAGAGTATCTGAATACTCTTGCATAAATGTCGCCCCGATCCCTGTTGATGAGGCGTCACTACGAAGGACAAACGTCTTATCAGCTGTAGGTAGTCTTAAGATAGGAGGAGATGAAAATAATGACTTAATCTGATCCAATGAAGATTGGCATTCTTGTGACCAGCGCACCACATTAGGAGACCCTTTCTTCAATAGGGTTGAAAGTGGTGCCGTAATAGACAAAAGATTCGGAATTAATCTTCCGTAGAACTGTATTAGTCCTAAGAGACTACGGATTTGTTTCTCTGTCTTAGGAATAGTGATGTTCAGTATCTTAGAAGTGTTGTGGTCCTCTGTCTTCAAGAGGCTATGTCCAACACGATGACCAAGAAATGAAATTTCACTAAATCCAACATAGGCTTTAGAGGGTTTAGCTGTCAAGTTATGCTCGCGCAGAGTAGATAGCAGTTCACATAAACCCAAATAGTGATCTTCCCAAGAATCACTAAAAAGACAGATATCGTCCAAGTATGCAATGACATCTGAACGATGTGATAGAATTCGACGCATCATGCGTACGAATGTAGCTGGGGCATTCATAAGGCCGAAAGGCATGAAGTTCCATTGGAACAAACCCCTAGGTGTAGAAAAAACAGTGAGAGGTTTGGCTCGTTCAGTTAGAGGGACTTGCCAATAACCTTTAGACAAGTCGAGTTTTGTAAAGAAACGAGAGTTAGAAAGTCTAGTAAGTAGCTCATCCAATAGCGGTAGGTTCAGCATCGAAATTCGTTACTTGATTTAGTTTACGGTAATCGACGCAAAGGCGTATGTTATTGTCTTTCTTTCGAACAATAACCATAGACGACGAGTATGCCGAATTGGATGGTTCAATTATCCCTAACTGTATCATTTCATCCAATTCTTTCTCGACCTGTGTTTGGAAATGAATAGGAACAGGGTAAGGTCTGACCCTGATAGGAGTATGGTCAGTAAGTATTATTTCATGCTTAATGACCGATGTATGTCCAGGAATGTCCGTGAGAACATCCTGAAATGTTTGTAAAGTGGAATAGACTTGTAACTGTTCCTCAGTAGACAATGTAGGAGAAATAGTAACATTTTTCCATGATTCCGTAGATTGAAGTGGAATCATCAGAAGAGGAAGATTAACGTCCGAGAAAGTAGATTCTTCATCCTGTATCACTTACAGAAATGAGTAATAACCATGAGAGACTGGTGTATCGACCGTCGCTATAAAGATAGGTTGTAAGTACTCTGGACGTTCAAAAAATTCCGTAAGCATGTTTATATGAAAGGTTTTATGTTTTCCGTCAATATCGACAACATAGTCGACATCAGAGATTTTAGAGACAATTAGAAAAGGATGTTTCCATCCAATGAGAAGTCTATTTTCCCAGGTAGGGAGTAATACAAATGCTTTGTCGCCAGGACAAAGTTGTCGTAGGCACCTGTTTTTATTCGCAAATTGCCTTGCCTTTTCTTTAGCAAATTCCGAAGTAGAAGTTGCTAATTTGCATTCTTCAATGATTTTCTGCCTGAGTGCAATGACATATTCATAAGAAGATTGTGTGTCATCACTGATATCATCGGCAGCTATAAGATCGTGAAGCAAAGACATAGGGCCGCGCGGACGCGCGCCAAAGACGAGCTCAAAAGGAGAAAACCCGGTGTGTTCATTGGGAACCTCTCTGTATGCGAAGAGAGCCGCGGGTAGGACTCTGTCCAAATCCTGAGGATGATCCACAGTTATTTTCCCAAGTAAACTTTTAAGGGTTCTATTGAGACGTTCGACTAATCCATTAGACATTGGATGGTAGATGCTACTCAAAGACCTTTCAATATTAAGAGTAGACATCACTTGAGACATAGTGTAGATATCAGTTGGGTGCCATGGTCTGACAAGATTTCCCTAGGAAATCCCAGACGTGAAAATATCAGCCAAAGAGCGTCTGCAATATCGGCAGTAGAAATGCTCTTAAGAGGTATGGCCTCTGGCCAACGAGTACACATGTCAACGCATGTAAGAATAAATTGGTGTCCTCTGGCTGATTTGATTTTAAATGGACCAATGATATCTATCGCCATTTTTTGAAACGGACGAATAGGAAAGTCCGCAGCCTGGATAGGTGCTGCATGGCGAGGATTTTCGAGTTGACTTCCTGACATACGTTGCAAGAGCGGCAATAAAGACGTATGTCTCTATTTACGAATGGCCAAAAGAAAGCCACAAGAACTCTCGACTTAGTACGTGAAAATCCCATATGACCTGCGCATTGGGAGTCGTGAGCATGTTGCAGTATACGAACTCTCATACTTTTGGGTACAAGAATTTGGGAATGTATAGAAGTGTCTGAATGTTGTACCATACGTACTAGTACACCATTCTTCATAGTGATCCAGGATTTGCGATTTGTGTTCTGATTTGGATCACCATCTTTAACAAGAAAGAAGAATTTCTTTAAAGAAGTGTCTTCTTGTTGACTTTTTATAAAAGAGTCAAGTGAAATTACAGAATGATCATCTTGATCAAGTGCTTCATCCCCTTCAGTCGATGAAGTCTGAGGCATATTCTGAGCCTGTGCTCTCGTGACAACTGCATTAGCAGTTTCCATATTTTGTTCTTCCCAGGCAACAATTTGCTGCGGGGTACATTCCTTAACCCCGTGTATACGCCCGACAATAAGATCCGCAATAGGATTCGGTAGCAGACACGCGTAGACATCTCCCGTAAAGAAAGGAGTAGCTATGTGTATGATAGCAGTCGAATATTTTTCTACTGTGCCACCAAATGTTACACATTTGATCACCTTTCCAGTGGCACAGGAAGGATCTACGAGAGATTGTTTAACCCCAATAGTAGTACATCCAGAATCGAAGAGAACTGAGACTGGATTGTCATTCACTAGACCTCTATGTAGGAGAAGAGATCCTCTCCCATCATGCGCCGCTGCGGCATGAAGAGCGGGCAGAGGATGGCCACAACTCAATGTAGATATTGTAGTAGGTTCAAACAAAGTAGTGCACTGAGGGCATTGAGATGCTCTCCGATAATCAAAGGCAGAACATGTGACAGCACTAGTGTTAGCTTTATTATCATTTGATTCATTACTAACTACCTGTGACTCTTGTTGAGCACAGTTAGCATGATGATATGATCTATTATTGTTGTGTTGCCATCTACCACGACTATTATGTCCTCTGGGATTATTGTTATTTGACTTTTTGCAATTATTGCATCGGTCTGCACCGCAGTTTTCACAATTGTGATTGTGATTTACTCTTTGATTAGAATATCTACCAGATTGACTTTGCTGTTTCCCTGCAAAATTATGATAGCTAGGATTGTTTCTATTGTGGCAACCCCTACGAAAGTTCCCATAATTGCCGGAACCAAAATTACGAGGGCTGTCAGATCGCCTCCATTTCTTTGAAGAGGAACCACTGTGGGATGGATCACCTTGATCCTGTCCGTAATTACGAGTACTTTTCTTATCAAAGTTGCGTTTATTACCTTGAAATTTATTCCGAAAATTAGGCCCATATGGTGTCGCAGAATTACTAATCGTTTGTTGTGGGTGTGCAGTGACATACTGGCAACAGTATTGTTCCATGTCTTTTATGTTTTTAGGTTTACATTCATGAATAAAGGCAAGAAAGGACTCATTAACTGATGACATTACTTTGTCCCTAAGTAATATGTCCATAAGTGTGTTCAGTCTTAGACAACTCAATCCATCGAGTGAAAGTAAGACGTATCTTTGTAATAAAGTCTGAGAACTCTACTCCAGTTTCTGGTAACATAGTCTTAAAACGAAGACGATAATCATATTCTTTAAGTTGATACCTCTTCAATAAGGTTGCTCTGACAACTTCATAGTT
The DNA here is from genome assembly GCA_024509875.1 of Oreohelix idahoensis. Taxonomy (NCBI): domain Eukaryota; kingdom Metazoa; phylum Mollusca; class Gastropoda; order Stylommatophora; family Oreohelicidae; genus Oreohelix; species Oreohelix idahoensis. The sequence continues at coordinate 171,139 of JAMPIV010004033.1, forward strand.
AGTCTTGTCAGGTTCATCTATTGCCATTATAGTATTTAATGGTTCACCTGTAAGTGTATCCAACAGTTGACCGACTTACTTTTCCCTATTTACCTTATGCGATACGCATGAAAGTTCAAATCTATCCAGATAGAACGTTATATCGTCCTTTGCAGCATTGGAAGGAGGTAGTTTTACTTTATAAGTATTATGATCTGTCTTACTGGAAGTTGCTTGAGAACTACCCATATTCATCACTTTTGTTTTCTCTATCTCCAAAGCTAAGAGTTTTTCCTCATGTTCTCTCTGTAACTTTTTCTCTTCAAGTTCTCTCTGTAACTTTTTCTCTTCAAATTCTCTATCCTGCTGAATTTTCCTCTCTTCAGCTTCTCTTTGTAACCTTTTCTCTTCAAATTCTCTATCCTGCTGAATTTTCCTCTCTTCAGCTTCTCATTGTAACTTTTTTCTCTTCAGCTTCTCTTTGTTGCTGAATTCTTCTATCTTCAGCTTCTCTGTCCAGTCTTTTCTTTTCATCTTCAGCTTCTCTTTGTTGCTGAATTCTTCTATATTCAGCTTCTCTGTCCAGTCTTTTATTTTCAGCTTCAGCTTCTCTGTCTAGCTGCATTTGCTTCTTCTTCTCCTCAGCCTTCTGTGCCTTGGCATATTGAGCCAGTGCAAACTCTTCCAATTTCTCATCAGTTTTGCCAAGGGCTATCCCTTGCTTGATAAAGTAATCCAATGTAGACATTCTGTCTAATATTGTGATATTAACACCTAAAATAATAATACACTTTATATCCCAAACTCAAAGGGAGACAAGTCTTTGATAAAGACTTTTTGTATAGTTACCTTGTTTATAATGTCACCATTAATCACCTCAGTATTTAATGTGCATCATATTAATAGTAGTACATGATCAAGTATATAAGTAGATTGTATATGACAACAATATATATCAGTAATCAAACAGAGACAAGCACCTAAACAAACGAAAACATTCGCAGAAGTCAAATCAAAAATAAAGCTTAACTAAATCAAATGTTGCAAAAAATTGCAATGATAACTGCGAAAAATTCACAATAATACAATGACAACACAGTGTATAAACATGAAGGGTGTATAGAAATAAACAATAGAAAAGAGAAGGCAGACAAATACAAACAAATCAAAACAAAACTGAAAAATGGAGAAAAATAACGAAAACGACACTAACACATCTCGTCACAACTAACAAAAAAAAAATTTCGTGTAAGCAACAAAAGTCGCAACAAATTTCCACAACTGGGAAATTCACGATAAGTTCCCTAACAGAACGCTCACAATAGACCCTCGGTTCGGTGGGATATTCTATTGGAGTCAAAATAAACACACTAATGTAAACATGTAACAAAAACAGAAAGCATATAATATAATGTGTTGCAAAGAAGGCTCAGTTACACACAATATAACGGCCCAGTTTCCAAAACAAACTGCCACTTATCTTAAAGTATAATCCTGGCCTTTTGTCAACACTCAAGTACAATATAAGAGCAGCAATGATTGGAAGATCCACCGTCGAAGGTTACCGACCGACGAAAATATGTAGTGGTCTTCAAACGTACAGCTACTGTGACATTCTCGACAACCAGTTGATACCGGAAGATCCAACGTTGAAATGTCTGTAGACTGTAGTATGTAAACAAACAAGTGAATTGTTTACAAAAATAGCTTGCCAGCAAACGATGTGACTTGCTCGCTCCAATAAATGGACATCGTCTGCAGAAATCCAGTAGAACGCTTATTAGTAGTGCAGTGTCATTGAACTTCTGTAGCAGCTGTGGTCCATGTATCAATATCCTAAAGTTGTATACGCCAATGTTTACGTGAATCAGCAGTCGTTGACCTATTTACCACTGTCCTGTGTAGCTGAAAACCCCATCAATCTGGCCTACCAGATGTAAAAGCCAGATGTGGGCAGGAAAATAAGTGTAGTTGACAACCCCACGAATCTTGTCCACCAGATGTAAAAGTCTGTTTGTTCGTGATGTTAAAGTTGGTAGAGTGGACGTGTCGTTTTGTCACCTGGACAGTACAATGATGCGGTGTATATCTAGGTCACCAGCGTGAGTCGCTGCCAGGGTGTAATGCAGACACTAACACAAACAGCATACATGTTTATTCAGGCGTGTAGTACTTGTAATGTCAGGTGGGATGATGTGGTAAGTGTGGGTGTAGACGAATGCGTTTAGGCTCTTTGACAGCTGCACACAGAGCCCACTCACCCACATGCAGAAGTCAGTGAAGGTAGGTAATGCTGCTGACGTTTCACAATATTTATTATACGACGTACGATTATATGGACGACACAGTCAATGCCATAATAATCATGGACATTATATGATGGTAATGGTGGTTAACGCTCTGAATGAGCTCATATATATGATGCCAACAATGATGGCCTGTCAATCTACGTTCTGCTTTCATATACTGAAGTCCTGGTACCCTGACAGAGCCCGTCAGGTACTCCTTTGCAAAATATACCGCACGGGAAGGGTGGTTTCAATGGCCTAACACAAGGCTATGGCTCCATCTAGCATCACATGCCAGATACCTCTTCTCATGAAGAATGAAGGCTGCAACAGCAAGCCTCTATGGCGACAGCATCAGGCTGCAAGTAGCAGGCCTCGATAATAAGGTAAATTCTCAACATAAATTTCTGTGTACATAAATTTCTGCCAATCACCCCGTCTGCATTACGGATTTCAAGTAGTCAATTTTCAGGGCTTCCATTCATCCAAGAAAACATTTAAATCTAGGTTTTCTTCAACGTGCACCCATACTGGGGCACTATAATATATCCCTGTGAGCTTCACTCACTATGTCGCCTTCAAGTAATGAAAGTACCTTTGTGATCTAATCGAACGAAAGATCAAGAAATGTATCTGTTACCTTTTAAAGAATCCTCACAACCTAAGGTAACACAACACTACCATTCCTGGTATACAGAATTAACTTGGGGAAGGAAGAATGACAAACCAGTCATACACAGCACTTCCAAATTCCCCATCAAAAACTTGGCAGAGATAATCTTCGGACCGGCACTTCCGATCACAAGCCCCAGGTACCCTGCTAAAACGGAAGTCTCTCCGGTCTTTGCGCCAAAACTTTGCGCATGTGCAGAGAGCACCGACCTGATCGAAACTAATCCCGATCGGGCGTTTCCGCCAAACGAGAGGCAAAGAGCTCCGTATATGGACGAGTGAATAGGGATTTAAGACATGACAACTATTTAAGACCTTCCCCGATACAGGTCAACATCTATCAATAAGACAGGGGAAGATAACCACAAATTAACTAGTCACAAACTTAAATAAAACAGTTCTCTTACTTAGACCATTAAGAATATCAAACGAGTTGATGTCTTCAAAATTTAGACAGCAACAGATTACCGCACACCAACCCCCCCCCCCCCCCCCCCCCCCCCCCCCCCCCCCCCCCCCGCCCAAAAAAAATAAAAATAAAACTTTTTTGTTGTTGAAATACATCACTGAGCAAGATGCAACCAGCTCATAACGCATGAATGATGCGCCGATGAAAGGATCAACATAAATATAACGACATAATGTCAGACCCAATCGACGCACAATAGCGCGTCTGGTGAGAACAAAAGATATCTCACAAGACAAGAGAAAATATATATATTCTCGAAATAAAACATATCCGGTGAGGTGCCACCCCAAAAAACACAAAAGTGCAGGCAATGCTAACAAAAATATATACATCTCAAAAAATAATCATATCAATATGAGAAGTACCGGTGAATGTCATCATTCATTAAATTAGCATAGAAATCTTTCAAAGACCAATTCCATAAACTCATTATTATCTAATGGATGATCAATATCCAATTTATACATAATTTTAAATAGATATTACTATACAGTAGACATTCAAAAATCCGGCAACCTCCGGACCTGAGGAGTGCCGGATTTGTGAAAATGCCGGATTTTTTATGGTTATATATTCTGTATATATTTAACAGAAAATGACTACCTGTACAGTTTATCTGCGATCGACAATGCACGATGTTTACGTTTTACACCACTTCTTTTATTTGCTGAATCCATAATGGGGCTATACAGCAGCAAATAAATGATAAAATGAGAAGGAATGAGCAAGAATGGCTGTTAACACGTGCAAGCAAGACCCAAACAGCTGCATCAAAACATAAACTGCTCCAGAAAACAGTGGCGCGCCAACGCGGTAAATTTAAAAATGCGCTCCGAAATCCATGCCGGAAATCTGAAGGAACCGGATTATCGATGGCCGGATTTTTGAATGTCAACTGTCCAAATATTTAATCTAACTAACAGGCGATAATCTCAGAAGTCTTGTCCGGAGGTCGCTTGTAAGCAGCATCCGAATGGTCAGAATGGAAGTCATAATGCATCAAGATAAGTCTGTAACGCCACTCCAGAACAAAGCACTGGTTTGCTGAGAACAATATAAATGACACAATTCTTAGAATGTTATAATGTACCATAGTCACTATTACATTCCTAATCATTAAGTGTGGCCGCAATAATTTCCGACCTTTATATCATGTTAACTAAACCTTCCTCTGTTATACTAAGAACGGTAATCAAACAATTCATAACAATGAATTTAAGTTAAAGTGACATAAATGTTCTAGATATATATCAGAAGATTTGGACATGAGAGTTAAGCAAGTAAATTCATGTGGGCATCGCGACAGTATGTCTGCCATCACATTATCCGAACCACAGATAGCTCGTACCGTGAAATGAAAAGGTTGAAGAGCAATAGCATATCGCGTGGATCTTGAGCTCTTCAAATCTTTACTCTGCATAGCTGTGAGAGCTTTTTGGTCGGTTTCTACTATGAAATGCGCACCGAGAAGGAATCTTTGAAGTTTAAGAATCGCCCAGACCATAGCCAATAATTCTCGGTCTAGAACGGAGTAATTCCTTTCTGCCGCATTCAATTTCCTAGAGACGTACATTACAGGATGCAGAGTATCTGAATACTCTTGCATCAATGCCGTTCCGATCCATGATGATGAGGCGTCACTACGAAGGACAAACGTCTTATCAGCTGTAGGTAGTCTTAAGATAGGAGGAGATGAAAATAATGACTTAATCTGATCCAATGAAGATTGGCATTCTTGTGACCAGCGCACCACATTAGGAGACCCTTTCTTCAATAGGGTTGAAAGTGGTGCCGTAATAGACAAAAGATTCGGAATTAATCTTCCGTAGAACTGTATTAGTCCTAAGAGACTACGGATTTGTTTCTCTGTCTTAGGAATAGTGATGTTCAGTATCTTAGAAGTGTTGTGGTCCTCTGTCTTCAAGAGGCCATGTCCAACACGATGACCAAGAAAAGAAATTTCACTAAATCCAACATAGGCTTTAGAGGGTTTAGCTGTCAAGTTATGCTCGCGCAGAGTAGATAGCAGTTCACATAAACCCAAATAGTGATCTTCCCAAGAATCACTAAAAAAACAGATATCGTCCAAGTATGCAATGACATCTGAACGATGTGATAGAATTCGACGCATCATGCGTACGAATGTAGCTGGGCCATTCATAAGGCCGAAAGGCATGAAGTTCCATTGGAACAAACCCCTAGGTGTAGAAAAAACAGTGAGAGGTTTGGCTCGTTCAGTTAGAGGGACTTGCCAATAACCTTTAGACAAGTCGAGTTTTGTAAAGAAACGAGAGTTAGAAAGTCTAGTAAGTAGCTCATCCAATAGCGGCATAGGTTCAGCATCGAATTTCGTTACTTGATTTAGTTTACGGTAATCGGCGCAAAGGCGTATGTTTTTGTCTTTCTTTCGAACAATAACCATAGACGACGAGTATGCCGAATTGGATGGTTCAATTATCCCTAACTGTATCATTTCATCCAATTCTTTCTCGACCTGTGTTTGGAAATGAATAGGAACAGGGTAAGGTCTGACCCTGATAGGAGTATGGTCAGTAAGTATTATGTCATGCTTAATGACCGATGTATGTCCAGGAATGTCCGTGAGAACATCCTGAAATGTTTGTAAAGTGGAATAGACTTGTAACTGTTCCTCAGTAGACAATGTAGGAGAAATAGTAACATTTTTCCATGATTCCGTAGATTGAAGTGGAATCATCAGAAGAGGAAGATTAACGTCCGAGAAAGTAGATTCTTCATCCTGTATCACTGACAGAGACGAGTAATAACCATGAGGGACTGGTGTATCGACCGTCGCTTGAAAGATAGGTTGTAAGTACTCTGGACGTTCAAAAAATTCCGTAAGCATGTTTATATGAAAGGTTTTATGTGTTCTGTCAATATCGACAACATAGTCGACATCAGAGATTTTAGAGACAATGAGAAAACTACGTTTCCATCCAATGAGAAGTATATTTTCCCTGGTAGGGAGTAATACAAATGCTTTGTCGCCAGGACAAAGTTGTCATAGGCACCTGTTTTTATTCGCAAATTGTCTTGCCTTTTCTTTAGCAAATTCCGAAGTAGAAGTTGCTAATTTGCATTCTTCAATGGTTTTCTGCCTGAGTGCAATGACATATTCATAAGAAGATTGTGTGTCATCACTGATATCATTGGCAGCTATAAGATCGTGAAGCAAAGACATAGGGCCGCGCGGACGCGCGCCAAAGACGAGCTCAAAAGGAGAAAACCCGGTGTGTTCATTGGGAACCTCTCTGTATGCGAAGAGAACCGCGGGTAGGACGCTGTCCCAATCCTGAGGATGATCCACAGTTATTTTCCCAAGTAAACTTGTAAGGGTTCTATTGAGACGTTCGACTAATCCATTAGACATTGGATGGTAGATGCTACTCAAAGACCTTTCAATATTAAGAGTAGACATTACTTGAGACATAGTGTCAGATATCAGTTGGGTGCCATGGTCTGACAAGATTTCCCTAGGAAATCCCAGACGTGAAAATATCAGCCAAAGAGCGTCTGCAATATCGGCAGTAGAAATGCTCTTAAGAGGTATGGCCTCTGGCCAACGAGTACACATGTCAACGCATGTAAGAATAAATTGGTATCCTCTGGCTGATTTGATTATAAATGGACTAATGATAGCTATCGTCATTTTTTGAAACGGACGAATAGGAAAGTCCGCAGCCTGGATAGGTGCTGCATGGCGAGGACCTTTCGACTTGACTTCCTGACATACGTTGCAAGAGCGGCAATAAAGACGTATGTCTTTATTTACGAATGGCCAAAAGAAAGCCACAAGAACTCTCGACTTAGTACGTGAAAATCCCATATGACCTGCGCATTGGGAGTCGTGAGCATGTTGCAGTATACGAACTCTCATACTTTTGGGTACAAGAATTTGGGAATGTATAGAAGTGTCTGAATGTTGTACCATACGTACTAGTACACCATTCTTCATAGTGATCCAGGATTTGCGATTTGTGTTCTGATTTGGATCACCATCTTTAACAAGAAAGAAGAATTTCTTTAAAGAAGTGTCTTCTTGTTGACTTTTTATAAAAGAGTCAAGTGAAATTACAGAATGATCATCTTCATCAAGTGCTTCATCCCCTTCAGTCGATGAAGTCTGAGGCATATTCTGAGCCTGTGCTCTCGTGACAACTGCATTAGCAGTTTCCATATTTTGTTCTTCCCAGGCAACAATTTGCTGCGGGGTACATTCCTTAACCCCGTGTATACGCCCGACAATAAGATCCGCAATAGGATTCGGTAGCAGACACGTGTAGACATCTCCCGTAAAGAAAGGAGTAGCTATGTGTATGATAGCAGTCGAATATTTTTCTACTGTGCCACCAAATGTTACACATTTGATCACCTTTCCAGTGGCACAGGAAGGATCTACGAGAGATTGTTTAACCCCAATAGTAGTACATCCAGAATCGAAGAGAACTGAGACTGGATTGTCATTCATTAGACCTCTATGTAGGAGAAGAGATCCTCTCCCATCATGCGCCGCTGCGGCATGAAGAGCGGGCAGAGGATGGCCACAACTCAATGTAGATATTGTAGTAGGTTCAAACAAAGTAGTGCACTGAGGGCATTGAGATGCTCTCCGATAATCAAAGGCAGAACATGTGACAGCACTAGGGTTAGCTTTATTATCATTTGATTCATTACTAACTACCTGTGACTCTTGTTGAGCACAGTTAGCATGATGACATGATCTATTATTGTTGTGTTGCCATCTACCACGACTATTATGTCCTCTGGGATTATTGTTATTTGACTTTTTGCAATTATTGCATCGGTCTGCACCGCAGTTTTCACAATTGTGATTGTGATTTACTCTTTGATTAGAATATCTACCAGATTGACTTTGCTGTTTCCCTGCAAAATTATGATAGCTAGGATTGTTTCTATTGTGGCAACCCCTACGAAAGTTCCCATAATTGCCGGAACCAAAATTACGAGGGCTGTCAGATCGCCTCCATTTCTTTGAAGACGAATCACTGTGGGATGGATCACCTTGATCCTGTCCGTAATTACGAGTACTTTTCTTATCAAAGTTGCGTTTATTACCTTGAAATTTACTCCGAAAATTAGGCCCATATGGTGTCGCAGAATTACTAATCGTTTGTTGTGGGTGTGCAGTGACATACTGGCAACAGTATTGTTCCATGTCTTTTATGTTTTTAGGTTTACATTCATGAATAAAGGCAAGAAAGGACTCATTAACTGATGACATTACTTTGTCCCTAAGTAATATGTCCATAAGTGCTTCATATGTGTGTTCAGTCTTAGACAACTCAATCCATCGAGTGAAAGTAAGACGTATCTTTGTAATAAAGTCTGAGAACTCTACTCCAGTTTCTGGTAACATAGTCTTAAAACGAAGACGATAATCATCTTCTTTAAGTTGATACCTCTTCAATAAGGTTGCTCTGAAAACTTCATAGTTAGTCTTGTCAGGTTCATCTATTGCCATTATAGTATTTAATGGTTCACCTGTAAGTGTATCCAACAGTTGACCGACTTACTTTTCCCTATCTACCTTATGCGATACGCATGAAATTTCAAATCTATCCAGATAGAACGTTATATCGTCCTTTGCAGCATTGGAAGGAGGTAGTTTTACATTATAAGTATTATGATCTGTCTTACTGGAAGTTGCTTGAGAACTACCAATATTCATCACTTTTGTTTTCTCTATCTCCAAAGCTAAGAGTTTTTCCTCATGTTCTCTCTGTGACTTTTTCTCTTCAAGTTCTCTCTGTAACTTTTTCTCTTCAAATTCTCTATCCTGCTGAATTTTCCTCTCTTCAGCTTCTCTTTGTAACCTTTTCTCTTCAAATTCTCTATCCTGCTGAAGTTTCCTCTCTTCAGCTTCTCATTGTAAATTTTTTCTCTTCAGCTTCTCTTTGTTGCTGAATTCGTCTATCTTCAGCTTCTCTGTCCAGTCTTTTCTTTTCATCTTCAGCTTCTCTTTGTTGCTGATTTCTTCTATATTCAGCTTCTCTGTCCAGTCTTTTATTTTCAGCTTCAGCTTCTCTGTCTAGCTGCATTTGCTTCTTCTTCTCCACAGCCTTCTGTGCCTTGGCATATTGAGCCAGTGCAAACTCTTCCAATTTCTCATCAGTTTTGCCAAGGGCTATCCCTTGCTTGATAAAGTAATCCAATGTAGACATTCTGTCTAATATTGTGCTATTAACACCTGAAATAATAATACACTTTATATCCCAACCTCAGTGGGAGACAAGTCTTTGATAAAGACTGTTTGTATCATTACCTTGTTTATAATGTCACCATTAATCACCTCAGTATTTAATGTGCATCATATTAATAGTAGTACATGATCAAGTATATAAGTAGATTGTATATGACAACAATATATATCAGTAATCACACAGAGACAAGCACAAAACAAACGAAAACATTCGCAGAAGTCAAATCAAAAATAAAGCTTAACTAAATCAAATGTTGCAAAAAATTGCAATGATAACTGCGAAAAATTCACAATAATACAATGACAACACAGTGTATAAACATGAAGGGTGTATAGAAATAAACAATAGAAAAGAGAATGCAGACAAATACAAACAAATCAAAACAAAACTGAAAAATGGAGAAAAATAACGAAAACGACACTAACTCATCTCGTCACAACTAACAAAAAAAAATATCGCGTAAGCAACAAAAGTCGCAACAAATTTCCACAACTGGGAAATTCACGATAAGTTCCCTAACAGAACGCTCACAATAGACCCTCGGTTAGGTGGGATTTTCTATTGGAGTCAAAATAAACACACTAATGTAAACATGTAACAAAAACAGAAAGCATATAATATAATGTGTTGCAAAGAAGGCTCAGTTACACACAATATAACGGCCCAGTTTCCAAAACAAACTGCCACTTATCTTAAAGTATAATCCTGGCCTTTTGTCAACACTCAAGTACAATATAAGAGCAGCAATGATTGGAAGATCCACCGTCGAAGGTTACCGACCGACGAAAATATGTAGTGGTCTTCAAACGTACAGCTACTGTGACATTCTCGACAACCAGTTGATACCGGAAGATCCAACGTTGAAATGTCTGTAGACTGTAGTATGTAAACAAACAAGTGAATTGTTTACAAAAATAGCTTGCCAGCAAACGATGTGACTTGCTCGCTCCAATAAATGGACATCGTCTGCAGAAATCCAGTAGAACGCTTATTAGTAGTGCAGTGTCATTGAACTTCTGTAGCAGCTGTGGTCCATGTATCAATATCCTAAAGTTGTATACGCCAATGTTTACGTGAATCAGCAGTCGTTGACCTATTTACCACTGTATTGTGTAGCTGAAAACCCCATCAATCTGGCCTACCAGATGTAAAAGCCAGATGTGGGCAGGAAAATAAGTGTAGTTGACAACCCCACGAATCTTGTCCACCAGATGTAAAAGTCTGTTTGTTCGTGATGTTAAAGTTGGTAGAGTGGGCGTGTCGTTTTATCACCTGGACAGTACAATGATGCGGTGTATATCTAGGTCACCATCGTGAGGCGCTGCCAGGGTGTAATGGAGACACTCACACAAACAGCATACATGTTTATTCAGGCGTGTAGTACTTGTAATGTCATGTGGGATGATGTGGTAAGTGTGGGTGTAGACGAATGCGTTTAGGCTCTTTGACAGCTGCACACAGAGCCCACTCACCCACATGCAGAAGTCAGTGAAGGTAGGTAATGCTGCTGACGTTTCACAATATTTATTATACGACGTACGATAATATGGACGACACAGTCAATGGCATAATAATCATGGACATTATATGATGGTAATGGTGGTTAACGCTCTGCATCAGCTCATATATATGATGCCAACAATGATTGCCTGTCAATCTACGTTCTGCTTTCATATACTGAAGTCCTGGTACCCTGACAGAGCCCGTCAGGTACCCCTTTGCAAAATATAACGCACGGGAAGGGCGGTTTCAATGGCCTAACACAAGGCTATGGCTCCATCTAGCATCACATGCCAGATACCTCTTCTCATGAAGAATGAAGGCTGCAACAGCAAGCCTCTATGGCGACAGCATCAGGCTGCAAGTAGCAGGCCTCGATAATAAGGTAAATTCTCAACATAAATGTCTGTGTACATAAATTTCTGCCAATCACCCCGTCTGCATTACGGATTTCAAGTAGTCAATTTTCAGGGCTTCCATTCATCCAAGAAAACATTTAAATCTAGTTTTTCTTCAACGTACACCTATACTGGGGCACTATAATATATCCCTGTGAGCTTCACTCACTATGTCGCCTTCAAGTAATGAAAGTACCTTTGTGATCTAATCGAACGAAAGATCAAGAAATGTATCTGTTACCTTTTAAAGAATCCTCACAACCTAAGGTAACACAACACTACCATTCCTGGTATACAGAATTAACTTGGGGAAGGAAGAATGACAAACCAGTCATACACAGCACTTCCAAATTCCCCATCAAAAACTTGGCAGAGATAATCTTCGGACCGACACGTCCGATCACAAGCCCCAGGTACCCTGCTAAAACGGAAGACTCTCCGGTCTTTGCGCCAAAACTTTGCGCATGTGCAGAGAGCACCGACCTGATCGAAACTAATCCCGATCGGGCGTTTCCGCCAAACGAGAGGCAAAGAGCTCCGTATATGGACGAGTGAATAAGGATTTAAGACATGACAACTATTTAAGACCTTCCCCGAGACAGGTCAACATCTATCAATAAGACAGGGGAAGATAACCACAAATTAACTAGTCACAAACTTAAATAAAACAGTTCTCTTACTTAGACCATTAAGAATATCAAACGAGTTGATGTCTTCAAAATTTAGACAGCAACACGCCTGTGTGTACGTCTGCGACTACGACTGCCATCGTACCCACACCTGCCGCTTCGCCGCTCGCCCATCGCCACAGGACTTGTTGTGAGTGGATGGATGGATGAAAGAGTGACTTGCACAGTGATTTGGATTAAAGTGAGGAAGAGTTGCGCAATTCGTCGACCTTACTCTCTAGCCTGGGTCCATCTGAATCCAGTAGCAAGACAAGTCAAGACGACTGGAGATGATGTCAGGTGCAGTGGATGACCAGGGCTTTCCACGTGCCTCACCGTGCTCCTTACGCTCCACAGCGCGTTGCTGGTAATCGCCGTCATGCCCGTTGAACCAATAGGTGGTTTTTTTCCGCGCAGTCTATCGAATCCAGTCTTCGCATGCATGGGTAGGCAGACCCTAACTCACCGAAGGTTTATACCCAGTCGGCTACCCTCACCTAGTTTAGCCGGCCTGTCAAAGCCGTTGCCCGGGGGGTGACCGCTGTCGCATGCTGACAGCTACGAGGAGCCACAGGTGAGAGCTGGATGCCAGGTTTGGAACAAAGGTGGCCGAGCTGCCCTGAAAAGGGCATTACAGCTCCTTCACCAGAGGTACATTACGTGTAGTGTGGTGTCTATAGTATATTTCTTTTACTTGTCTATATTTCTTGTTCTTGTTTATTTGTAACTGTGGCTGACGATGGGTCAAACCCGAAACTTTCCATGTTTCTTGTGTACAGTTAATTTGTAAAACTGATCTAATACCTTTTTATTTGTTTATTTATATTTAAACATCACTCATCTACATTATACTTAACACATTAACTACCGAGTTGAAAAATCCTCTGTGGCTTAATTAAAATGTGTTCCCATTTTCATCCTGTAGGTGTATGCACAAAGTAAGCTCTAGTTTTTGTAATTGTTTACAGATTTTTATGAATTACACGTCATTTTAAAGATAAATGAATGTACTATTACAATAAGCTAAATAAATTATGTTTACTGTAACAGTAAATATTATTAATAATATTAATTGATTGAAAGACAAAGTTTCAATTTTTTTTTAAATTATCAACTTAGCAACATGTTGTTTGTTTCTAAGGCAGTTAATGCTCTTCTGTAGGTGATTACCATGTAGACATATTGCCTAATATTTACAGTATTGGTAGCTTACATAATGACACCTAAACCACTTCCATAAATTCTCAAGATTTGCATGCAGACTTGGTTCATGATTTGGGACAAAACGAAAACTATTTAATGTTTCACCCTAACTAACTTTTTGCCGTAGTTTTCGTTCTTTAGTTACATTATTTCCTGCACCATTTGTAACTCTAATCAAGGCGGTTGCTATTTTACAAGGCCGAGGACTTGCAATATTTTCACTTTCATAACTGCTTGTGACGGTATTGCCTCCCTTGCTTTGCAGTAGGGGTCCAACAGTGGCCAAAACTCAAGAGTAGCTAATATGGGCTTCAATGGTGTTTTACCCTTGCACTTGATTACTCTTGGCAGATCTGTAAATAAAAGGGTAATGACGCTTCTATATCAATGTAGTGTTCACGAGATATTCAGATAAGCGAAAACAATGCTGCTTTTGCTGAGCACTTTAATTCTAGAATCTGCGGACAACTTTTGTGAAGAATTAAGCAATGATTAATCTTAGCTTGTTCAAGCCCCCACCTCTGATTTACTCAGTGGAATTCGTATTATTCTAGTAAAGCTCTGTTTAGAGTGTGTGTAGTAAATTGACTGAGACGAACTTGCAGTACATTTAAAACGATTAAATCGAAGTTAAATTTGTATAATTACAAATAACAAAATGTAATAATCATTTAAGTTTTAACAATTTGAAAATAATTTGAATAGTTATGAATCAAGAAAAAGTTATCATCACGGTCGTGATAGGATGTAAATTTTTACAAGAAGTTCAAATGGCAGCGTATATATTGAACTCAGCTGCCAATGACTGTTCTGCGCCTTCTAATGGTTGGTTCTTTTTACACTGCTCACGTTCGTCGCTGGTCAAGGTTGTCGGGTGTAGCTCGTTTCCTAGAAATGTCAGGGAGAGTCTACAAAGATGGTCCCTCGTCTTAAAGTTTAGGCCACTGTTCCCTTCTTGTTCCAGAGATAGTACTTTCTTCTGGTACCACCAATAACTGTGGTAAAAGAATAGAAACGAAACACTCTCCTCAGTATAGCGCTTCCCGACACATACTTATGTGTGACTTTTCTTATTCCACCATCCCATTTAACTCAGAATTTACCCTCGATTCGAGAGTGTTCGTCACAGACTCTCTGTTAGAGACAAGAAAGCGTCCATCACAGTCTCTCTGTTAGAGACAAGATAGTGTATCTCACAGTTTCTCTGTTAGAGACAAGATAGTGTTCCTCACTGTCTCTCTGTTAGAGACAGGATAGTGTTCCTCACAGACTCTCTTTTGGAGACAAGATAGTGTTCCTCACAGACTCTCTGTTAGAGACAAGATAGTGTTCCTCACAGACTCTCTGTTAGAGAAAATATAGTGTTCCTAAAAGACTCTCTGTGAAAGACAAGATAGTGTTCCTAACAGACTCTCTGTTAGAGACAAGATATTGTTCCTCACAGACTGTTATAGACTCTCAGTTATAGTTGCACTTAGAAAAAAAAAGAAACAAATAGAGCTGCCTTTCAGAAGCCCTAATGGAAACCGTGAGTAATTTTTGTAAATGTAAAAGTGCGGTTGATCCCCACCCACTAAAAGATATATGTCAATGAGAATGCAGATAGAGTTGCCAACTAAGAGAGAACAAACACCAAACTAAAGTCAGACACATACAGGAGATAAAACCAATAATACGTAAGACGTTTAAATAAAAATGACAGAAGGAGCGTCAGAGTCTGATACAGCTGAATCATACAACTCCTTGCCAAGAAGAGATGAAGTGAGTATTTTCAGACTGAGAAGCGACCATTGCAGACGCAAACATCATCTGATCAACAAACTGAAATCCAGACAGACAGACGTGCCTATGTTGTGAGGACAAAAAAGCAATAGAGAGTATCCTCTAATGTTATTGGCTCCATAAGAGCAGCAGAGTTACAGCACAGCATTCTACATACAGTTAAAAGAATCTGAGATGGACTCCCAACTTTTTAAGAGAGATAGGTGATACAATTCTCTCATAAATAAACGTATAGATAATGTTTTGAGGACAGCATTGACTACTTGAACTCCAAGTTAAACAAACGTTACAATATCCAGATTATAAAACAAAATGAACAGTCTCCAAAAAATCCATATTATATAAATACTATACCCCATACTCTCCGGGTATAGAATTATTGTAGCCCGTACACTCAGAATTATAGAAAAATTGTATCCCAACCTTAAAGATTAAGGAAATATATTATATATACTTTGGGTAATAGAAACATTGTACTACACACGCCCCGAGTTACGAAAATGTAATACCCATTGCGCTCCAGTTTATAAAACCGTTGTATCCCATACGCTCTATTGTATTACTGGAACCCGATGGAAGATAACAACGTAACCTGCCGAATAACTCGCAGAATACCACTGAGGAAGAGTGGGCATTAAGCCAGCTACACGATCCTTAAAAAAAAACTAAAACAAAGACATAAAATTCGAAAACAGCACAAATATGTCCATCTAACAAGTGGAATCATGGGTGCATCTTAGCGCCCAAAAGATAAAGTTGGAGCAGCAGACAATGATCTAAAAATAAGAATGGAACATTCAAGAGGAGCCTTTATTACACTGAGAAAAATGCGGAAATAAAATGAAATCCAGTCCAACATAAAAATTAACAATCTTCAACTCATATAACAGGCATTACTACTTGTATGGTCTTAAAACATGGAGGACAAGAAAACGACAACAAGAAAGATACACACTTTCATAAATGAGAGATTGCGCATAAAGAAAACAGAAAGATTGGAGATTTGAGGAGTAGATGTTGAGTTGGGTATTGAACACTGAGAACGTCTCTTTTCTGAAATCTTCAGAGTAAGCGAATAAGAGTTAGACGAATATGAACAAAGGAATTGAAGACATACCTCTTCCTCTTCTTCTTTTATTAGTATCCTGCCTGGTGGCTAATGCAATCATGTATCTCCACAACTTCCAAACGCCAGTGCTATTAATGAGTATTGTTGTTGACTTTCTTGCTATGTCATGATGTCAAACTGTCCAAACATTTATAACACATAAGGAAGGGAAACCCGAGGCCTGTAAACAGTAAATAAATATTAAACAAATATAAAGGTATGTTTTCAGATACCTTTATGTTTGTCTAATATTTAATTAATGTCAAACTATCCAGTACTTTCTCTCTTTGTCGTATTCTGTATCTTTTTTCTTCATTCTTAACGATGGTAATTGTCTTGATATGAAGCTTAGTAGCGTTTGAAATGGGAGAAACAACCGCACCACTTTTCGAGAAAATACGGAAAAAACATACATTGTAATGTGCTTGCAGTGAAAGGTATTTTTGGAATTGTCAAGAAGAGGCCAATAATCTTTTTGTCATTTGGATTTCACAGATCTCTTTGCGCGTAACCCATCAACAAATTAAGAGAACTTTAATAATTACGTTTTATAACATAAGAGTCTTTCATGTTAACGTAAATGTTAACGCTGTGTTAAAACTAAAGACAGGATTTACATTATAAAAAACAAACAAACATTTTCATACCATAGCCGATGTAAGGAATGACGGTAAAGCACAAAGGTATACAATTTCTTTAGCGTTGTCTATTGCTCTTGTGTTTAGTTTATTCTTTTATTTCGGCGATTAGCTCGATGGTTTCTGAAGATCTTCTTCTTTCGTCTTCTTCGTTCGTCCTGAAAAGGACGTTGTTTGCGTTGTGTCGCCGTTTACAGCAAAGCTGCGATATCTGCGCCTTTCGGCCCGACACATCCAACTTCTGCACGGCATTTTTAGGACGGGTTTGCCTTCCCACTTCGATTCCTACTCTCTCAGCCAAACCAAAGTGATGCAGCCTGTTTCCAGGACCACCACTTGGAGGTGGAGTAGGGCCTTGGTCAGCTCTGGTTCGCTGACCCTGACGCAAGCAGTCAGCTATGGGTCGCTGACTGCATTCCTCACTGTTGACGCGTCGTAAAGATCCCGTTGACTTACCAGTTCATTTTCAGAATCAGGAGTGTCCATCTGCAATGTCGCAGTACCTACTAAAGCTCAATATTGGTAAAACAATCATGCTACTCAGAAATCTGGATACGAATAAATGGCTATTAAACGTCACCAAATTAGTTGTAAAGGACTACAATATCTGCGTACTCGTGTAGAGTAGTAGAATTGAAATTGCACGACACCAGTGTGGAACTGATGACAAGAACCAGACAAGTATCAGCGGAACAAGGTATCGGAAGAAGACGCTGGCGAGGTATTTGACAGACATTGGTTAAACCTGTTGACATTCTTAGCGGCAAGACATTGTTCTAGAATCCCCAGAGTGTGTGTTTTTTGACGGGCTATGCTACTAGGGAGCTAATGAGTTTTGATAGAACTGAAATTATTTAACCAACATTACAGAAAATCTTAACCATCCTAATGGTTGGGCGAATCAGCTTTAAGATTTATGGTTAGGCTATAACTTCTTCTTCTTCTTCTTCCGTCCTTAGCCACCGACCGTCAAAGCAGTCAGTGGCCATTACGCCTAATGGCGTCTTAGGGCAACAGCAGATAGGTTTTCTTTGCCATTGTTTCCCATCACGCCTATTGGCGTCTTTAGGGCAACGGCAAATCAATCCATTTGCTGTTGTTTCCGTAATCGAAGTGACTGGCAAACGGGTGATCAGCCCGTTGGTTAGGCTATAACGCGACGCAAGAAAAGTTAATTGCAGCGACGTACCAATCACGAGAATATTGACAAGATTGTAACCGACTGCTTATTTCACGTTTTCGCTGATCTCTATGTTTGAGAGCCATACAATGTGACTTAATATGTCAGATGAAGATTATTTTTGTGTTCGACTCAATGTCTTTTAATTTCCATACAAATCACAATGTAATGAAAGCTTCTCTTGTCATCTCATGCAATAATGTTTTGTGGATTGGGATGAGGACTTTGGTCGTTATTGGGCTCACAAGGGCACTTATCATCTTTGTCCATCAGAACGTTAGTTTAGGCAGCACTATGTGCCGGTCAAAAATATATCCAAAACTTATTGAGAATACATACATTAAAGCGAAACACGTGTTATACGTAGTTAGTAACCTGTATTTGAGCCCAGTATGTTTATTTATCGTTTTACAAATATAAATGCATATTGGTTTAAAAGAAGAAAAGAAGCAGAAAAAACCTTAAAAAGTCCAAAAGAGTGTGCTGTTCTTCTTAATATTAAAGTAAATATTTTGAAATAGGTTATTAAATGAAAAAGTACTGCTTTAAATAGTACTATTATTATTCTCAGACATATTACGTCCCTTGGTAATAAAAGTTACATTCCTAAGAATAATAGCATAATTGTATCTTAACATTTTAGTATTGAGGGAAAAAGTGATGGGATGCTGTATGGAAAATTGATAAGAGTTCACAACGTCAGTGGCTGGTTGTGTAGTGAATAAAGAAAGTTAGTTAAAAGCTATTTAGTTTACAAGATTGTTGTATATGAGTCGTAATAAAGTACTAAACATTTGTGATTCCTGTCGTCATTGTATTTACCGCTTCTCCGTATCTTATGTCGATAGTGTCATATCAGGGCTTGTAGTTTGGTTATTCTATTTTCTGCTTTTGATTTTCGTTGATTGTTGAATTAATTGTCATTATATTTTTTAGGTTTTTGTATTTTCCTTGCTTAGCTATTGCTCTTCACCTGTGTTGTTAAATGTAATATATATTATTATATACACATTACGTGTTGTATAGTGTCTATAGTATATTTCTTTAACCTGTCTATATTTCTTGTCCTTGTTGTTTATTTATAACTGTGGCTGACGGATGGTCAAACCCGAAACGTCCCGTGTTTCTTGTGAACCGTTAATTTGTAAAACTGATCTAATACCTTTTTATTTGTTTTATTTATATTTAAACATCCCTCAACTACATTATTGTTACTGTTGTGCCGAAGCTAAAGTTTGAACACGTGTACACGAGACATGATGAGAAGTCCAGCAATATGGGAGGACGGAGCTGCATGTCACGCTAAGGGGAGATGCTATCTACGTTGTCACCTCAGATTGCGCCAGGCTCTTACAACAAGCATAAAAGAAAAGTAGCCGCCATAACGAACACCAGGCACAACGTAGCTGAGGATTTTCACTTCGTGAGTGCGTTATCCTCATAGTTATGATTGGAGCAGGCTTCTACTACTACGGAACTTAATGTAATAAATAGCATGTGTTTAAAATATATGCAAGTCGTCGAGGTGTAAACTGGCAGACGTGTCCTTGCGAATCACCTGCAGAACAGATAAGGTTACAATTAGCACTAGTTGCAGTAATTATTAGAGCAGTCAAAGTAAAACAAACTTTCCATGACCCATACATGTAAGACACGAAACAATTCCGCCTCAACATACTACAAAGTAAGGAAAGTTAAAGAGAACAACCAAATAGATGTTTTGTTATTCAAGCTAATAGCCCATCAATAGAAGGTATCCTAAACAATAAAGTCTAGAATGCATTCTAGAAGGAACTATCACTATGGATCTTGAAGTCTGAAAAAAAATGTTAAATTAAACTACAACGAAAAACGCAAGTCAGTAAATCCATATAAATCGACATATAAAATCACAGAATAACTGAAATATAATTCAAAATAACGGAATCCCAACCTGTAACTCAATAAATATTGTTTTAAACCATTAAAGACATTAATGTATTCATTTTAAAAAAAGGCAATTACTCAGCGAATCGCGTTCTATTGTCACAAAATTACCGTGCTCTTCATTTTATAGTGTTCTACCTGTCTTTGTCTCTGTATTGTGCCTTCCATCAATTTCTTCTTTACTCGTATTTTCTCTCATATTATAACGCATGACACATATTTTGCGTTGTTATTTTCTCATGATCTATCCTGGGTGGAGATAACGTTAATAAACCCAGCAAGGAGGACAGACGAATCTGCCTTACCTGTGTAAAGCAAACATAGGCGTGAACGTACTCGTTCACACCAAGCATGGCACCCATACGTCCCGTATAGTAATTGGAAGATAAACTGCGAATGTACTTTGGTGTGGAAGAAATACAACATTACTGCGGGCGGGCTCCTGTTTGTTTGCATTTATGATAACAAATTAAGCTGAGGGTTGCTATGAATTGCAGAAATCAAAAATGCGGTAGCGTTAATAGTGGAGGAATTATTATGGAAGTATTGTGAAAAAGTCGTTTTATTTTGTAGCACGAGGTTAAACTCCGGCACCGTGTTACATTGATTCAATATGACACTTTCAGACAAGCAGGGTTTCAAGAAAGAGGATTGGACTAAGTAATGAGGATCTTCTTAAATTAACCAGAAAGAAAACTCGGTTTTACAATTCTGTAAACCACAAAGTCCTCGGAACCTATATACGGGATAATAGTGGGATTTGAAGTGTTACAGGGCTAGGTGTGGTGGAGGCAAACGATATCGACGTGGCTTCCTCACACCCAAGACCCATGCACTTATCTCATCTCAACCCGTAACCCGTCATGGGTCGTAGGGGTGCCATGGTGGAAGCATCAGCAGACAGGGTCCTCCACTGCTCTCTATCCTCAGCAATGCGTACAAGTGTGGAAAAACCGTGTCCTGCCCATTCTTTGATGTTATCAGCCCAGGATTTTCTTTGCCTTCCTCTTCTCCGCTTACCTTCGACTGTTCCCTGGAGGATCGTTTTCGAAAGGGAGTCATGACGAGTTACATGCCCAAACCAGGCAAGCTTTCGACGTTTCACTACTGAAGCCCATACAAGAGAATAGATAATACAAGCTATTTGTATAATTTAATCTTCACAGGAAAACTGATGTTTCTTTTCCAGATCACATTCAGCCTTGTCATGGCAGCTGGGGCCATCTCAAGTCTTGTCTTGATTTCTTTACTTGATCTTCCATCACTACGTATAGTGGACCCGAGATATTTAAAGGTGTTAACTTCTTCTAACGTTTGCCCATTTAACGTAATGTTGGTCGGAACATGTTTCTTATGGCTATTCACCAATATCTTGCTTTTTTCTATATTAAGTTCCATCCCATACGTTCTTGTTACTTTCTCCAGTCTAGAGGTAAGGTCTAGTGACCCATGCACTAAGAAAATTTAATTAAGGATCGTTTGACAGGGGTTGCAATTATTGGTTGTTTGCAACCCCGTCAGCGCCAGATTTAGCAATTCAAGCAACACAAAGCCTTATATAGAACAACATTTAATTCTACCGAACTCACAGACAGTGTTCGTGGACGTTTTGAAAAAACAGTATATAAAAACAATGTCTAAGTGAAACATAAATAGCTTAAATAATAACACTTACCATTCAGACAACATACATCACCAGTCAGCCATGATCAATCATCCATAGGTACACAGTAATACCACGTGCTCTCATGGTTACACCATCTTGCAAAAACAGCATGCAGCCACGCTAACAACGCACCTAAAGCCGCGTGGTTGTAAATTCTATAGTAACCTCACATTATAATACTAATTATTATAGAAATAATGGCTTAACAGAGCTATTTAAAACGCTACAGATAACCAATTGTGATTTTACACTGTAAAAAGGACTTTCAAACTGAGAAAGAGAACACAAATTAGCTATAGCCCATCTTACTAATATTTACACCAAATTATCAGTCTAACATTGCTGACGAAGCACATACATTTATTCAAGTAAGCTGTAATATATTAATAAATTGCAGCACTCGCCATACTAAAGTAAACTATTTCGGCATCAGTACCGTAGTTAATAAATATAACAATCTAAATTGCGTCACAATTAAATATTATTCAAACCGACCACGTGTCGGATTTACACAACATCATTGAAGGTTTTCTTAGCCCCAAACAATATGGAAATACTTAACCATTAATTTCATTTACACAAATGTAATAACTGAATATGTCAGTTCCGGTACCGGCCACGTGTTATAGTTCCTGAACATGGATCATCTGCTCCAGTCACGCCATGTCTGAATAAATTTAGATCTAAAACCAACCGCACGCGAAATAAATAATTTTGAATGGACCATATAATTATTTAAACACGACGCCAAATTAATGGTGCACTTATAGTCCTATACTCTCTCTAACACTATCAGGACTTCAAAATGTTAACAAATAATATTCTATCTAAATTAACTCACGTGTCCAAGGCAACTTGACTTCAACTCTGGTTCGGCGACTTCTCTCCTGGCGTGCTGCAATTGAAATGACAGAGAAGATTGAAATTCTAAGCTTTGCGCGTTTAGCATACCTTTGATTGGCTGTTGTTCTGTCAGCAGACATGACTAATGTTCTATTTTTAGATCATGAAAAAAAGATGGTGCTGATTAAAATTCCGCAGCACGAAGGAGAAAATGACGAAAATGGCGCTGTCACAGACGTAACACTAATACCTTAACGTAAGACGGAATCATAATCCGTAGCCCAACGTTATACGGAAATCTTCCTTTGCCAGACGTATGTAAATTATCTCCCGATACTGGATATGTTGAACATCTTATCATTTTATATTTTGCATGTGACAAGTTTAACCTGCTGGTGGTTGTACATGTCCATAATATGCTGGCAACCTCAGCTCATTATAATAATAGTCATGAAAAACCAGTTTCAGCATCTAGCCATTAAAATTATTTTAACCAGGCCATAGCAAAAAATAATTATCACCATCACGTGAAACCACTCTCACCAGTTGTCGATGAGGAAAAACTATATAGTGTGAATTCATACACATCACTTATTTATTTACTCGTGTAAAACAATAATTGATTATTAAACTTGATATATGTATTTACAAATTTCAAGTCGATTTAATTATAGAGAGAACTGCTTTCGTATGAATAAGAAGGACGAAGATGGGTAATAAATTGTTGGGCACAGGATGGAGCGACACCCCCACCCCTCATTTCTTCTTGACTGTTATTACCACTTGCATTTCTTTTCTCTAATTTCTTTTCTGTAGATGAAAGGGGAGTACTCGCTGTCACTCTTACTAGGACAGGTTCACTCCCCTTGTCTGTTAAGTTGGTCAGAGTAATCTTTGAAGCGTTTACAACTCTTCGTTTTGTTTCTTTGAGTCCAGGGATGATTAACCGCCTTCGCTGTCCACTTGCAAATCCTATTACATTCACCCACGGCGCGGTGTTTCTTCGAGTGCAGTTTATGTCCCCGTTACCCCGTCTCAATACTCCATGGAATGGCATCATATTATGCAGATACACGGGCGGTAAGAAGACACTGGTGACGGTTTTCGCTTTCCCATGTTTCAGGGACCACTATTACGCCAGACTTATGGCAGGAAAAGTCTCTCAAAGCGTGCAGGTGTCCCCTGTTTTTGATGCCTGGGAAATTTGGGGTAACCATTTCAACATGTTACTCAAAATCTTCTTGAAGTTGTATTCCCAGGAGAATTCTCTGGTCAGATATTATGAGTTGTTGTCTGCTCCTCTATGCAGGTGTTCCACTAACGCTTGAACACCTGCTACCTTAGGGGCAACATATATATATATATTGTGTTCGAGCCTGTCTCTCATTGCTTCAGTCCTAAAATTCCTGCCGTGAGAAGTTAGAAGACTTAACGTCAGCTTGCTTGCTATTATAGAGTGGGAGATCCTGACAGTCTTGGTAAGCAATTTTAGTGCTTGGTAATTAGTGTACATTTGTTCTTGGGATTTGTAAAAAGTCAGAGTAAGCCTTTATACAGGGTTTTAGTAATGTGGTAAATTACAGCAATAATTCAACCCGAAATCTGAAGCTATAGCCAGTTTTCTTTTTGAGAATCGAATTATGATTGTATGCTGCTATTAGTTATATGAGCCAAATGGTTGTGTGACTTGATGTCTGATATAGTTCATTAAAAGGAATACTCGGCTTCCTCTATATATATGGATAACTATGTAATTGATTCTTTAACACACATACAAAGGTTAACCTAAGCAATCGACATATTTTGGCCTCATGCCCGGATTTGTGTAAATATACATTTTTTCCAACATGTAACTTGAATTTAAGTAAGCACCTGTACATTAGTTGATTATTTTAACTTCAATTATAATGCTTTCCGAGAGTAGACTGCTGTTGTTGAAATTTGCTGTATGTAATTATGAAATGTGTCGAACGCCATTGTTTCCAGTTTAGACTGGTCGGCGAATTGGGTATCTGCCGGTGGGTTAGCTGACCTGACTGATTTTAATGTTACATCTCGCCAAGAAAGAGGGGGAGGGCAGCCTTGTATACATGCCTAAAACCCATCCCAGCGTTAGTTGAGGGTAACCGGTCTTCGTATTATTACGCAAAAGCTACAATAAGCCGGCCCTGCACATATTGTTTGATGTCTGCTGATCGGTAGGTAAGCAGGGGAGAGTAAAAAGAAACTGCGAACCACCAGGTCAAAACTGACCAGCTGAAAGGGGGAGTTGGAATAGGTGTATGTTTATCGGTACCTATTTCGACCCTGTTTATCTGTTGTGCCGTGTTGTAATGTTTATGATTTAATTTAGCGAGTTGATCATAGGGTTTGATTATGCTTTCGTTACAGCAAACCCCTGTCATCTCTGGTAGATCACAGCCTCAGTCTGACTTTGCCTTCGTATAACGGTTGGATAAGTCATCAACCCTTATACAGCTGGGTTTCCCACCAACTATAGTGGTGCCTATTATCATCACCCTATTACGGGCCCATTGATGATTGCCCTTGCTTGGAAAACATAAATAATTCGTCCACCAGCAAGTAATAGGATGGCCCGCTCCATTGGCACCAGTTTTCTTTTTCCATCAAGCTACGTCGTCCACTATTAATTAGGGCTGCTACATTAGTAGTAGGCCAATACAGAACGTGGATTTATTCCTCCGCATCTATTGTATCGTGAGTGTTTCCGTCGCACCTCTCGAGTACCTGGATTTACAGCCGGGTGCATTTATTACACGGATTAGTCCGCTATTTCCCTGTAGAAGAGAGGGTTAGCATATCTCCAACGGCTGAGATCCCACTGGAGCATCAACGCACGCGTGCCAACAAAGAAGGACTCGGGGAGAGTGCACTCAAATTTATAGAGGAGGAGGGTAGATTTTAAAAACACGGTGGACCGCAGCAGTTAGTGACATTTATTAGCAGGGTCACTGAACGGGACAAGTCAACGGGATTAGTTTGTCTAGGTAAGACTCTCTATTTCAGGATTTCCAGCAAAGGATTATTACTTTAATCATCACCCCCATAATTGTCGGAGTGTGGAGCTTACTTGGATTTTTTTTCTGAGTGGTCCAAATATTTCAAACTAACCTTCTCTTTTTTTGTATCTCGTACATTGATGCCTGCATCGTATTGAGGTTTTCTTTCATGTGGTGATAGATTTCATGCTTATTTTACCATTGTTTTTTTTTTACTGCTGTTAATAAAATATATAATTACTTAACGGATCAGATTTCCCTTCCTATTTATACCTGTACTCGTTAACTTGTATTCGTACTGTTGTATGTGGATACTTACTTACTTACTTAGTCGTTCCCCTTCTACCGTGAGGTGTAGAGGTTTGGAAGAGAGAGCGCCAGACTATCCTATCGGCTGTCTTCCTCCTGGCCTGGTTCCATTCTAGTCCTCGGTCCTTCAAAGATTGTCTAATGTTGTCCTCCCAGCGGACTCTGGGTCGTCCTGGGGGTCTGGATCCTTGGCTCTTTGTTTCCCATGCTTGTCGTGGTAGCCGGTCTTCTCCCATTCTGCAGACATGGCCAAACCATCTTAGTTGGTACTGTTCTACTTGGGTCTGCAGGGGGTGGGATTTAAGGCCTTGACGTATCGTCTGGTTGCGTACCATGTCTCTTCTTGTTACTTCAACCACCTTCCTCAGATATCTCATTTCTGAGGTTTGGATCTGGCTTTTGTGGGTTGTAGTCATTGCCCATGACTCGCATCCATATGTCAAGACTGGGACATAGGTGGAGTGGTATACAGCCATCTTCGTTTTCTTACCAACCTCTCTCTTGCTGAGGAATCCTCGATTTATGGCCTGAAAAAGTCTCCCAGCTGCTGCTTTTCGAGTGGCCTACTCTTCTTTGATGCCTCCCTTTCGGTCAATAATAGCTCCGAGGTATTTAAAGTGGTCTACCTGCTCCAGGACCTGTTCTCCCAGCTTAATCTGATGTCTTCTTTCTTCTCGTGATATCACCATGGATTTTGTTTTAGAGCTGCTTATGACCATCCCTCTCTTCTCCAGCTCTTCCTTCCAGACTTGCAGGTTGAATTGGAGATGTGCCTCTGACTTAGCAATCATGGCAACATCATCAGCAAATGCCAGCTCCAAAATACAGACCTGTCTCATCTTCCAGTACCCCACTGAATACTTTCTTGTTCTCTCCTTACATGCCTTAATGACATCGTCCATGAGGAGTATGAAAAGGTAAGGTGACAGGATATCACCTTGTCTTATACCAGTGGTGGTAATGAACTCTTCTGACTTATGGTTTGCTGTCCTCACATAATTTCTGCAAGACTTGTAGAAGCTCTGTATAGCAAGAATCAGAGGTGCTGGAATGTTCTTCCTTGCCAAACAATCCCAAAGTTTGCTCCAGGGGACCCTGTCAAACGCCTTTTCCAGATCTATGAAACAAAGATGGATCTCACTCTTATACTCAAGGTCCTTTTCACTCAGCTGTCTGAGTGTGAAGATTAGGTCTTGAGTACTTCGGTTCGCTCGGAATCCGCACTGGACCTCATCCAGTTGTGGCTCAGCTAGGCGTCGGAGTCTCTGCTCTAGAATTCTAGAGTAGATTTTACCAGGGACACTGAGAAGGGATATACCTCTATGGTTTCCACACTGTCGATTGTGACCCTTTTTGAAAATTGGTGTTATGATGGCAATCTCCCAATCCTTTGGTATGGTCTTGTTGTACCACGCTGCCTATAGAACCCTTAAGAGTAATAGGTCGCCTGATGCTCCCATGTACTTAACCATTTCTGATGTTATCCCATCATGCCCTGCTGCTTTGCCCATCTTGATTTTCTCCAGTGCTGCCTTCAGTTCTTCCATCTTTATGTCATCTTCACCATCATTGGTTTTCTCTTCTGTGCTAGTGGTTATCATTTCTGATGCTTCACCATGCTCACCATCCAGGAGTTCTGAGAAATATTCTTTCCATCTTTCCATTACTTCTTTCGGGGCAGTAAACAATTTGCCTTGCTTGTCCTTTATAAATTTGAGAGGGCATTGTTTTTCCTTCCTCATGTTCGTTAGGGTCTTATAGAACAATTTCTGGTTTTCTTGTGCATCTTTTTCTAGCTTTTCTCCAAATTCTTCCCAGGACTTCTGTTTTGCTGCTAGCACGTATGTGGATACATGGAGTGTAATAAACCTTATCTCGTTGCAGAGCAGGAGGCAGGGTGACAGTAGTTGAACAAAAGGTCACTGAGTGGCGAGGGGAGAGTTAGTATAGGTTCTCACTCTCGATAACTATAAGTCACACTATCCACCATCAACACCATTTCTCTTCTATCATCTCAGACATGTCTCAGACCTTTGTCTTATCTCTGACATCACACAGACTTGGATTTCTTCTTAGGCAGCCTCTTACTTAAATCACTCGTGACAATCAGTTATCTTATATATATATATATATATATATATATATATATATATATATATATATACGAGGGGCGTTCAGAAAGTAATGCACCACATCGTTTTTCTCAGGAGCTGTTTATTCAAAAAGCATGAAAGTTATATACAATATACATGGATATGTCATGTAAACATCGATATTATTCAACATAATCCCCATCAACTTGTACAGCTTTATGCCAGCGCGAAACAAGTGCATGTATTCCTAGCCTGTACCAGATTTTGTCTTGAGCATGTAGCCATTTCTTCGCTGCATGAATCACTCCTTCATCATCTTGGAACCTTGTCCCACGGAGTGCATCTTTAAGTGAACCAAATAGATGAAAATCAGAGGGTGCCAAATCGGGACTATAGGGTGGATGGGGTAGTACAGTCCAACCCAATTTGGTGATTGCTTCCCGTGTTGCCAGACTTGTGTGAGGGCGCGCATTGTCGTGAAGGAGAAGCAGGTCTGCTGGATTCTTGTGCGGCCGAACTCTGCGAAAACGTTGATTGAGTTTTTTCAATGTCTTAATGTAAGCTTGCGAATTGATTGTCTCTCCTCGTGGCATAACGTCCACAAGAATCATACCTTCAATGTCCCAAAAGACAGTGATCATGACCTTTCCAGCTGAAGGAATTGTCTTGAATTTCTTTCTTCTTGGTGATTGCGGATGATGCCACTCCATTGACTGTCTTTTTGTCTCAGGTTCAAAATGATGTGCCCAGGTTTCGTCACCTGTAACGATCTTAGCCAAAAAGTTCTCTCAATCAGCATTGAAACGCTCCAACAATTCAGAAGAAATTGCTTTCCTTTGCAATTAGTGGTCATTTGTGAGACTTCGAGGAACCCATCTTGCGCAAACCTTAGAAAATCCGAGAGTTTTTATAACTGCATTTGCACTACCAATGCTAACTGACAGCTGTAAGGCCAATTGTTGAGTAGTGATTCGCCTATTAGTAAGAATAATGCCCTCAGGGCATTTCAACATTTCTGCGTTGGTGGCTGTGGCATGACGTCCACAGCGCGGCCGATCAAGCAGCTCCGTTATCTCCACTTCCTGATTCTTTGATTCTCTGAACCCAGCGACTGACTGTACTCCTGTCGACTGCAAAACTTCCATACACATCACATAGACGCTTGTGAATATTCACAACAGTTTCCTTCTCTGCAACGAGAAATTCTATCACAATTCGCTGTTTATAACGCAAGTTGCTAACACGCTCCATTTCAACGGTTAAGGGCAGCCGTATTATTTGGTCGGTTGCGGTGCAATTTGGTGCACACAATTGGCACATGCTATATTTGAAGTGTGCAAAATTTCATGCTTCTATCTTCATTATTAGCTGAGAAAAACGATGTGGTGCATTACTTTCTGAACGCCATTCGTATATATATATATACATGTCGTGGTTGAGTTAAGGTTTTAGAGTATTTGTCGAGTCAGACAATTTGTGTGAAATCGACAATGAGAGTGAACTGACAGAATTATAGACAACACACCGATAATGTGTAAATAGGGTGAATGTCGTAATTTTTATCTGAGAGGGTGCTGATGGATATTGGTCCCTTTAGAGTGTAGAGGAATATTGAAGGCTCTGTGAGAATAAGGATTTAGGAGAATGAGGTAGTAGATTCACAAGCGCTGGGAAGAACAAGGACAGTCTCTTATTACGACAATGTCTGTTTCTCACAGACTATTCCTATCTCTCTTCTGAACAAACAATTGTTTGTCAGTTCCAGTCGCTCAGGCGCACTCACCGATTTGGTGATTCTGTTGCACCACGTACATATATAATATCAGTTCTATCAATTCTCTACAGCTTTAAAAGGAGAGCTAGTGACTTGAGTCCACATAGCCTGGAAGCGAGTTAACAGCGTTGCTAGGCATTCGTTTTATGAAATAATCGTTCGTAAAGGAAATAGATGCCCAAAAATAGAGTCAGACACAAAAATAGAGTCAGACCCAAACAATAGAGGCAGACACACACAAAATTATGGAAGACACTCACAAACATAGATATTAAAAAGTGACTGACCCAAAAAAAAAACAGACAGACTCAAAGAATAGAGGCAAACCCAAAAATAGATACTTACCAAAAAATAGAGGCAGACAAAAATGGTGGTAGACCAAAAATATAGGGACAGACACAAAAATAGAGGCAGTAATAAAAATAGAGGCAGATATAAAAATTAGAGGCAGATATAAAAAAATAGAGACAGATATAAAAATAGAGGCAGACCCCAAAAATAGAGGCAGACACAAAAAAGAGAGACAGAAACAAAAATAGAGGCAGAAACAAAAATAGAGGCAGACCAAGAAAAAACAGAGGAAAACACAAAAATATAGGCAGACCAAAAAAAACCAGAGGCAGACATAAAATTAGGGGCAGACCAAAAAATACAGAGGCTGACACAAAAATAGATTCAGATAAAAAAAACAAAGGCAGACAAAAATAGAGGCAGACAAAAAAAAGGAGACCAAAAAACCAGAGGCAGACCAAAAATAAAAAGAGGCAGATATAAAAAATAGGCAGACCAAAAAAAAAGAGGCAGACACAAAAATAGAGGCAGATATAAATAATAGCGGCAGACCCAAATAAAAATAGAGGCAGACTCAAAACAACAGAGGGAGACACACACGATAGAGACAGACGGAAAAACATTTGGAGAATAGAATTTATATATACAAGAAAGATAAAGAAAATTTGATACGCGTTGTAACAGCTGGGGCATAAGGCTGTAAGACAGAGAAGAAGATAAGTGAATGTGGAAGTCTCACCATCATGGTTTATATTTTTAACGTGGTCGTTATTCATATACCGCCTCTCACGTGTTATATTCGTTTTATGAAATTATCTTGCTTAAAGGAAATAGAGGCAGACACAGTCACATAATTATTGGATCGATCTATTCTCCTCTCCGGCAGTAGTCAGTTACATTTGTTGTGAGTACTGATTACGTGAAATTCCGGGGTCGGCACATTTCTTTCTCTGCTATCAAGCAGATATTTGGTATTTTCATATCTTTGAACACTCCCTTCGGTGATAATTTGCCATGTTGCTTTAATCTTCTCGGCTTTGCTAAGATTAGGCAAAAGTAAAAAACCAAGATGGTCAGTTTCGTATTGTGACCGAGTGTTGAGTTTACCTAAGGCGTGCCGGGCGATAAATCATCCGTCTGCGGACATATTACAGACATGCACCTGGAAGTTGGAATGTTGTAATAAGCTTCCAGCAGAATTATTACAAAAATATTACTTGAGATAAAAGTAAGAAGTTATTGGTAATCACTGACGAGAATATTCGGAAATCTCACTTCCATATTTGGAAGACATGACCTTTGCATTAACGCACATAAATTTCCTAGATGAAATATTTTTAATTACCCAGCCACAACACACAGGTTTTGAAACGATGGGAGGGCATTTGAAACATAGGAAGAACACAATTAGTGATTTGACCCTACCTAAATCGTTACAAAGTAATACCGGGGGAGGGGGGAGCGAAGTGTAATAAAAGCTGACACTTTAGTAAGTTTGCAACACTGTGAAAATTAATCTCGCGTCAAGAAGACAACCAGAACTTGCCAGAGTTAAGAATAGCAGCAGAGTTCATTTACCAGACCGGACCTTGTTTTAGTAAATTGAGGACTTAGCGCCCAGGACAATTCTACCATTTTAACATGGAAAACCGGAATCTGAGGAATCTGTAGCACAAAGTCAAAGTAGGAACTTATTGCTAAAATAACAATACCTCAGACCACGTGTAAGAGGCATTGTCAAAGTGCCTTAAACTATTTATCTGAGCCAGCAGTAAGAGAGCTAAAAGATTGGCTTTGTGGTATCAATTGAGGGTACCATCTCTGGAACAAGTTAGGGTATAAGTAGCCTGAAGTCAACGCTTGACACCATCATAAGAACAATGCCTGGGAAATATCTATGAGCTCTTACGTGTTAATTAACTTTGGCATTTTGTCCATACTTTTTTTCTATATGGTTCTAAAAGGTAAAGGTAGTCCCATAGCAGATACTAAAGGAGAAAATACAGTAAGAAGATGAAAGTAAAACACGCGTGAGCAACAGCGAAGAAGACAACAACACAGAAGAGACAGAACATAACCTCGTCCAAGCCAGGCAGGTATTAGAAGAAATTAAAATAGCACAACAGGCAATAGAAAGAGACCTCAAAACAATAACAGAAATAAAAGAGTCTAATGAAGAAATCCTAAGGAAAATAGAGATTGAAAGAGCACTTTTAACAGAAGAAAAAAGGCAAGAGTCCGGAAAATTGAACAAGCAGGAAAACAAAGAAAATATGGAAGAAAAAATTAAGGAAACAGTTAAACTACTTATTCCATACCTAGTAGAAAGAGTGTGGAGTAAAATGGTTTCTTGGAATAAGGAGTTTGTAGAGAACATGAGAGAAAGTGGGCAAAATAAAACAAAAAGTACATAGAGAAACTAACACAAAAAAACATGTAAAAACAAAAACATAACTATGATATAACCATATAAGATGGAGACTAGAGACCATAGAGCTATAAAAGTAGTTCAGTGGAACTGTAGGGGTGCCAGGAAGAACCTGATGTCTCTTTTGGGGCAATATAAGGAATCAAAACCCATATTTGCAATACAAGAAACCCTCCTAAGCCCCCAACAAAAACTGAACTATCAAGGATATGTAACACTTAGAAATGATAGATCGGAGGGTAGAGGAGGGGGTGTGGCCTTTTTAATACATGAAAGCTACAAAATATTAAATTGGGAACAATTTAACATAGAAACTATTGAAGGAATAAGTGTAACAGTAGACAGTGAGCCAGATAACTTAAAAATAATAAACATTTATAGCCCCAAGGGTAATATAATCCATAGGGACATTGCCACTATAAACACACAAATAGACCAAAGAACATTATTGGTAGGTGACTTTAATGCACACCATGTGGCATGGGGTAACAACAGTAATGATCCAGCAGGAAAAAGACTGTTGGACTATATTGAAAGTGCTGAGCTAATCATACTAAACGATGGCTCAGTGACAAGGGTTAACCCATGCAACAATGGAGAAAATTCCGCAATAGACATAAGTATTATAACACCAAATCTAGCCTCTGCTAAATGGGAAGTACTGAATGACTCCAGCTCAGACCACTTACCCATAAAAATAAACCTAAACGACAAATACAGAACTAGTTCAAGAAGCTCCAAACCTACATTCAACCTCAAAAAAGCAAACTGGGAGTCCTTCCAATTGGAGCCAAGTAAACTAAGCATATAACAAATTGAATCTAACAGTATAGATATATTTGCAAAAAAACTAACAAATAAGATTTTTAAAATAGCAATAAAATATATACCAAACAGGAATATGCCTGATCACTTAAAACTAACACAAAAAGGTAAAGATAGGAAAAGAAGCAAAGATAAAAATCCAGTACCATGGTGAAGTAACCATTCTAACAGATTCCCTTTCATCAGTATTAGCTATCAGAAACAGAAGTGAATGTAGCAGGCCAGATATTATAGGGGAAATACTACAGGTTAATACATATCTGCACACTATAGGATGCTGTGCAACACTAACATGGATACCTTCACATTTGGGGATAGCAGGAAATGAGCTTGCAGACAAAGAAGCCAAAGGGGGAAGAACTAGCCATAACAAAATTGAAGTAGGCTTAGGGAAGTTTGAAATTAAGAGCTTAATTGCCCAAGCAATAACTAAAGAGTGGATAACAGCATGGGACCAAAGTAAAAAAGCAAGACACTCATATAAAATCCTAAAAAAACCAAGCAAAAAATGTCAAATACAAGATGAACTAAAAATACCAATTAATAAAAAATTGCTGAGGCTCAAGCTTGGAAGGGGATATTTCATGATTGAGGAACCCACATGTGAAGAGTGTCATGAACCAAACACTATTAGACACTTTCTGGTGGACTGCAAAAAATATGACAAGCAGAGGCAAAACATTAAGACATACTGTAGTAACCACACAGTAGAAATGAGTGTAGAAAATCTCATAGGCACAAAGACACCTTCAGAAGTACAAAAGTTAATAAAACACTATATTACTAAAACTAAAGGTAACATATAAAAAATAAATAAGGATCCGAGCCAGTAGTCCACACTGGTGAAAGACTCGCCCCAGATACATACAGATTAACCAAATAAACCGTCCAGTGAAAATTAAAAACATACCAGCTTAGAAAATATCATATTTTGGATAAAAAAGCCATTTTGAACTAGGCTATAACAACTACACCAGGAAAATAAATACCTACTAGAGATAGTTAGTTGCTTATCCTTTACAGGACGTGGCAATCAAACCCAGCTTTTATTGGCTGTTTGTGATTTTTCTAGGCAATTTGTTTCATTCAGTAGTTTGCCATTGCTTTCTGAACGGTACGGCGCTTATACCATTGTTAAAAATCCACACAAAGCGATCTGCTACCAAACCGCCCGCAGCAGGTTTCGAACCTGGTATATCTGGATTATGAAACTGCGTTCATATCCATTAGGCCACAGACGCCGACACTAGAGATAATATAGTATAAAATAAATAAAAACAAAAACATATTACAATAAATGAAACACGTCTTGATATAACCAACAGCCCCATGTACATGGTAGATGGTTGAAAGGGGCGTGCTACAAAGAAAAGTAGCAAACACTTTAATTTAAAAAAAAAAAATCTTACGTTCAGCCTTCTGGGGAAACCTGGTTGGTTACTGGTGAAGATGCCCATGGCATGTGGAGACTACGTGACCTCGCCGGTCACAGTCTGAATCGTGGTCAAGGTCCTCACAGAGTCAGTCGGTGGCCGTGTACTGACTTGTACAGCTTAGGGTCGCGTGAGGTTCCTCCCTTAACACATGCATGGTTCGAGGGCGCTTCACTGGGGGGGAGTTTGGTCGGTGTGTGCCGGAGCACTATACGGGTAATACCCACACACCTTAGGACCGGGGTAGCCACCACTCTGGTCCGTCCATGTGAAAGCTGACTGACGCTTCTTGGGTCTCGGAACACATCCATTTCTATATGGATGTGTGTGATAAACGAGCGCAAAGGCCTTGTTGCTCCATCTTTTCCTACATTTTTCATATTGTATTTTCTCCGACATTTGCTCTTTCATCTCATATTTGCGATCCACATTTGCTATTTCATTGTTGTGATTACTCGCGACCGGTATCTAGAGAACCACATTTGTTCTTTCATCGGGGGAAATAAAGTCCTTTGATTGAGTCCACATGCCTGACATTATCGTTTGAAGCCCACATTGCATCGTGATAAATCTGGTAAAAACACATCTGGGCATGTTGTAATTTCTGTGACACCACATTGGACGCTCAGATTGGCCAGGGGAAAACGTCTCATGCTGTAATGGTGTTATCTTGGGTCGGCCGCGGTTCAGACAAGCGTTGATTTACCACATTGGACGCCCACCTTGGCCAGGTGAACAATAAACAATCAGAGGTCAAACTACACCCACGTTTGGACTGACAGGGGAAAAGAGCGATCCTGTGAATGAGTGACCAGAGGGCCCATTAAGGACTGGTTGGTATGGGCGGAGCTGTACAAGAAACCCATATTGGACTGGCAGAAATATAATCTACGGCGTAGCTTGTTCTAGGAAGGAGTCCAGTTTTTTACCTTGTGAGGAAGAGATTAAACCCAAAAACGCATAGCCTAACACACGTGTTTATTCAGAGTGGATATAATTCAGTTCTGTGATGAATTGTGTTCTTAAAGGATTTTGCGAAGGGAAAAGAAGGTTAGTAGATCTTATACTTATTAATACACTTTCTTAATTTTGTTTATTTTAACCTCACAGCTAAAATGTGCGAAAGATAAAGTTTCCAATAATTCTTGGCATAACTGATTAATAAAATCAGAAGATTTTCCTAGAAGATGATAGGATGATAGGAGGTAATTAATAGTTCATATTTCACATTTATCATCATCACAGTCTCCCATGCGCACACACTCTCATGCACAAGATATTTAACATCATTAGAATTGAACTCAGAGAGAGAGAGATGAAAAATGAGCAGTAGTTTAAATGAAAGTCAACCAGTGATGTTAAATGTGAAAACTTACGAAGACTTTTGTGTGTCTTCAGTTCATCAGAAGTCTGAGTCTACACGCAACGTGTCTGACGTCTAACCAGAAATAAGTTATCAAAAACGGACATTTGGCTAGCAGAATTCGCCATAGGACATCTTTCATTCCTCAATTAAAAAGGAATATTGTCTCACCCACAAGTCATAAGGTGGACTCAGCATTTTTCGTCACCATATACTGCTTGCTCACAAGTTCAATACAGAGTTATCACAAGTTCAATACATCGTTATCACAAGTTCAATACAGAGTCATCATAAATTCAAATCACTCGAAAGATCATTATTATCTGAAGTCAAGCAAAAGAGCTCAAAAGAGGAATCGCATATTTATACCACGTGCAACACACTCTTAAGCGCATTTTATGAAGCAGACTCGAATGTATATGAATCACCACTACATACGCAAGATTATGAGTCTACATATCTGATAACGTCTCTTTTTCTTGGAAGACAGACATCATCATCATCAGTTGATAAGATCTCTATGGTGTTGTTCGCTCCACTGTAGTGTATGGAATGTCAACTTGACCTACGCAGTGGTGTGTAGACATGGATTGAGTGTATAATGTGCGAATGATAATAAGGGTTCGTGGTGTTGACAAATGTTCTTTTCTCACACTCATGTATGGCTGGAAGTCATCGACACCAACGACTGTGTACCTTTCTACAGTTTAATTGGACGTATACACTCGACAGCACAGATAGTGACAAATCACAGGTTGGCATAATACATCATGGTACAGTGCATAAATGGTCTTGCAATGTTACATGGGCACTCATGTAGAATAATTGTATAATGGACTGTCAGTAGCCAAGCACTCAGTATCGCCCATACATATATATCATCTGACTTCACTGACTGAGCACGTCAGCTTATAAATAATATTTCAGATGGCTTCTAGACCTAATCTCGTCTAGCGACGATTCTTTAACATAATGTTCAGCACATATTTTTCCATATAATAATATTGAACCGCTAATAAAGGGTTCTCATGTGTAGCAGTGATCTCTGGACTAATCAAGCGATAATACGGGCATCCCTTTTCTCTTCTTGAAAGTCACTACATGTTTGGTTCCAAGATGGCTTCACTCGTGAGCTGTCACTCACGTTTGGATACAGATAATGAATCTGTCCTAAAGTTAGTCATTCATTAAACATTTCATTGCTCTGTAGATTTGATCATGAACAATTGACTGCATTCTACAGGATATAGTGCTGCTAGGAATCGAAGTCGTTTTCATCGAGTCAAATATATTCTCTTAGACATTCAAATCGTACCTATCGAAAATGGTGGCTTCGTACGAGAGTTCATAAGAGTATCTTTGATTACCTTGGTATCAGAAATATAATTCTGCCATTCCTTGGCAATACGAATAAACACTGGGGTAAAGCATACACGATAGGTCTAGACGACTATCACTTTCCCCACAAATACTGAGATCACTTTTTTCCCGGCGACAAGCCGACATAGAAAAAACAGTCCCCATCAGGACGAAGCCAAATCACACCACACTCTAGCGACACATCCGCCGAATAGCCTTTGACCTCTCTAGAGACAACAGAACATATAGTTCGACTTAGATATGTAAAGATATACAGATATAAGACAGACTCGTCCTACTCAGACAAACAATACACATAAATTCAGGCCATAGATATTCTGAAGCAAGAACAATCTATTACTACCCAAACAACGAATAAATCGCAGTAAAATGGATTCATCCGCGGAGTTCGATCGAAAGAGCCGACACAACTTTCAAGGGAAGTAACTCAATAATGACTTTTCCTTAAGCACTATTTTGTTTACAAAATATTTGCGAACATAACAAGTATACCAATGTATAATATTGTAAGATATCAAAGACTGCACGTAACAGTCTTACCACACCTCCCGGGAAAAAAAAATGGAACATTTTTTTTTTTTTTGAAATACATCTAGGAGCAACGTACAATAGGCTCACAACGCATGAATAATGCGCAGATGAAAATATCAGGAATACCTATAACGCCTAATATGAGGCTAAGTCGACTTATGGAGCGACTGGTGAGAATGTGTCTCATAAACTGAGAGAAATTATTTCTCTACAAGTATATTTTTCCAGGAAGGTGTCATCAAAGTATAATACAATTCTGGCAATTACACAATGCCTAAAAAATTCATATCATCATTTCGTATTAGATATCTTAAATTTATGATTTATGAAGAAAAAATCATCAAAGCACAGCGGTGAATAAACATCAATGAACCGCTATGTAGTGATACAATCATTATATTATTAAATTACAAATGTGTATCTATCATGATATAGAAAAGGAACTACTATAGAACTAGACATATCAAGAAGTCTAAGCCCTAATAGTTATGTGGAATCATGTGGGCATCTTGACAGAATGTCTGCCATCACATTATCTGATCCACGAATAGCTCGCACAGAGAAATGAAAAGGTTGAAGAGCAATTGCATATCGAGTAGACCTCGAGCTCTTCAAATTCTTACTCTGTATAGCAGTAAGAGCTTTTTGGTCGGTTTCTACTATGAAATGTGCGCCTAGAAGGAATCTCTGTAGTTTGAGGATC
Organism: Oreohelix idahoensis; assembly: GCA_024509875.1. Classification (NCBI taxonomy): domain Eukaryota; kingdom Metazoa; phylum Mollusca; class Gastropoda; order Stylommatophora; family Oreohelicidae; genus Oreohelix; species Oreohelix idahoensis. The sequence continues at coordinate 209,851 of JAMPIV010004033.1, forward strand.
GACCAAACCATAGCTAATAGCTCACGGTCTAAAACCGAATAATTCCTTTCTGCCGCATTAAGTTTTCTGGAAATATACATTACAGGATGCAGAGTTCCAGAGTACTCTTGCATTAGTGCCGCTCCAATCCCAGTGGATGAAGCGTCACTACGAAGAACGAATGTCTTATCTTTAGTGGGTAGCACTAAAATAGGTGGTGTTGAAAACAATGTTTTAATCTTATCCAGAGAGCATTGGCATTCCTGAGACCAGTGGACCACATTAGGCGAACCTTTCTTTAGAAGTGTTGAGAGAGGTGCCATGATAGAGGATAGATTCTGAATGAATCTGCCATAAAATTGAATAAGACCTAACAGACTTCTCACCTGTTTTTTAGTCTTAGGGATTGAGATGTTAAGTATCTTACTAGTATTATGGTCCTCTGTCTTTAGGAAACCATGACCAACTCGGTGGCCTAGGAAAGAAATTTCGCTAAAACCAATATAGGCTTTAGAGGGTTTCGCTGTCAGGTTGTGCTCACGCAAAGTAGACAGCAATTCATCTAACCCTGAATAGTGATCTTCCCAAGTATCGCTGAAAAGACAGATGTCGTCTAGATATGCAATGACATCTGACCGATAAGATAGGATTCGGCGCATCATGCGTACGAATGTAGCTGGTGCGTTCATAAGACCGAAAGGCATAAAATTCCATTGGAACAAACCTCTAGGTGTTGAAAAAGCCGTGAGAGGTTTGGCGCGTTCAGATAAAGGAACTTGCCAATATCCTTTAGACAAATCAAGTTTAGTGAAAAAATGAGATTTGGAGAGTCGAGTAAGTAGCTCTTCCAGTAAAGGCATAGGTTCGGCATCGAACTTCGTTACTTGATTCAATTTTCGATAGTCAACGCAAAGACGTATGTTATTGTCTTTTTTACGCACAATAACCATCGGCGAAGAATATGCAGAGGTGGATGGTTCGATTATTTTCAAATCTATCATCTCATCCAACTCTTTCTCGACCTGTGCTTGAAAATGTATAGGTATAGGATAAGGTCTAACCCTAATAGGAGTATGGTCAGTTAGAACAATGTCATGTTGAATGACATTCGTTTGTCCAGGGATGTCAGTGAGTACATCCTGAAATGTTTGCAACATAGTTGAAACTTGTCGCTGTTCTCCTAGAGACAAATCAGGAGAGACAGTAACGTTCTTCCATGATTCACTAGAATGAAGTGGGATCATTGGAAGAGGAAGATTTACATCTGAAAAACTTGTTTCCTCATCCTGTATCACGGACAGTGATGAGTAATGACCATGTTGTACTGGAGAATTGTCCGTTGCTTGGAAAATGGGTTGCAAATAATCCGGACGTTCATGGAATTCAGTAAGCATATTGATGTGGAAGGTTTTATGCTTCCCATCAATATCGACAATATAGTCGACATCGGAAATTTTCGATATTATATCGTACGGACCTTTCCAAGAAATAAGTAATCTGTTTTCCCTACAAGGTAGTAATACAAATGCTTTGTCACCAGGACAAAGTTGTCGTAAGCATCTCTTCTTATTGGCAAATTGCCTTGCCTTCTGTTTCGCAAATTCAGAAGAAGAAGTTGCTAATTTGCATGCTTCGATAATTTTTTGTCTCAACGCGATGACATATTCGTAGGATGACTTTGTGTCATCGTCAATATTGTCAGATGTTATGAGATCGTGAAGCAACGACATAGGGCCACGCGGACGCGCGCCAAAGACGAGTTCAAAGGGAGAAAATCCCGTATGTTCATTGGGTACCTCTCTGTAAGCGAAGAGGGCCGCAGGTAAAACTCTGTCCCAGTCTTGAGGATGATCCTCAGTTATCTTCCCCAGTAAGTTTTTAAGTGTTCTATTAAGGCGTTCGACCATACCATTAGACATTGGATGGTAGATACTACTTAAAGATCTATCTATCTGCAGAGTAGACATTACTTGAGACATGGTATCTGATATTAGTTGGGTGCCATGGTCTGACAATATCTCTCCGGGGAACCCCAGACGAGAAAATATAAGCCAAAGAGCATCTGCAATATCAGCAGTAGTAATGCTCTTCAGAGGAATAGCCTCTGGCCAACGTGTGCACATATCAACACACGTCAAGATAAACTGATGTCCTCTGGCAGACTTGATCTTAAATGGACCAATAATGTCTATGGCCATTTTTTGGAACGGCCGAATAGGAATGTCCGCCGCCTGAATGGGTGCAGCATGCCGTGGACCTTTGGATTTAACTTCCTGACATACTTTACAAGATCGACAATAAATCCGTATGTCCTTGTTTACCAATGGCCAAAAGAAAGCCGCAAGGACTCTTGACTTAGTACGGGAAAAACCCATGTGTCCAGCACACTGAGAGTCGTGAGCGTGCTGCAAAATTTTAACTCTCAAATTCTTGGGAACCAGGATTTGAGAATGACTTGACGTAATGGAGTCTTGAACCATACGTACAAGTACGCCATTCTTCTTTGTAATCCACGATTTACGACTTGTGTCTTTATTCGGATCACCTTTAGTTGCAAGAATGAAGAATTTCTTCAGAGTGGGATCATCTTCTTGCTGTTTTATAAACGAGTCACGAGAAATTACCAAGGGATTATCTTGGTTATGCACTTCATTATCTTCAGTAGATGAAGTTTGAGGCATATTAAGAGCCTGAGCTCTAGTGACTACAGCGTTAGCAATCTGCATGTTTTGCCTTTCCCACGTGGAAATTTGTTGCGGAGTGCATTCCTTGACTCCATGAATGCGACCGATGATGAGGTCAGCGATCGGATTCGGAAGAAGACATGCGTGTACATCTCCTGTAAAGAAAGGAGTAGCAATCCTAATGATAGCAGTAGAGTATTTCTCTAATGTGCCGCCAAATGTTACACATTTGACTACTTGTCCAGTGGCACGGGAAGGATCTACGAGTGACTGCCTAACACCAATTGTGGTGCATCCAGAATCAAATAGCACAGAGACTGGATTGTTATTCACTAAACCCTTATGTAAGACAAGAGAACCTCTTCCATCATGCGCGACTGATGCCGGAAGAGCAGGAAGAGGATGGCCACAGCTTAAAGTAGACACTGTGGTTGGCTCAAATAACGTTTTGCATTGGGGGCACTGAGATGCTCTCCCAAAATCAAAAGCGGCACATGCCATATTACTAGCATCATTATTATCTTTACTCTGTTTATAGGCTTCATGGGACTCTTGTTGTGCAGAGTTTGCCTGAAAATGTGGTTTATGTCTTTTGTTTTGAGATCTACCTCGGTTATTATCACCTCTGTAGTTATTGTTACCTCTATTGTAACCCCTATTTGGGTTTGAGTCATAGTTCCCTTGGTTACCATTATCATATTCATTATAATGAGTATCTCTGTAATTATGATCTTGTTGACTCCAAGACGGATAACCCTGATAGTTTCTATAATTACTTCCTCTACGGAAATTCCTATAATTATGACCACCCCTGTGTCGAGAGCTATCAGCTCGTCTCCAGTTCTTTGAAGAAGAACCCTGAAATGATTGGTTACCTTGGTTTTGATAACTATTATGGTTACCTTTTTTATCAAATCTGTTTTGAGGTCCCTGAAATCTGTGTGAATAATTGGGATTGTATGGTGTTGCTGAAGCAACTGGCATACTCTCCTTAATCTTAGTGTTGCCAAAAGTCACGTCGGGGTGTGCAGTGACATATTGGGAACAATATTCTTCCATTTCTTTTAGAGATTTGGGTTTACGCTCATGTATAAATTCAAGGAAAGGTTTGTTCACACATGACATAATCTTATCTCTGAGCAACAAATCCATAAGTCCTTCATACGTTTTTTCTGTTTTGGAAAGCTCAATCCAACGATCAACTGTGAGACGTGCCTTTGCAGTGAATTCTGAGAATTCTACACCCGTCTCAGGTACCATCGTCTTAAATAAAAGGCGATAGCCTTCCTCACTTAGCTGATATTTTTTTATCAAAGCCGCCCTAATGACATCATAATTATCCTTATCTGCTTCTCCTACAAGGCATAATCTAGTCAAAGATTCACCTTTCAAGTTTTCTGATAATTGATTAGCGTATTGTGATTTATCCACATTATGTGTACGACAAGAACGTTCAAATCTATCCAGCCAGAATGTAATATCGTCACTGGACTGATTGAACGGTGGAACCTTAACCTTGTAAGTAGAAGGTTTACCATTACCACTAGATGCCTGATTAACATTACTCATACTTGTCAATCTCAATTTCTCTAACTCAAATTCATGTTCTCTTATTGCTTTTTTCTCTTCAGCATCTAATCTTTTTTGTTCAGCTTCCCTGTCTAATCTTTTTTGTTCAGCTGCAGCTTCTCTTTCTAATTTTTTTTGTTCAGCTTCAAATCTCCTTTCCTCCACCTGCATCTGTAATTTCTTTTGTTCAGCAGCAGCCTCAGCTTCTCTTTCTAATCTTTTCTCTTCAGCCATGGCTCTTCTCTCTTCTGCAGCAGCTTTTTTTTCTTCTGCAGCTAATGCTTTGTCATATTGAGCAATAGCACATTGTTCTAATTGTTGACCAGTCTTATCAAGGGATTTCCCTTGTGTAATGAAGTATTCTAATGTAGACATGATGTCTAACAATAATACTAATCACCTGAACCAATAATAATACCATAAGTTCTTAATGACTTGATTAATCAGTATACTATCATAATATCTGTGGGTCACAAGCCTTAATAAGGTCTTGTATGACAGTAATAATAATCAGGTACTGGTTTATACCATAATCCAAGTGCAGTGCACAGGCAATTGTGTCTTATGAAATATACCTATATAAAACATATGTCAACCAACAGAATACATAAAGTACAAATAGGACTGACAATACAAGAACGTTTGCAGAAATCAAAATAAATCAAATAGGGAAATCAATGAAAATAATCACTGAATCTGCAAAGAATAACAACACAAATGACGTCACAATATATGAATATAAATTGTGAATAGAACTGAAAGATAGAAAAGGTTAGACCAACAAATTACAAACAAATCAAAACAAAACTAAAGAACAAAGAAATATTACAAAAATAACAATAATTACAGACTTCACAGCTAACACAAAAGCAACAGTTGTCGCAGCAAATTTTCAATCAAGAAAATTGCACCTATAGAAAACGCCCACAACGGACCCTCTATGACGTGGGATATTCTGTTGTGAGGACGCCGCCCAACCTTAAACACAACCCGCTGACATAGAAACTAACATACTATACAAACAAATAACATGTAAACATAAATATATATAAATTATGTGTATGATAGTATGTGTTGCAAAATAGGCTCAGTTTTACAGTAATGGCAAAGTTATTTTTATGAAAATAAACAGACTGCCACTTTATTCAATTAAACATTCTGGCCTTAAATATTAAAGTTCATATATGGAAAACAAGAAGATCCATCGATGAAAATAGGACTTCTTAGTTCACTAATACTGTCTTCCTGTTAATATTGACAAGAATTGATCCAACTGTTCTGTGAAACTCTGTAATGTCTAATGTAAAAATGTCAACAACGCTGACCTACATACTGCATTCACTTGACAGGTCACGTGACGAAGTGTTGACAAAGAGCAAACCAATACTGCAAGTGTGTCGTATCAGCCACAGGAAACGGTCTGGTATCGGTAATCTGTTGACTTCTGAACTTCTGCGAGGTCAAACCCAGAAAGCTGGTCCACCAGTTGATAACGTCTCTTTTTCTTGGAAGACAGACATCATCATCATCAGTTGATAAGATCTCTATGGTGTTGTTTGCTCCACTGTAGTGTATGGAATGTCAACTTGACCTACGCAGTGGTGTGTAGACATGGATTGAGTGTATAATGTGCGAATGATAATAAGGGTTCGTGGTGTTGACAAATGTTCTTTTCTCACACTCATGTATGGCTGGAAGTCATCGACACCAACGACTGTGTACCTTTCTAAAGTTTAATTGGACGTACACACTCGACAGCACAGATAGTGACAAATCACAGGTTGGCATAATACATCATGGTACAGTGGATAAATGGTCTTGCAATGTTACATGGGCACTCATGTAGAATAATTGTATAATGGACTGTCAGTAGCCAAGCACTCAGTATCGCCCATACATATATATCATCTGACTTCACTGACTGAGCACGTCAGCTTATAAACAATATTTCAGATGGCTTCTAAACCTAACCTCGTCTAGCGACGATTCTTCAACATAATGTTCAGCACATATTTTTCCATATAATAATATTGAACCGCTAATAAAGGGTTCTCATGTGTAGCAGTGATCTCTGGACTAATCAAGCGATAATACGGGCATCCCTTTTCTCTTCTTGAAAGTCACTACATGTTTGGTTCCAAGATGGCTTCACTCGTGAGCTGTCACTCACGTTTGGATACAGATAATGAATCTGTCCTAAAGTTAGTCATTCATTAAACATTTCATTGCTCTGTAGATTTGATCATGAACAATTGACTGCATTCTACAGGATATAGTGCTGCTAGGAATCGAAGTCGTTTTCATCGAGTCAAATATATTCTCTTAGACATTCAAATCGTACCTATCGAAAATGGTGGCTTCGTACGAGAGTTCATAAGAGTATCTTTGATTACCTTGGTATCAGAAATATAATTCTGCCATTCCTTGGCAATACGAATAAATACTGGGGTAAAGCATACACGATAGGTCTAGACGACTATCACTTTCCCCACAAATACTGAGATCACTTTTTTTCCCGGCGACAAGCCGACATAGAAAAAACAGTCCCCATCAGGACGAAGCCAAATCACACCACTCTCTAGCGGCACATCCGCCGAATAGCCTTTGACCTCTCTAGAGACAACAGAACATATAGTTCGACTTAGATATGTAAAGATATACAGATATAAGACAAACTCGTCCTACTCAGACAAACAATACACATAAATTCAGGCCATAGATATTCTGAAGCAAGAACAATCTATTACTACCCAAACAACGAATAAATCGCAGTAAAATGGATTCATCCGCGGAGTTCGATCGAAAGAGCCGACACAACTTTCAAGGGAAGTAACTCAATAATGACTTTTCCTTAAGCACTATTTTGTTTACAAAATATTTGCGAACATAACAAATATACTAATGTATAATATTGTAAGATATCAAAGACTGCACGTAACAATATCACTAACATTTCGTGAAGATATCCAGTCTGACCAGTACCGTGGTGAGATTAGACAACAGACCTTTTGTTCATATGACAGCTATTATCTGTTGATCAACACTACAGAGATATACTCAAACAGTGAAGGAATATACATAGATATCTCGTCAGCGTTCTCAGTACGACAACAGTATTCATCAGAACGTCCTCAGCTTAGAGATACCCCACTCGACATAACGTATAACAACTTGGGACATTTTATGCATACATGTGAATCCTCATATCTAGGAGAAGCATTTAGAGACACGTGGACTGTGTAGAGTACTCACCATTTTGGTAACACGTATCATATCACATCATCATTTCACTTTACACCAGTTCATTCTTAATTAACTATTACTTAATTAACTGTAATTTTATTATCTCATCTGTGTGTTTTGTGTGAATCGTCTTTCACCATCATCACGTTCTAACCATTACTAACCCTATATGTGTGGATATTTCATTAATAAACCCAACGATCGGTTGATCATTATCAAGAGTTTGTTAATGTATCACTCGTGCTGTCGGTGTTACATATTCACCTATAGGAACCTTTCTCTACTCAGATGAAGTTGGGGGCTTTTTCATTACGGGATCTAAGGGCAGAAGCTAAGGTCGTGGGGAAACAGAACTCTTTCCATAATTAATTAGAAAACACTGTCTAGTGGAAAGCATTCGCATTCCTGTCTTCTTGTCCCTATCTCGAATAGGTCTTTATTCTTTCTTAACGAGCCAATTTCTAGAGACCTTATATCTATATCTCATAGACTATTCCTGGCAAAAACTACTGTAGTAGTTGCCCCAGTGACTCACCACACGACAATGTGTATGGACACCCTTGCGTGGCAGCAACTTTCCCTTTTGGAAAAAAAAAGTTTATTTTACATAAACTCATTTTATTCCCTAAATAAATAGTATTTTTAATAATATGATTTATTTTCCCCATGTATTTACAAACTAAGATTACTTAAATAAAGATTTATTTTGCAGATCATGTAATTTCTCGTCCCTGCTTCGGCATTCTAATTTCTCAAGCCCTTTAAAACAAAACGAACTTGCATGCTATTTAACAAGAAGTAATTTTTAACAAATCTTGGCGTATAGTTTTTTTTCGTTAGAACGTGTTTAGAATATTGTTTTTTTCCCCTGAAGTAATGTGATACAACAATGTGATGAAATCTAAAAAATACATTTTAAACATAGCGGTGTTATGCACTGTGTTTCATAATTTGTAAACGATATAATCCTGTTGTATCGCTCAGCACCTCACTTTGAGTTATAGATGTTTGAATTACTCACTGCTGTCCGGAGACAATGCTTTATATATAAAAGAAAAGCAAAAGAATAGCATCCTGCCATTAAGTAATGGCACAGAAACAGCAAGAGCTATATGTATATCTAGACCCGTGGTTTCCAAACGGTGTTGCGCTGATGCGGCGTTACAGAATGGCAGGTGTGATGGGAAGATTCAACGACAATTAAGGATTTAGAGACATTTAAAAAAAAAAATTCATATGAATGAATCATGTTTTTATGTAGCTGTTTTGTTTTATACTTTCTGGAGTTTTTGTGATCATATCATAAAGTAGCTGTGTTCTATTTTATGAATACAGCACTGCTAGATTTTGTTTTTGAAGTTATTTATCACCAATAACAAATTCTTACTCATGAAGAGGCCAAGAGTTTTACCAAGCGCATATACAGGAGTAAGTGGGAAGCAGAACATTCAGACCACAATAAAAATTATGCGTATTACCAGCTCAGCAGGTATAGTAATTTTGGGATTTTTTCTCCATTCTGGGAGGGTGCACATTTTCTGCTTTATTTCGTTTGCATGTTGTCACGGAGTGTTTGAGGGGTTTTTTGTATATGTGAATATTCTCATGCTCCAGCGGGAGTTTATTAGTCATTTGAGTTGTTGTGAGTTGGGAATGATTGCCTTGTAATATTTTAGTTACAAGCAATGTTGTGAGCAGAAATTAAGACAAGCTGTTAGCGATAGTTATGCGTAAATGAAGCTCAGTGGAGTGTGGAAGGTTTTCACGTGTTTGGTGAATACGAATGAAAGGGGTCAGTCAGAGAGAGATGTGTGTTTAGTCAGTAGTGTGTTGGGTCAGTATGTATATAGTGTTCGGGCCTGTCTCTCATTGCTTCAGTCCTAAAATTCCTGCCTTGAGAAGTTAGAAGACTTAACGTCAGCTTGCCTGCTATTATAGAGTGGGAGATCCTGACAGTCTTGGTAAGCAAGTTTAGTAATTCATAATTAGTGTAAATTTGTTCTTGGGATTTGTAAAAAGTCAGAGTAAGCCCTCTTACAGGGTTTTAGTAATGTTGTAAATTACATCAATCATTCAACCCGAAATCTGAAGCTATAGCCAGTTTTCTTTTTGAGAAGGGAATTATGACTGTATGCTGCTACTAGTTATAAGAGCCAAATGGATGTGTGACGTCATGTCTGATATAGTTTATTAAAAGAAATACTTGGCTTCCTCTGTATATATGGATAACTATGTAACTGATTCTTAAACACACAAAAAGGTTAACCTAATTAATCGAAATATTTTGGCCTCAAGCCCGATTTGTGTAAATATAAACTTTTTCCAACATGTAACTTGAATTTAAGTAAGCACCTGTACATTAGTTGATTATTTTAACTTCATTTATAATGCTTTCCGAGAGCATACTGCTGTATGTAATTATTAAATGTGTCGACCGCCAGTGCTTCCAGTGTAGACTGGTGGCGAATTGGGTATCTGCCGGTGGGTTAGCCCAACCTGACTGATTTTAAGGTCACATCTCGCCAAGAAAGAGAGGGAGGGCAGCCTTGTATGAATACTTAAAACCCATCCTAGCGTTAGTTGAGGGTAACCGGTTGTTAAAGCGGGTTCTTGGTGCATGTTGTTGAGGGTCAAAACGATTTAGGTTGTCATTTAATTTCATTAGAGTAGTGGGTGACATCAATCTGTTTTTCCTTATGAACCCCAACTACTTGATTAATAATATTGCTGTCCTTTATAAAGAGCGAATCGTGCAACAATTCAATTATGAATGAATGGCTTAATAGACGAGCAAACTTCAACATGATCCATTAGATAACTCCTTGCTTTTGAGTCCACATACAAACATATTTAATACATCAGAATAAGACATCACAGTTTCCTGACATTGAAGACATTTTCATCATAGTTCATATATAATAATATGGCAGTCCGTCCCAGTTATACATATTCTTCAGTGTCATCAAAACATGGTAGGCTGTTTATACGCGTTGCCGCGATGCAGTCAACCGAAAATAATACGTACCAGTTTTGAGACTATGGATCATAAAAATTGATCCGAAATCCTTCCATAATTCTATACTTCCATAGACCATGGTTATCCATAACCATATATTTTATAAATAATATTACGGCCGCCCCTCTGGCCTAAATCTCAAATAATTACTTCTGAATTCTAAACTATCACTGGAAGGAGTCACCACACGTCTTACTAGCTTGACGGACTACATCAGAAGGGTAAACTTATAACTAGGGTATGCGTGAGCATAACAACGCAATACGTCATTTACAATCCTATGCAACTAGGCAAAGTTTGCGTTCAATTAAATATCGTGAAGCGTGAAAAACATTATATTAATAGCATCTCAAGCATGCAATGCGTAACTTTAAACGTGCTCACTATCATAGTGGCAAAACTCATAAAACATGTCTTAACATTACCCTGATCGATGGTGGTCAAAAAATCTATGTATAGATTTTTTTTTCTATAGTAAACTATTAACTCGTTTACTTACTTCAAAAATATTCTTAAAGAAAAAATATGACGCAAGGCCTACGATGTTCTGAATAGAACAGTGTCGCATGGCATTGTCAACATACTACACGTCATAAATACGTAAAAATATTCTAAGGTAATTAAAGAAAAGTCTACAGTCAGAAAGGATAGTTAGTGACTATCTACATATCTGAAAGTATGTGTTAATTAAATTAGGATGATGTGTATTTAGACACAAATCTAAAAATATAACTAATTAAATATATGTGAGTAATGCATGTAGTGTATGCAGGAATTTGTAAACTTACGTTTAATTAAATAAACTAAGTATTGTATAGGAGTAAAAGAAAGTAAAAAAAATGTAAGAAACATAAGATATTATACCTGTGAGAACAGAAATAGAAAACAAATAGTAAGGAATAAAATTAATAGATTAAATTAAGTAATAGATGTGCAAAATCTTCTATGTAAACTAGTTGTCTAATTAAAAACGAAACTAATTAATCTATCTATTAACATAAAATAATATACAGTAATTAAATTATAGTGGGTATTTAACATACCTAACATATTATTAGTTTCACAATTATATTAATTATTTTAAATATTTGTTTGGATAAAGTTTATTCAGAAAGTTCACTTGTTCTTTATATTGTCACGTGGAAATATCCAAATTCGCATTGTCCATCCCAATAAAGAATTAGTTGAAATTTCAAGTCTGTATGAACTGTACAGATGAATGTTTTATTTTACAAAGTTGCTTCAGTCAATATTGATTCATATTTGAAAACGATAAGTTCCAAGTTCACTCGAATATTCGTTTTCGTCTGTATCATAACGAGTGAGAGACGTATGGGCACAAACCAAAGTCCAAACGTTTATAATTGAAACCTTGAATTATTTCAGCAACTTCGTGCATATATATAGTAAAATTATCATAGTTCGTTGCCTGTCTTTCGAAGTGTTATTTGTATGCACCAGGTTCATAAACACGTAAGTCATGTAACATGAAGTTGTACCACGGAATCGTTCCAGATGTAAGTATAGTCTAATCTCAAGACTCGATTGTAGGTTTTCATGAACACGAACATGGTTAAATATTTTGAGTTGCATTTGAATAAGCAGAATTACGAGAGAGTGAATCGGCTACCACGTTTTCCGTTCCTGGTATTGCTTCTATTGTAGATATTGATGTAGTAATACACTATTTACGTGCTTGACTCAAAATTCAGTACGCTCGTGAAGTATATTCGATAATGAAGTCAAGGAAACTCGAAACATAGTTCTTCGTTTGCAGTGGAACTTTCACGTTATTAGAACTGGAATGCCATCAAACGATTACTTGTCCTTGAATGCGAACGTCACTGACGTTGAAATTGCCCGCATCTGACGGAGAGATACATTTGCGTAAAATTTAGTAGCACATGTTGACCTCAATTTAAGGAGGTTAAATAAAAATATACCTATAAATTTAGTGGACGCGATGTTAGTTTATGTAGTCTGTGTCACTTTCACAGACATGTCTTTTCTCAAAACAAATAGACGATATACGAACTTATGCTGCATTGGCTGAGCATAGTTAGAACAATCAACCACGTTACTGTCTATCGTAGGCATGGTAAAACTACATAAGAAAGAAAACATGTGTACAAAAAAGAGATATCACGAAAAAAACATGTTTAATAGAAGAAAAAGTCACTAAACAATCTATATAGATGAGAATAGATGACTATGAGAGAAAATGACTGATGACTGACTATGCTGAGTCATCCCAGAATGTGACAAAAATTGTACGTGTAAAGTATTATCTGCGAGAAATAGAATCAGGTACTAGTTGCAACCTGAAAGAAAGGTGGTGAAAATACACACCATTGTCATGCTCGATAACCATACGAGCATCTCTATTGTTACGAAATGTAACCACAGCTTCACCATACCTGTTATTGGTAGGTGGCAACAGATGCACCAACCTAACGTCTGCCATGTAATTACAAAAATTACTAAGTGCCTGCCATGTAGTGCCTTGTGGCAGATTGCACACTAACACAGTGCGAGAATATGCACTTTTACCAATATAGGTAGTATCGCTGTCACGAAAATGTGACCAAATGTAATGTGCATCTTTAGTTTTATTAGGAATATTTACTTTTTCCCTTCTCCTACAGGTATGATCTTTATTCAGTGAGGTATCATATTGATGGAACTTAGTATGATACCTATCAGTATTCAAAGCAGTAGGTTTAACGCATGTCGATGACCACTGCTTGCTCGGCAAAGTGTAAACTTTGCTGACAGACTTATTGGTCCTATTTTTGCTATCTAAGTTTATTCTAACCCCAACATCATTACTCTTATTAGGAACATCTTTTCCTTTTTTTCAACTTGAACGGTTTTCTTACGATCAGTTTCAATCTGATCATGTCGCCAAGATTTGTTGCCTGAATTGGCAGTAATATCCTGTCAAGGGAAGGTGTACTTGCCTCGAAATGATTTGATAATTTTCGTTGGGTGTGTTGATACCTTAGTATCACACATAATATTTAAGGCATATCGTAAACTTTGCCTATCATAAGTGCCGTGTGACAATATCTTGTTATCCAACACAACATCGAGCAGACCATCTACTCTTTTTCTTACTTCCGTACCGTCTAAATTTAGGAGTGTAATCTCCTGTCTCTGCCTCTTATTTATTCTCTTCAGTCTGTCATTCATATTTTTCTCCTTAAGGAGCAACACCTCAAAGTTAGCTAACTTTTTATCAATCAAATTCTCGTGTTGACTTTGAAGACGTCTAAATTCTTTATACTCGAGTTCAAGTTTGTTCATTTTAATCTCTAACAGAAGGTAGGAACTCTTCAGGTCCTGCTTTGCTATGTCTTGTCTATCAACTTCCAAATTCAACAGTGAAACCTCAGATTTCAGCTCCTGAATCTGAGCCATATGTGTATGATCATCGGTCATTAACACAGTATCAACCTTATCTAATTCAACATCAACACTCTTTTCATCAACCTTCTTCTCCTCTAATGAACACATATTTTTCCTTTCCTCTAATGCTTCAAGACGCTTTATCTCAACTTCCAATTCATTCTCATTAGGGACTTGTCCCAGTAAACTAAATTTATGTTTAGCCATTACTCTCATGGCTGCTGATTTCAACTGGTTACCTTCTAAACACTGTTTTTGTCCAATTATCATCAGCTCATCCAAACTAAGCATGGTAAGTATATATATGACTCCCTTAGTCAACTATATATATATATATATATATATATATATATATATATATATATATATATATATATATATATATATATATATATAAATTAATCACCAATGTAACTTAACCAATAAATTATATATGCCTAATGGCCAAAATAGTACTATGACTAGACCCGTCTAATAGTTTCCCATTAATATGCTTACCACGTTCAAGGTAAGAACTAAATTTATTCTTATTTATCAATATATTATGATATCATACCATATGAAGCATGTATAAATAGTAGTTAAGTGGACTACTAGTGCAATTTGATGCAATCAAATTAGCCATCAAGTATTTTTTTAAAGAAATCAATCCTAAGTATTATAATATTATCAATATCAAGTTATTAGATTCTAATTAAAGTAATTTGAATTAACAACAATATGACACGATAAACAAAAGAATTTACAAGCACAAATTAACAGCACAATTACGAATTACCAACATTAAAATGATTATAACAACTGAGTAAAACTACAGGAAATGATGAACTATACTATACGGAACGAAGGAACTAGGTCGAAGCACAAAAACTAGAAGCGATAACGTCACCTTGACTCTTTAACAGGCGTTACAATTTATATGTGTGAAAATAAATGATAGCAAGATTTAGGCTTAACGGATATTTGACAAACAGAAGACAAAAATTAATAAAATGAAACTGAAGACACTAATAATACAACGGGTATATACAAAACTTTACAGCTAATATATATATATATATAATGATGACTGAATCCGGCGTGAACAGAGTATGCCCAGAATTATGTCAAGGGATCTTTCACGAAACGAACTTAGTCAATCAGTCCCTGTAGATCGGTTTCAGATCCACTGACCGTCCGAGGAGGTATAAGTTGATCTGAAACTCCCACCAACCTGCCTGCTGAGGTGTACAACATGACATACATGCATATTAAAAAAACATTTAACATTTAACAGGAGACATGAAAACCATGCCTGTGAGTGGCGACATGGATTACTATTGCTTACGCACACCAAAAATGGTTACTTATCTTTTGAATAGCGACAAACTCCGACAGAGTAAGCATGCGCCAACGAACTTTGTAAATGGCATGCAGTAATAATCATTCCTTGACATAATGTTTGGTCGTTTGAGTTTGAATACATGAAATGTCGCTGTCTTGTTTGAACGAAAAGGTTCAACTGCTGTCCTCTTCATATTGTCGCCAAGGTCGTGACGTCATAATTGTTCGCAGTGCGCATGCGTGTTGAACTGTTCACAATTTCAAGTGATATGATAGTCAGGAAAGTTCGAAAAACCACGATTTTCTTGATAGTAGCATATTATCCTTGAAGTGAAATAGATATTTAACTACAACGCTGGCCTACCACCTGTTGAAGCGGGTTCTTGATGTATGTTGTTGAGGGTCAAAACGATTTAGGTTGTCGTTTAATTTCATTAGAGTAGTGGGTGACATCAATCTGTTTTCCTTATGAACCCCAACTACTTGATTAATAATATTGCTGTCCTTTATAAAGAGCGAATCGTGCAACAATTCAATTATGAATGAATGGCTTAATAGACGAGCCAACTTCAACATGATCCATTGGATAACTCCTTGCTTTTGAGTCCACATACAAACATATTTAATACATCAGAATAAGACATCACAGTTTCCTGACATTGAAGACATTTTCATCATAGTTCATATATAATAATATGGCAGTCCGTCCCAGTTATACATATTCTTCAGTGTCATCAAAACATGTGTGACAGACAAACGCAGCCGACCCTGAATTATATGATACGACTCTTCGTAACGACCCCTTGGATAACATCAGTGCCCCCGAAATATTGTAACCTTTCGTCAAACGGGATTTTTCTTTCCACCTGGACACCTTTCCACGCAGATTGGCAACACTCTTGCTGATTGATATGTGGACAGTTTATCTACCGTTCATTCTGGTCATCGCATTGATTTAAGGAGAGGCTAAATCACGCCCATGATCATCTCTTGAGCAATCATATGCAGTATTTTCATTAACTTGGCCCAGAGGGGGCGGCGCCAGAATCAAACAGATAGCAGCGACCACGATCAAAGACACGGACTGGGGGGATCTCAGGAAAGCTAGCCCCACGATCAAAGACAGTAGTGGTCCCTGAAACGATTTCGCATCTCGGTGTTAAACACGGAACCGATCGCAGTGGGAGCGAACGGGGAAAGCCGACGCAAGCAGCGAGCGAAGATACGAGAGGCCAGGGGCGGCTTCTCTTTTTGGTCTGGCAGTCAGATCCCCAAAAGTCTTCTGAGATCTAAAAAGCTGTAAGGTTTCGCATGTCCCACTCATCTTTCATTTCATTCTAGATATATACAGACCACGTAGAAATACACTTTATCACTCGCTGGCCAGAACTTAACAGAAGCACTAGCTATATTTGAAATCCTGCTAGATTATCCCATGGATTTTTATACATATTTGCAGTGAATTCTATTTCTGTGCAAAACGGTAAAATATATATTGTGTAAAGTGATCAGTGGTCTAGTCCATTCATTCTATTTCACTGGATTTTGTGTTAATTTAAATCTATTAAATTAAACCATCTCAATAGTCCCAGTTGTAAATGTAATGATATACCTGCTATATTATTTCCAAAAAGATAATAGAGGCTGAAATGCTTTAATTAACTTTTAAAGTCGCGAAGGAATTTATAATTAAAAAATTTAGTTAAGTCCTATATTTATAGATGTGTGTTTTAACCACTAAAACTCGCGCAGTGTTTTATTAAATACATAATTAAATACGCGAGCGTATATAAAATAGTCTTAACGGGAAATTCATCGCGCTTTAGAAGGTTATTTGTTTTCGGTATATTACATGTCTTTTTTTCTTTCATACAGAGTGATCGTAACCTGTGCGATCCCAGCATTAAGAAAGCAATAAAGCAAATCAATCTAAGCAAAGCAAAGCATAAACAGTGTGTAGAGTCTCCCTGACTCAGAACTTGTTGAGACTGTGTAAATTTTTAATCTTTGAGGCGATTCTATGTTTGGAATTTCGCTATCTAACTTATAGCAAAGAAAGCACACCCAAAGACAAATTTAACACACCATCAAGCAAACTAAGGTGTAACGGGAAGAAGAACACTGGCCCGAGCTTTTGTTAGTTTACTGACACAGAGAGAGAATACATATTTACCAAACAGTGATGTGACTAGTTTTCTCCCTGGACTTAAACCATACCTCACGGATAAAGTGTATCAGCACGCGTAAGAATTTTTATTATCAGCGGCAAAGTCAAATAGACCACACCATCCTCACCCCGGTATCAGAGACAGTGCCCTCCCATAGAAACTGTTATTAAGAAAAGAGACACAAATACAGATTCATTTTCCAGCGATTACGGGATCCTTTTTATGTGCTGACCGCCTACCCGCTTATCTGGGGCTGGAAATTGAACTAACACTCATACATTTAGTTTGAGGTGTAACTGCTGTTGTGTTATTCTATGGAGTGCCAGATTTTTTCACAATCGGTAAGTGAGAGCAAGATGAGTTAAGGCCTTTACTAGCGCGTGTATGAATGACAGGAAATTTAATCTTCTTTTTGTAACCCATTTGTTAACTTGCTTACCGGGTAATACATTTTCTGTATCCCCGGCATTGTTCCTTTAAGTGGGATAGTTTTTGATAAACTCTGTTTTAAACCCCCCCCCCCCCTCCTCCTTTTCTTTTGCTTAGTAAAGGGAAGAACAATTGGGAAGAACAGGATTCTTTCTACCACCTATACCTAATTTTGAAACACCTCTTTCAGAGTAATTAACTTCACTGTTAGGTTAATTTACCTACGTTCCTGATAACTATCTATCTTTGGACTGGGTTTATCTTTGTCTAATAAGCGGGACGGGCTTAGTAGATACCAATCTTCTTCACCCCCTCCCTACCTTGTTATTTGCATTTTTCTGTAATTTTGATAATTCTTGCTGTAAACAAATGATTGTTTTAGTGATTGTCTTTTTTAACTTTAATAAACAACATAAACTTAATCGTTACGGTGTTGGACTACCCAAAGCCCATAAAATTTCCCCTATTTGTTTAAGATAGTTGTATCCACGTCGTCTGTGTGGTTTAAGCACCAAATCGGTGTGAGAGCAGGTGTGGGTCTGGAAACTGGCAAATAATTGTTTGACAAGTGGTGCCTGAAGCGTAGATTGAGAGAAACGATTTGTCGTAAATAAGTCTGTCTTTACTCTCCTCCAGCACTCTGTGAATCAACTATTTAATCTATACATTTCTATCACTGAGTTTTCACCATCATTCTACACTCTAAACCGGACTACTATTTCTAAGACTCTTTCTCTCAAAATAAATTTACGACAACATGGTAGGCTGTTTATGCGCGTTGCCGCCTTGCAGTCAACCGAAAATGATAGCTACCAGTTTTGAGACTATGGATCATAAAAATTGATCCAAAATCCTTCCATAATTCTATACTTCAATAGACCATGGTTATCCATAACCATATATTTTATAAATAATATTACGGCCGCCCCTCTGGCCTAAATCTCAAATAATTACTTCTGCATTCTAAACTATCACTGGAAGGAGTCACCACACGTCTTACTAGCTTGACGGACTACATCAGAAGGGTAAACTTATAACTAGGGTATGCGTGAGCATAACAACGCAATACGTCATTTACAATCCTATGCAACTAGGCAAAGTTTGCGTTCAATTAAATATCGTGAAGCGTGAAAAACATATTAGTAGCATTTCAAGCATGCAATGCGTAACTGTAAACGTGATCACTATCATAGTCGCAAAACTCCTAAAACATGTCGTAACACCGGTCTTCTTATTATTGCGCAAAAGCTACAATAAGCAGGTCCTGTACTTATTCTTTGATGTCTGCTGATGGAACGGTAAGCAGGGGAGAGTAAGAAGAAACTGCGAACCACCAGGTCAAAACTGACCAGCTAAAAGGGGGAGTTGGGATAGGTGTATGTTTATCGGTACCTTTTTCGACCCTGTTTATCTGTTGTGCCGTGTTGTAATGTTTATGATTTAATTTAGCGAGTTGATCATAGGGTTTGATTATGCTTTCGTTACAGCAAACCGCTGTCATCTCCGGTAGATCACTGAGCCTCAGTCTGGTTTTGCCTTCGTATACGGCCGGATAAGTCATCAACCCATATACAGCTGGGTTGCGCACCAACTATTATAGTGCCTATTATCATCACCCTATTACGGGCCCATTGGTGATTGCCCTTGCTTGGAAAACATAAATAATTCGTCCACCACCAAGTAAAAAGAGCGCCCGCTCCAGTGGCAACAGTTTTCTTTTTCCATCAAGCTACGTCGTCCACTATTAATTAGGGCTGCTACATTAGTAGTGGGCCAATACAGAACGTAGATTTATTCCTCCGCATCTATTGTATCGTGAGTGTTTGCATCGCTCCTCTCAAGTTCCTTGATTTAAAGCCGGGTGCCTTTATTACACGGATTAATCCGCCATTTCCCTGCAGAAGAGAGGGTTAGCATATCTCCAACGGCTAACAGTGATCCTACTGGAGCATCAACGCACGCGTACCAACAAAGAAGGACTCGGGGAGAGTGCACTCAAATTTATAGAGGAGGGTAGATTTTAAGAACACGATGGACTGCAGAAGTTAGTGACATTTATTAGCAGTGTCACTGAACGGGACAAGTCAACGGGATTAGTTTGTGTAGGTAGGACTCTCTATTTCAGGATTTCCAGCAAAGGATTATTAGTTTAATCTTCACCCCATAATTGTCAGACTGTGGAGCTTACTTGGATTTTTTTCTGAGTGGTCCAAATATTTCAAACTAACATTCTCTTTTTTTTTTGTGTCTCGTACATTGATACTTGCATCGTATTGAGGTTATCTTTGATGTGGTAATAGATTTCATGCTTATTT
Organism: Oreohelix idahoensis; assembly: GCA_024509875.1. NCBI lineage: Eukaryota > Metazoa > Mollusca > Gastropoda > Stylommatophora > Oreohelicidae > Oreohelix > Oreohelix idahoensis. The sequence goes on from JAMPIV010004033.1 coordinate 229,985, forward strand.
TACCATCTTTTTTTTACTGCTGTTAATACAAAATATAATTACTTACCAGATCAGATTTCCCTTCCTATCTGTACATGTACTCGTTAACTTGTACTCGTACTGTTGTATGTGGATACACTGTAGTGTAATAAACCTTATCTCCTAGCAGAGCAGGAGGCAGGGTGACAGTAGTTGACCAAAAGGTCACTGAGTGGTGAGGGGAGAGTCAGTATAGGTTCTCACCCTCGATAACTATAAGTCGCACTATCCATCATCAACACCATTTCTCTTCTATCATCTTAGACATCTCTCAGACCTTTGTCTTATCTCTGACACCACACAGACTTGGATTTCGTCTCAGGCAGACTCTTACTTAACTCACTCGTGACAATCAGTTATCTTATATATATACATACATGTACATTTCGTGGTTGAGTTAAGGTTTTAGAGTATTTTTCGAGTCAGACAATTTTTGTGAAATCGACAATGAGAGTGAACTGACAGAATTATAAACAACACACAGATAATGTGTAAATAGGGTGAACGATACGAACCTGGAAGAGGATTCATTAAAGCTATCTCTCTTTCCAAGCCCCTTACATAATCTTAAGAACCACCCGCTCTCTCTCCTTTCTCTGGTCCAATAGAGACAATAATAAGAGCTGCAATTTAAGTATGGATGAAGGGTCCTGAAAAGCGCGTTAATAAATGAGTAAAATTTATTAAAGGTTCTTGAAGGAAAAACATATATGAAATAAGTATATCAGCACAACAACGTAAGAAAGGCATCAATATTCACATCAAGTTAACAAATATCCAATTAAACACCAACGAACAAACAATCCACCAACACAAAAACCTTCCTGTAGAACACCGACAAATAAATAACCGAGTTCCTACTCGTTCCGCTTCTGTGGAACCAAATCCATTAACACCAGTTAGTGTCTTTATATGTGTATCCTCCTACTGATGATGAATTACACTATAAATCGACTGTAGGCGCTATCCATGCGCCGATGTTCACACACTAACAACAAGATAGACTGTAGATTACTCTGTCTATATTCGGCTGACCGCTAATACGTGCGGGGGGTTTTGAGTGACTAGTATCACACACAAAACGAGGTCAATTTAGGACAAACGGTCCACTGCGCTATTATCCAGCGCGTGAAATATGCCTGCGTACTTGATGTTTAAATCCGGTTTGGCTGGTTTGAACTTTATTTGTGACAAAGCGCTCGGTTTAAGCACAGAGTCCGGTGCTTTCAATTCTGCTGAAAACGCTGAGCTGATCGATATGTTGGGAGCCACTATGCTCTGACTTGTGATCAAGAGGCGAGTAGGGAACCAATACTGCCGAATACGATTTAAGATTTGCTATTGCTCGTTATACACTGCGTGAGCTCATTTCCCATTAGAGGGATGGGCATCGACAAGGGTTGTACTTCAGGTATAAATGATAACTCGTGGTACTAAATGCTTTCAGGAACCGTGAGATCGAAGAGAATGTTACGTTCTTCGCCTGACTGAAAACCAGCGGTAGCAGTGGGGTACCCTGGAACTGAGAACCAAAACAAACAACCTTTACATCAAGCAAACAATAAAATTAAAATAACGTTATAATAAACAGTTATGCCCCACTATGGATTTATAATTATTGTTATCATTGTTAGGATAGTCTCGGGCTGTCTTTATCCACATGAGTCGCCCTCCTGTTACTTTCACTCTATCAATTATCAGCATGCGCTTGTATAGACTAATATATCTTGTACATACATGTACCTGTCAGCAAATGCCCTGTCAGCAAAGTCTACTCCAAGTCCTCTTCCAATTCAACACAAGGGATATCTAACCCTGTAGTTCCGCTGAGTGTATATGCGATTCATCTAACAACCTTAAGTGAATTTACAGAAAATACAAGCAATAGACATTACATAATAAATGGTATGCACCCCTTGCGGTCGAAACACAAAAAGGGAAAAGTAATAACCTCCCAAAAATGGAAAAAATTCAATGTTATTGCTATAATAATACGTTGTGACTTAAACATAAGATATAATTATATCTCTGGCTCAAGGCTGCTTTCTGGATTGCCGTGAAAGTTCTAAATTGGTGTCTAACTACTCAAGTAGGCATATAACAATCCCACACTCAACCACTAGATGTTTATTTCAGAAAGTAATAAGTTACTACCTCTTATAATTCCATCAAGAAAGGAACAATAGTTAGATAGGTGTGCTAAGGGTAGTGGCAACATGGAGCTCCTTTGAACAGGTGAAGCTAGACATGAAGGCTTAACGTGAGCTATTATGGTTTAAACGGAGCAGTAGGATAATTAATGTATCCTCAAGACGCAGCAATAGAGACCGCAGTCAGCGACTCATAGCTTGACTGCCTGCGTCAGGACCAGCGAACCAGAGCTGGTCAAGACCGTACTCCGCCTCCACGTGATGGTCCTGGAAACAGTCTGCAGCAATGCAGGCTGGCTGAGCGAGTACGGATCGCAATGGGAAGGCAAACCCGGTCCTAAAAAATGCCGTGCAGAAGTCGGATGTGTCGACCGAAAGGTGCAGATATCACAGCTACGTTGGAAACAGACACAACGCAACCACCGTCCTTTTCAGGGCGAACGAAGAAGAAGAAGAAGAAGAAGTATCACGTAAAAGTGGATCACGAACAGTAGATAAGTAAAGCCAAGGGCCCAATGGAAGACGAACAATATATTGTTGTAGAGGCCAATGTTACAAAACCAGTGCATCTAAAAACGTAAATGATCATATCTGGAAGAAAGTCAACTTACTGGGTCTGCAATACAGTAGACTGTTCATTAACAGAAGACAGTAACTATTACTGAAATGGGTGAGTGAGGATAAACGTAGAATTTTTCTTAAGGTCCAATGCTTTACCAAATACTATGATTGCCAATATTATCTAAAATATTTTGGCCAAATTAAAAAAGAGAACATCTTGCTGATGACTATTAAATTCAGGAAGGGTCGAAGATTAACGTGCAAGAGACAGACAACGTTATAGACGGAAAGAACATCAAGCGAAGGCAGGAAGGAGTCTATCAGATTGTACTATCACGACAGGAGACAGAAGACGTAGGAGATTACCTCAACTGATCTTCACTGTGGAGATGGCAGATGATGATGATGATGATGCCCATTGACATAATTTGCTTGCTAGCTTGTGAGTTATAGATTAGACCTTTTTAATGGCGGACTACTTTTGATTTCCGTATATTTCTCCGTGCAATAAAAGTTGATGTTGGTAGGTGTGTTCTTAGTTTGATATTGCCTACTGTTGCTTCAGCTTTGTCTACATGACTACCAAAATGCATGTGTCAAATACCAAATATATTGTGGATTTACAATCACAACAATACTGATAATTACATAATTGGTTCGCTCCCTTAGGAGTGTGACCACAACACAAATGGCTGACAATAAGAAATAACACCTTTCTACAGGTAACACCTATAATCAATAAACCCACAGAATCAGGCCTTATACGGCCACCAAAACGTATGGAACACAATACAGTAAAGCCAATTACATTTTCCTTAATTACCTAATCCATTAGTCTCATACCTAGCAGATTATCTGAACTGCTCACACACTATACTGACTAACGCTCACACCTGAGCATCGAAAATCTATGACACATACATACTTGAATCATAGCCAACTCATAATCTACGGCCTGCAATCACTGGACACAACCAATAATACGGATTACACCAAAATATACACTAAGACCGAATGGGTCAATCTCTCAATAATAGTCCATACTGAAACCGTACAGCACAGCTTGCTGGCGAACAGGGAAGAATAAATATGTCCGTCTCGGACCCGGCTAGCAATCTCACTCCCACTTTCACGCCTGAGTTTTTCCCGGCTTCCGGATAGTCACATGACTTAGTCGTTTAAGTTATCAGGGTCGCCGAAACTCGCAGATAGCAATGTCGCCAATCCTAATTTTTCGTCACTGCGTGCATGATTGTACCTTTTGCGTGAACTTGGTTATATTGTTTTTGAATAATGTTATTTATTTATTGTTTTGTCTAAATTTACTTTTCAAAGGCATCGAGTAGCCAGCCCAATCTCCGAACTTCCTCAGTCGTCTTGTGTGACAACCAGGCAGGTTACATTGCTAATAATGGAGCCTGTAAGGTGCAGTTTTACTATAATCTGGAGTTCATAGAGTGTACAGTTGCCAAACTGTTCAGAGCATGGCGTACAATATTTCTATGCTCTGGGCAGCATGGGATGTAGTATTTAAAATATGGTATTTTGTGCCTGTGTAACTGGTTTTGTTTGTTGGTTTTACGGTCTGTAGAGTACAGAGTCAGTATGATGTTTGGTTAACTTGGAGTGCATTGAGTAAGTTCTAGTTACGAAACATTATCTAAGCGCTTATTTGTGAGTGAATTGTATTTCATTAAGATATTGTAAAATCCCACGTCTTTAAGGTTACAAATACAAGACCACGCCGTCCACATGTAGTCACAACAGGCAGCAAGGCTGAGGCCGTCGAATGTATTAGCCATCTCATAACTCACTAAACATTGTTACAAAAACAGCTGTTGTAAACATACATGACATGTTTCACTTCGGGCCTTAGTTTATTTTAAGAAAGTATCTGCCCTGGTTCTGTAGCATGTGAGTATGTTAGAGTACAGAAAAACATTTAAAACAAAAATAAAACAACTCTATCATTCTTGTCTTCTAGAGATGACTATGTATGTGACATTTTCTCTTCACTTAAACTGCTTGGATTGTGGGGGAGGGAAAAAAGGGGGGGGGAGAAGGGGGTCAGAATAACAAGTTGAACCGGTTATAATTTCTGCAAATTATGTGTTATGTAGGAGCAAATCATGATTAATATATAATGATAGCCATAAGATCAACATGAACTTATATTATTTGGTTTTACAGTACAGGAGGTCATTTCATGTTATATGGACATCTAAAGAAATGAAGGATCAAAATCTGGGTGGAGGCAGGCGTGTAGGGTATGCAGTTAGACAAAGGAGAGTGAAGAAATACTTGGCAGTTTAAAGAACATAACAGACTCAGTTGAACTATTATTGTTGTAAAGTGCTTAAGGGGGATAAGGCTGGGAAAAGGATTATAAACCTTTACAGGAGTATCAACAACGGACGTGTCTGTCTGCATTAAATGCCATTAGTTGTAGAGGGTGGAAGTTAATGCATGGATTTACAGTCAATATCGTGGAACTTAATTGGACTTTTATTACTGTGTATAACACAATATTAATTGTGGCAGCATTTTGTGCTGGTCAAAAAAACTCATAGTTAACTCGAATTCATTGTCCTTTGAGAGAAACAAGTACTGTCACGGATTGCCTCCCCTTAGCTCTGCAGTAGTGGTCCACCAGTGGCCAACACTCAAGACTATCTAATATGGGTCTTTAAAGGCGTATACCTTCGCACAAGATTACTCTTGGCAGAGTTGTTGATAGAAGGATAATGATGCTTCTATCTCAATGACGTGTCCACAAGATGTTTTCAGAAGTCAAGAACAATACTGCATAGGGCAGAGCTCTATTAACTTATATCTGATCCGTCGCCTTTTTTGAAGAATTAAGCAATGGTGTTAGCCCGTTCAAGCCCCCAGCTGGTGTAAATATAGCGGAATTCGTTTATAAGTAGTTGCTCTGTAGATGTAAATATATGTCTAGCTGTATATACATTTAAGAGTCTTTCTCATACGTTTATATACATTTAAGAGTCTTTCTCATACGTTTGCTTTCACACATATAATAATTGAATCAACTATGATCGTTTTGTTTTAAAATGACATGTAACAAATTTAATAATCAATTAGTTTTAATACGTTAAAATAGCGATGTAATGATGGTGAACTTTGGGTTTAAATAAAATTGTCCTCACCAAGACATGGTTTGAGAATTACAAAAAATAAAAAAATGTCCTTTTGCTGGTTCCTTTTACAAGAACTTAGCTTGGTATAAGTGAGTCCTGCAGCCGTGGTTTCGTCAATTCTTCTGTGATGAGGGCACTTCCTTCACACAACTTGTTCATTGTAGGCGGTTAGTGTTGATTCCCTGCTTTGAACTCAAAACTAGTGACGTCGACAACTTTCGTCTTGCAGCTTCGTTCCACGAACAGTCTGATAGCTTCGTTCTACGAACTTTAGACACAATAAAAAGAAAAAAAATGCCTCTGCTAAGTACACTGGGTTGGAAATTAACAGGCGCACTGTCTCGCTGACCACCCTGCAATGGTAGCCTCTCTGAATAATGAAATTCTTGAGTATACACAGCGTAATTCAGGAAAGATAATTAGAAATCACCAATATTTGTCTCTGTATTACACTGGGAAAATATGTGCTTGGACAGCGTGAGGGCAATGACGTGCATGAATTAACATTAACGATGTACATATATCTCACAAAATGATATGATACACTTGTGGGACATGTGATGTAATCATTACTCATCACTGTTCCAGTCGGAGTCTGGGGTCACCTCTGCTATCAGTTTTCTGTACGACTGGCACGAAACAATCACCAGCGTTTGCTGTAGTGGTTTGTTAATATACTATTTTCATATGTTGAGATTGCCAGCCTCATATGTAACCACTTAGCAAGGAAAACATGTCAAATTCATATTTGTAAAATAAATGTTTACACTTAACCCAAAGTAACTTTTGGGAACACAATCTCCTAGCACAGCTTAGAATGGACACAACACCTTAGATTAGATGCTGTCGAATCACTTGGTCTGGACATTTTAGTATTCCTATTATGACGGGTGATCTGATTCCTTACGTCTCCAGTCTTTGTATTTAAAATTGCGGGTTTACTTTTCAGTTTCAAAGTTGCCCAAATACTATGTCTTGGTCCTTTAAGGTTCTTTAAGTTTCCAGTCTTCGTATTTAAAAATACGGGTTTACTTTTAAGTTTTAAAGTTGCCCAAATACTTCGATCTGTCACTTATAATTGTGGAATCGTTAGTCCGATGTATCTCTCTGGCTCTGGTGAATTGCTAGCTTGACGTGAGGATGCAGTCTGATCTGTGACTCCTATTTCGCTAGATTATACTTCTAATTTTCAGTTCAAATCCCAAATTGCACGTCCGACGAATTTGCCATTGAAAGTCACAGTCTATTTTGACTCTCAAATTAAGCACCTTTAGAACTGTAGAACAAAGTGAGAACACTAACTTAACATTTCATCCGACTGAAATGAAAAGGATGTTATTGCAATATTAATGACAAGGTATCACTGAAGACATAGATCGATATGTGAAATCCTGCTCAGATTGTAACCAGGTAACCTCAACACGTAAGGTAGACCAGTTACAAGGTCTAGGGAAGCATTGCTGTGGACGTAGGCATCCAAAGAAAACCATGGTTGGCGATTCAGCTTTAAGATTTATGGTTAGGCTATAACGCGACAGAGCGCGGTAGCATAATGGTTAGTGCACTGGATTCTTAGCTTGGTGGTCTATAGTTCGATCCCCAGATGAGGTGGGATTTTTTTAGGCCGCAAACGGCTCCTGGGTCAACCCAGCCCCATCTGGGTACCAGAGCAACTCTAGGAACGTTAAGGCGGCCGGTGTGATGCTGACCACATCACCCCTAGTGTGCCGATTATCAAGAAAATATGGGCCTAACACGATATTCCCAATATGACTCAATGATCGTGTAACGGGATCCCTTCCTATAACGCGACGCAAGAAAAATGAATCAGGGTGACTTACCAATCATGAGGATTGTGACAAGAGTGTAACCGACTACGTATTTCACGTTTTCTGGTACCACCAATAACTGTGGTAAAAGAATAGAAACGAAACGCTGTCCTTAATATTGCGCTTCCCGACTGTTACGCACATAATTTTTCCTAAGACTGTGTGTAACTAAATCTGTATGAATTGTACACTTCGAATTTTCATAATCTAAGGCAGATAACCTTGTTTATATTATGGGTACATTGTACTTCGAGAATTAACTTTTCCTGTTGGGGAACGGTTGGTGATCTGTTCTCGCTGATTCATTCTTCGAACGATATCTCCTTATTTGGTAGTATAAGTCAACTGTTGTAGATGTCTGAAACCTGTCTTAACGTTTTCTGTTCATGACCATAAAAGGCGCGATAGTGTATGTCTTTTATCTCGTATGTTATTAGAATCATCTTGTGTGAATCGCTACTCAGGTAGATGCGTTCTGCGCATGTCTAGACTTTGAGAGTTCGATTGTGGTTTCCGCCCAGATGGGGAGTTAAGAAATGGTCTGAGCAGCGAGCGGACGCAATCTGCGTCTTGTGATTTTTCTGAGGGAAATACATTGTCTTTGTGAGTTAGTTGGCTAACTAGACTATTTCCCAGTGTTTATTCAAGCCTGCCTGGAGGCATATGTTCGTGGTTGATTTCCGAAGAAAGGTAATTCCTCTTGTATCGAACTTTATGCTAACACCTAGAAGTTCGTCATTTTGTCGCTCTTTGCTCGCCTGTGTGATTCGAAATGGAGAGGTACTTTGATTAGGATTTCGCCACCGGTATCTTTATACCTGAACTAGTTATATATATATATATATGGGTCGCTCTAGACCAACAAGACTATTGTCTGTGTTCCAGGTTTCGCTATATTAGCGGTTACGTCCAAGTCAGGTGGTTAGACTTAGGAATGTTATAAAGGTCGGGTTGACCTGTACTCCATGTATGCTATTCACGTGCAGACAGTAAGCGGACTTATTGTATACATCTGATCTGCTAGCCTCAGGAAGGGAGTGTTCATTATTATTTATGAACATTGATGATCTGTAGCTGACACTGTTGCAGAACTTATATGTATGAACTTTAGGTACCCAGATCTGTGCTATATATATATATATATATATATATATATATATATATATATATATATATATATATATATATATATATTTATACAGCTTCACGAACCAGAACTTTATGATATCGAATATACAGAAGCTATTTGTTCACAATATGAATATTGAGTATTGGATTCTACATGACTATCAACCAATATTATTTTGAATGCTGAACTCGTTGAACTATGTTGGTGATGACCTATATATCATGACTGTTTTGTGGCGTGCAATAAATGGTACAAAAATGTAAAGCGAAGTTACCATTTCTATGACTCTACACATCATGTTGCCTGTGTTGTACTCTGAGCACTATTCTAATACAATATACACAGCAACGTTATAAACCAGAGAAGACACCTACATCTTGCACTTTAATACCAGGTGTCGATAGGGGTGGCAAGTTGTCGTCAGCTTAAATCCACCCTTATCATTTTTGGTGGCCAATGTGGGGAGTCTATTAGGTTTGATCCAATTCTACGGACGATTCATTCCGAATCTGTCCTCCATTATGGCACCGCTTTCTACTTTATTGAAGAAAGGGTCGCCTAATCTGATCCGCTGGTCTAAAGAATGTCAATCCTCATTGGACCAGGTTAAAGCCCTATTTTCATCTCCACCTATTCTTAGGTTACCTACTATTGAGAAAACTTTTGTTCTTCGAAGTGACGCCTCGTCAACTGGGATTGGGGCAGCACTAATGCAGGAGTATTCTGATACTCTGCATCCGGTGATGTATATCGCTAGGAAATTAAATGCTGCAGAAAAGAATTACTCGGTTTTAGACCGTGAGTTGTTGGCTATGGTATGGTTTATTCTGAAGTTACAAAGATTTCTTCTAGGCGCACACTTCATTGTGGAAACCGACCAAAAAGCGCTTACTGCTATTCAGAGCAAAAACTTGAAGAGCTCGAGGTCCACCCGTTATGCCATAGCTCTTCAACCATTTCATTTCTCGGTGCGAGCTATCCGTGGTTCGGATAATGTGATGGCAGACATTCTGTCCAGATGCCTACACGATTCCACATGTTTCTTCTGTCATATATATATTTCCTGATATACAGTCCAATACTATAATGACATGTTAGCAAATATTTTTTTTTTTTTTTGTGTGTGTGTGAGGAATTTATAACAATGTACCATGTAATTATCTAAGAAGGCTTAGTTAGTGATATACGGGCCAAAAGATCACTCGGCCACATTTAGATAATATATTTTCATGATTGTATTAAGAGATTTAACAGTTGTCTTTAAGATTTGTGTTATTGATATTTTCGCAGCACATCATTGAAGATCTGCGAGATTATGTCCATTGTAGAACTTTGAGGATATCAAGTCCTGTCCTAGATTGTGAGCGGATGATGTCCACATCTTCTTCTATTGATTGTTTTATGTCAACGAAGAACAACACATGTATTAGTTAAGGATTAATGATGCATTATATATTGTAATAGTATAGTGCGGTATATTAGTATATTACACCGCTATTTGCGCAACACATTGTATGATATTATGATAATATATTTAATTTCATATATTGGTATGAGTGTAATTTGACTTTCATTATGATGTTGCCATCATTGTGGCGTGTGTTGGTGGCACCTTCCTGGAATATATACGCGTATACTAAGATAAATTTTTTCTCTAAGGATCTGAGATATTATCTCAGTTTCGCTCCATGCGTTGAGCTAGTTTGTTAGGCAATATATCCGCGCATCATACGTGCGTTAGGAGCCTAGAATTTCCGGCTCCAGGATTTTTAAAAAAATGTTTCATTTTTTTTCCCGGGAGGGTGCGGTAATGTTACGCACATAATTTTTCGAAAGACTGCGTGTAACTAAATCTGTATGAATCGTACACTTCGAATTTTTATAATCTAAGGCAGATAACCTTGTTTATATTATGGGTACATTGTACTTCGAGAATTAACTTTTCCTGTTGGGGAACGGTTGGTGATCTGTTCTCGCTGATTCATTCTTCGAACGATATCTCCTTATTTGGTAGTATAAGTCAACTGTTGTAGATGTCTGAAACCTGTCTTAACGTTTTCTGTTCATGACCATAAAAGGCGCGATAGTGTATGTCTTTTATCTCGTATGTTATTAGAATCATCTTGTGTGAATCGCTACTCAGGTAGATGCGTTCTGCGCATGTCTAGACTTTGAGAGTTCGATTGTGGTTTCCGCCCAGATGGGGAGTTAAGAAATGGTCTGAGCAGCGAGCGAACGCAATCTGCGTCTTGTGATTTTTCTGAGGGAAATACATTGTCTTTGTGAGTTAGTTGGCTAACTAGACTATTTCCCAGTGTTTATTCAAGCCTGCCTGGAGGCATATGTTCATGGTTGATTTTCCGAAATAAGGTAATTCCTCTTGTATCGAACGTTATGCTATCATCTAGAGGTTCGTCATTTTGTCGCCTTTTTGCTCGCCTGTGTGATTCAAAATGGAGAGGTACTTTGATTAGGATTTCGCCACCGGTATCTGTATACCTGAACTAGTTATATATATATATATGGGTCGCTCTAGACCAACAAGACTATTGTCTGTGTTCCAGGTTTCGCTATATTAGCGGTTACGTCCAGGTCAGATGGTTAGACTTAGGAATGTTATAAAGGTCGGGTTGACCTGTACTCCATGTATGCTATTCACGTGCAGACAGTAAACGGACTTATTGTATACATCTGATCTGCTAGCCTCAGGAAGGGAGTGTTAATTATTATTTATGAACATTGATGATCTGTAGCTGACACTGTTGCAGAATTTATATGTATGAACTTTAGGTACCCAGATCTGTGCTATATATATATATTTATACAGCTTCACGAACCAGAACTTTATGATATCGAATATACAGAAGCTATTTGTTCACAATATGAATATTGAGTATTGGATTCTACATGACTATCAACCAATATTATTTTGAATGCTGAACTCGTTGAACTATGTTGGTGATGACCTATATATCATGACTGTTTTGTGGCGTGCAATAAATGGTACAAAAATGTAAAGCGAAGTTACCATTTCTATGACTCTACACATCATGTTGCCTGTGTTGTACTCTGAGCACTATTCTAATACAATATACACAGCAACGTTATAAACCAGAGAAGACACCTACATCTTGCACTTTAATACCAGGTGTCGATAGGGGTGGCAAGTTGTCGTCAGCTTAAATCCACCCTTATCACCGACACATACTTATGTGTCCCCTTTCTTATTCCATCATCCCATTAAAATCAGAATTTACCCTCGATTCGAAAGTGTTCGTCACAGAATCTCTGTTAGAGACAAGATAGTGTTCCTCACATACTCTCTGTTAGAGACAAGAAAGCGTCCATCACAGACTCTCTGTAAGAGACACAATAGTGTTCGTCACAGTCTCTCTGTTAAAGACAAGATAGTGTTCCTCACAGTCTCTCTGTTAGAGACAAGATAGTCTATCTCACAGTCTCTCTGTTAGAGACAAGATAGTGTTCGTCACTGTCTCTCTCTTATAGAGACAGGACAGTGTTTCTCACAGACTTTTATTTTGGAGACAAGATAGTGTTCGTCACTGACTCTCTGTTAGAGACAAGATAGTGTTACTCACAGACTCTCTGTTGGAGAAAAGATAGTGTTCCTCACAGACTCTTATAGACTCTCAGTTATAGTTGCACTCAGGAAAAAAAAGAAACAAATAGAGCTGCCTTTCAGAAGCACTAATGGAAACCGTGAGTAATTTTTTTAATACGTAAAAGTGAGGTGGATCCCTGCCCACTACAAGATATATGAAAATGAGAATGCAGATAGAGTCGCCAACTAAGAGAGAGCAGACACAAAACTAGTCGGAGCCATATACAGGAGATAAAACCAATAATACGTAATACGTTTAAATAAAAATGACAGAAAGATCGTCAGAGTCTGATACAGCTGAATCATACAACTCCTTGCCAAGAAGAGATGAAGTGAGTATTTTCAGACTGAGAAGCGACCATTGCAGACACAAACATCATCTGATCAACAAACTGAAATCCAGACAGACGTGCCTATGTTGTGAGGACAAGAAAGCAATAGAGTGTATCCTCCAAAGTTATTGGCTCCATAAGAGCAGCAGAGTTACATCACAGCATTCTACATACAGTTAAAAGAATCTTAGATGGACTCCCAACTTTGTAAGAGAGATAGAGGATACAATTCTCTCATAAATAAACGTATAGATAATGTTTTCAAGGACAGCATTGACTACTTGAACTCCAAGTTAAACAAACGTTACAATATCCAGATTATAAAACAAAATGAACAATCTCCAAAAAATCCATATTATATAAATACTATACCCCATACTCTCCGGGTATAGAATTATTGTAGCCCGTACACTCATAGAAAAATTGTATCCCAACCTTAAAGATTATGGAAATGTATTATATATACTTTGGGTAATAGAAACATTGTACTACACACGCCCCGAGTTACGAAAATGTAATACCCATTGCGCTCCAGTTTATAAAACCGTTGTATCCCATACGCTCTATTGTACTACTGGAACCCGATGGAAGAGTAACAATGTAACCTGCCGAATAACTCGCAGAATAACACCGAGGAAGAGTGGGCATTAAGCCAGCTACACGACCCTTTAAAAAAAACTAAAACAAAGACATAAAATTCGAAAACAGCACAAATATGTCCATCTAACAAGTGGAATCATGGGTGCATTTTAGCGCCAAAACGATAAAGTTGGAGCAGCAGACAATAATCTAAAATTAAGAATGCTACATTCAAGAGGAGCCTTTATTGCACTGAGAAAAATGCGGAAATAAAATGAAATCCAGTCCAATATAAAAATTAACAATCTTCAACTCATATAACAGGCATTACTACTTGTATGGTCTTAAAACATGGAGGACAAGAAAATGACAACAAGAAAGATACACACTTTCATAAATGAGGGATTGCTCAAAAACAAAATTAAAACATTGGAGATTTGAGGAGTAGATGTTGAGTTGGGTAGAGCACACTGAGAAAGTTTCTTTTCTGAAATCTTCAGAGTAAGCGAATAAGGGTTAGACGAATATGAACAAAGGAATTGAAGATATCTCTCTTCCTCTTCTTCTTTTATTAGTATCCTGCCTGGTGGCTAATGCGACCATGTATCTCCACAACTTCCAAACGCCAGTGCTATTAATGAGTATTGTTGTTGACTTTCTTGCTATGTCATGATGTCAAACTGTCCAAACATTTATAACACATAAGGAAGGGAAACCCGAGGCCTGTAAACAGTAAATAAATATTAGACAAATATAAAGGTATGTTTTCAGATACCTTTATGTTTGTCTAATATTTAATTAATGTCAAACTATCCAGTACTTTCTCTCTTTGTCGTATTCTGTATCTTTTTTCTTCAATCTTAACGATGATAATTGTCTTGATGTGAAGCTTAGTAGCGTTTGAAATGGAAGAAAGAACCGCACCACTTTTCGAGAAAATACGGAAAAAAAATACATTGTAATCTGCTTGCAGTGAAAGGTATTTTGGGAATTGTCAAGAGGAGGCCAATAATCTTTTTGTCATTTGGATTTCACAGATCTCTTTGCGCGTAACCCATCAACAAATTACAGAGAACTTTAATAATTACGTTTTATAACATAAGAGTCTTTCATGTTAACGTGATTTTAACGCCAAAGTAGGTGACAACAACGATGGAGTACAAAAATATCTCGGTACTCATGGCATAGGCTGTATGAATCAAAATGGCGAAAGACTTCTAGAACTTTGTGAAATATCAAACCTCGTTGTGGCAGACACCATCTTTCCACATAAGAATATCCACAAGATAACATGGAATTCACCTGATGGCAGAACTAAGAACCAGATAGATCACTTCTGCATAAGCGCAAAATTTCGCTCATCAGTTCAAGACGTCAGAGCATACAGAGGTGCAGAGATCGGAAGCGATCATAACCTCTGCATAGCTAAACTGAGAATTAAACTGAAGAAGTTATACCAACAGAATAAAAATAGAAGAATAGATGTACACAGACTGCAATCAAATGATATAAAGGAGGAATATAATGTCAAAATGAACAACTATTTCGATGCTTTAGGCAAAATTGACAAAGATATCACCACCAAGACAATCGATACTAAATGGGAACAACTGAGAACAGCAATGACAGAAGCAGCAGTAGCAACCACCGGATACCTAGTACATAAAAAGAAAAAATGGATGAGAGGAGATACTTGGGATAAAATACAAGAAAGGAAAACAGCAAAACTTAAACTACTAGCGGCAAGTACACATAATGCAGTTGAATCTTGCAAACTAACTTATAACTTGTTAAATAAAGAAGTGAAGACAAAAACTCGAAGAGATAAAAGACATTTCATCAATGAACTGGCCGTAGAAGCTGAAAATGCTGCAAGAACTGGTAATAGTAGGTGCCTTTATCAAATTACAAAACAACTATGTCACCAGCCTACTGCTATGGAAACACCTGTTAAAGGTAAATTAGGGAATTCAATACCAACAGAAAAAGAACAAATGAAGAGATGGGCTGAGCACTTCATGGAGGTGCTAAACAGACCACCACCAACAGTAACACCTGATTTTAATAATGAAACACCCACAACCACCTTGCCAATAACTTGCGATGAATTCACGCTGGACGAGATCAAACAAGCCGTTAAAAGATTAAAAAATTTTAAAGCTGCTGGAGTTGACGAAATTTCAGGGGAAATGATTAAAGCAGTTAATGACAACAACCTCTTGAGAATTTTAGATATTATAAATGAAGTATGGAGAGAAGAACAACCACCACAACAATGGAAAGACAGTATTATTGTAAAGTTACCGAAGAAAGGTGATCTATCAGACTGTAATAACTGGCGTGGTATATCTCTATTATCAGTACCTGGAAAATTATTATGTTGCATGATGTTAGAAAGACTTAAATTGCATGCTGACGAAAAGATCAGAGAAGAACAAGCGGGTTTCAGGCCGAAACGATCATGTATTGATCAAATATTCACACTAAGAACAATTATAGAAGAATCAGTGGAAAGGCAATCGCCACTTATTATCACCTTCGTCGATTTTCAAAAAGCCTTTGATAGTCTACACCGCCCATCATTGTGGAAGATACTTACAATCTATGGTTTTCCAACAAAATATGTGAATATAATCAAAGCGCTATATGACAATGCAAGATGTTGTGTTAGAACAAATAAAGGGAATACAGAATGGTTTACAGTAGAAACGGGGTGAAACAAGGCTGTATTATGTCACCACTACTTTTTGGAATAGCTATTGATTGGGTTATGAGAAACTATACCCACAATGAACAATTGGGTATAAAATGGACAAATGGAAAATTCCTGGGGGACCTGGATTTCGCAGATGATGTAGCATTCTTAAGTTCAACACCAAGACAATCCCAAGAAGCAATAAATAATTTGTGTCATCTCTCGGTTAAAATAGGTCTCCAAATAAATGCCTCTAAAACTAAAGCTATGAACTTTTCTAACGAGACCTTTGATATCATCTTGAACGGGGAAAAACTACAGAAAGTTGAAAGTTTCAATTATTTAGGCAGTAAAATGACTCGGGATGGTGACACAACAAGAGAAATCCATACTAGAATTGCTTTGGCAGCTAGCGCCTTCAATAGATTATCTAACATTTGGAAATTACGATCATTGAATATACATACCAAGCTTCGTCTGTTTAATTCAAATGTCATCTCAGTGTTAACATACGGCTGTGAGAGTTGGAAAATAACAAAATCATTGGAGAACAAGCTGAATACATTCGAGAACAAATGTCTTAGAAAACTCATGAACATCAGTTGGAAAGAATTCAAGACTAATCGACAAATAAGAGAAGACTCTAGGCAGAAATATGTTGTGACGTACGTCTAGTTTGACTAGTGAATTTTCCCTGATATGATGGATGATTTAAAGGGACCTTTAGCTTTTCATAACATTAGAACCCCTGAACATTTGTTGTAACTTTTCGTTTGCCAGAACGCATTCCACCGGGACTCATGTAGGATACAGCGACGAGATCAAAGAGACGAACTGAGGATCTTAGGGGAGACTATCGGCGCTATCAAAGACAATAGTTTTCCCTGATACGAGACGCAGTTGCTTGCCGCTAATTTCGCGTCTCGGTGTCAATCGAGGAACCGAGCGAACGGGGGAAAGCGAAACGGGCAGCAGCGAGCGGATACGAAGACCAGGGGGCGGCTCCTTCTCTTGATTTGGCGGTCAGATCCCCAAAAGTTCGTGAGATCAAATAAGTTGTCAAGTTTATCATGTCCCACTCAACTTACATTTCATTTTAGCTAAATAGACCATGTAGAACTAGACACGTTATCACTCGCTGGCCAGATCTTTACAGAAGCACTAGCTTTATTGAAATCTTGTTATAGATTTTCCCCTGGATTTTATATATATTTGCAGTGATTTCTATTTCTGTGCAAAGCGAGTGATCGTAACCTGTGCGATCCCAGCATTAAGAAAGCAATAAAGAAATCAATCTAAGCTAAGCAAAGCATAAACAGTGTGTAGAGTTCCCCTGACGCAGAACTTGTTGAGACTGTGTAAATTTTTAATCTTTGAGGCGATTCTATGTTTGGAATTCCGCTATCTAACTTATAGCAAAGAAAGCACACCCAAAGACAAATTTAACGCACCATCAAACAACTTAAGTCGTAACGGGAAGAAGAACACTGGCCCGAGCTTTGTTAGTTTACTGACACAGAGAGATAATTCATAATTTCCTGAACAGTGATGTGACTAGTTTTCTCACTGGACTTAAACCATACCTCACGGATAAAGTGTACCAGCACGCGTAAGAATTTTATTATCCGCGGCATAGTCAAATAGACCACACCATCCTCACCCCGGTATCAGAGACCGTGCCCTCCCATAGAAACTGTTATTAAGAAAAGAGACACAACTACAGATTCATTTTCCAGCGATTACGGGATCCTTTTATGTGCTGACCGCCTACCCGATAATCTGGGGCTAGAACTTGAACAAACACTCATACATTTAGTTGAGGTGTAACTGCTGTTGTGTTATTCTATGGAGTGCAAGATTTTTTCACAATCGGTAAGTGAGAGCAAGATGAGTGAAGGCCTTTGCTAGCGCGTGTATGAATGACAGGAAATTAATTCTTTTGTGTGACCATTTTGTTAACTTGCTTACCTGGTAACATATATCTTTTCTGTATACCCTACATTGTTCCTTTAAGTGGGATAGTTGATAATTTGTTAACTCTGTTTAAAACCACCTCCTTTCCATTTGCTTAGTAAAGGGAAGAACAGCTGGGAAGAACAAGTTTTTTTCTATTACTTATACCTAACTTGGTAACACCTCTTTCAGAGTAATTAACTTTACTGTTAGGTTAACGTACCCGTGTTCCTGATATTATCTATCTCTGGACTGGGTTTGTCTTTGTCTAATGAGCGGGAAGGGCTTAGTCGATACCAATCTTCTTCACCCCCTCCCAAACTTGTTATTTGCATTTGTGTACTTATGATAATTTATGTAATATCTGATATTTTAGTGATGGATGTTTAAGGTGAATAAAATCACATAAACTCATTTAGTTCTGTGTGTTGGATATACCCAAAGCCCAACATTTCCCCTATTCGTTTAATATAGTTTGTGTCAACGTCGTGTGTGTGTTTGAAAACACCAAATCGGTGAGCGCGCAGATGCGAGTCTGGAAAACTGGCAAATAATTGTTTGACCAGGAGAGTGAAAGAGAAGATTGAGAGACACGATTTGTCGTAAATAAGTCTGTCTTTACTCTCCTCCAGCACGCTGTGAAGTAGCTATTAAATCTCTACATTTCTATCACTGAGCTTTCCATCATCATCTTCCACTCTAAACCGGACCACTATTTCTACGACTCTTTTCTCTCAAAATAAATTTACGACATATGTCTCCGACTATATAAGGAAAAGACGATGGTCATATATCGGTCATGTCCTACGAATGCAAAACAACAGAATACCACTACAGGCGCTCACTTGGGTTCCTGAGGGTAAGAGGAAAAAAAGGAAGACCAAAAGAAACACTCAGAAGAACAATAATAAGAGAAGGAAGAACGTTGGGCCTAAATAATGTGCAAGAGCTAAGAGGAGTGGCGTCACAACGAACAACCTGGAGAGCACTGGTTTCTGCCTTATGCGCCGTGTTTGGTGCTTAAAGAATTTATTATTATTATTATTATTATGTTAACGTAAATGTTAACGCTGTGTTAAAACTAAAGACAGGATTTACATTATAAAAACCAACAAACACACAAACATGTTCATACCATAGCCGATGTAAGGAATGACGGTAAAGCACAGAGGTATACAATTTCTTTAGCATTGTCTATTGCTCTTGAGTTTAGTTTGTGCTTTTATTTCGGCGATTAGCTCGATGGTTTCTGGAGATCTTCTTTCTTCTTGTTCGTTCGTGCTGATAAGTACGTTGTTTGCGTTGTGTCGCCGTTTACAGCAAAGCTGCGATATCTGCGCCTTTGGGCCCGACACATCCGACTTCGGCACGGCATTTTTAGGACGGGTTTGCCTTCCCACTTCTATTCCTACTCTCTCAGCTAAACTGCAGTGATGCAGCCTGTTTCCAGGCCACCACTTGGAGGTGGAGTAGGGTCTTGGTCAGCTCTAGTTCGCTGACCCTGATGCAAGCAGTCAGCTATGGGTCGCTGACTGCATTCCTCACTGTTGACGCTTCTTAAAGATCCCATTGAATTGCCAGTTCATTTTCAGAATCAGGAGTGTCCATTTGCAATGTCTCAGTACCTACTGAAGCTCAATATTGGTAAAACAATCATGCTACTCAGAAATCTGGATACGAATAAATGTCTATTAAACGTCACCAAATTAGTTGTAAAGGACTACAATATCAGCATACTGGTGTAGAGTAGTAAAATTGAAATGGCACGATACCAGTGTGGAACTGATGACAAGAACCAGACAAGTACCAGCGGAACAAGGTATCGGAAGAAGACGCTGGCGAGGTATTCGACAGACATTGGTTAAACCTGTTGACATTCTTAGCGACGAGACCTTGTTCTAGAATCCCCAGAGAGAGCTGATGACATGTGACATGTGGAAGACATCGTGTGTGTTTCTTGAAGGTCTATGCTCCTAGGGAGCTGACGAGTTTTGATAGAACTGAAATTATTTAACCAACATTACAGAAAAGCATAACCATCCTAATGGTTGGGCGATTCAGCTTTAAGATTTATGGTTAGGC
Organism: Oreohelix idahoensis; assembly: GCA_024509875.1. Taxonomy (NCBI): domain Eukaryota; kingdom Metazoa; phylum Mollusca; class Gastropoda; order Stylommatophora; family Oreohelicidae; genus Oreohelix; species Oreohelix idahoensis. The sequence continues at coordinate 250,093 of JAMPIV010004033.1, forward strand.
TATAACGCGACGCAAAAAAAGTGACTTACCAATCACGAGGATTGTGACAAGATTGTAACCGACTGCTTATTTCACGTTTTCGCTTTTCTCTATGTTTGAGAGCCTTACAATGTGATTTAATATGTCAGATGAAGATTATTTTTGTGTTCGACTCAATGTCTTTTAATTTCCATACAAATCACAATGTAATGAAAGCTTCTCTTGTCATCTCATGCAATAATGTTTTGTGGATTGGGATGAGGACTTTTGGTCATTTTTGGGGTCACAAGGGGAATTATCATCCGTCCATCAGAACGTTAGTTTAGGCAGCACTAGGTGCCGGTCAAAAATATTGTATCGTTAGTGATTTATTGCTTGCATTAAAGCAAAACTCGTGTTATACGTAGTTAGTAACCTGTATTTGAGTCTAGTATGTTTATTTATCGTTTTACAAATATAAATGCATATTAATATTAAAAGAAAGAAAAAAGATAAAAAACTTTAAAAATTACAAATGACTGAGTCATATCTTTTAATTTTACAGTAAACATTTTGAAATAAATTATTCAATAAAAAAGTAATGCTTTAAAAAGTACTACTATTATTCTTAGACCTATTACGTCCCTTGGTAATAAAAATTACATTCCTAAGTGTTATAGCATAACTGTATCTTAACATTTTAGTATTGAGGGAAAAAGTGATGGGATGCTGTATGGAAAATTGATAAGAGTACACAAAGTCAGTGGCTTGTTGTGTAGTGAATAAAGAAAGTTAGTTAAAAGCTATTTAGTTTACAAGATTGTTGTATATGAGTCGTAATAAAGTACTAAACATTTGTGATTCCTGTTGTCATTGTATTTACCGCTTCTTCGTATCTTATGTCGATAGTGTCATATCAGGGCTTGTTGTTTGGTTATTCTATTTTCTGCTTTTGATTTTCGTTGATTGTTGAATTAATTGTTATATTTTTGTCGGTTTTTGTATTTTCCTTGATTTGCTATTGCTCTTCACCTGTGTTGTTATATTTCATATATATTATTATATACACATTACGTGTTGTGTAGTGTCTATAGTATATTTCTTTAACCTGTCTATATTTCTTGTCTTTGTTGTTTATTTATAACTGTGGCTGACGGATGGTCAAACCCGAAAAGTCCCGTGTTTTTTGTGTACCGTTAATTTGTAAAACTGATCTAATACCTTTTTATTTGTTTTTTTTTATATTTAAACATCACTCAACTACATTATTCTTAACTCATTCCGCCCTGTTGCGACTAAATGCGACATTACCCATTCCGCCCTGATGCGACATAAGGCGACACAAAGCCACCGGCTCTATTTGTAAGCGTCTAGAAACGGAACTCGCGTATCTAGCGATATCTGGCGAGAACAGTAAAAAACTAAACAGTTTCACTTTCGATTCTTTAAAAACCGGATGTTTTTAATGTGGTTCCGTTCGGATTATATAGACGTTTGAAGTCAGCCCAGTGTGTGCGGTGTGTTGAGGCCTTTTTTTATCAACAATCCATGCCGGGATGGCCTTTCAATTTATTCAGTCATTCATTAATAATGACGATCCCGACGAAAACAACCAAGAGAACGAGCTAGATGTTGACTTAGATGACGAGGCAATGGATTTATTTGATAACAATTAACAGTGAAACTAGTGACAGCATTGGTGAAACAGAAGCAGACCTGGAGTGGTCTGACACGCTGAATAGTCAGGGACAAAAAGGGGGCTTTAACTGAAACACAAGGCGCTCTTCATAATCAAGACCCAAACAGCTCACCATTTGACTATTCTAGCCTCTTCTTTCCAGTTACAATAATCAAACTATTTGTGGAACAGACAAACAAATATGCTGAGCAGCGGCAGGGAACTAAAGGTGTTGAAGACTCCAACTGGAAATCCGTTTTTTTATTTTTTTATTTTTCTAAAAGTAAATTACTATTAAAGCCATATAAATGTATACATTTCTTGAAAGTTCATTCATTTTTCTTTCTAACATTTTTATTTAATTGAAATTGGTGAATATTTGCATGCTCAAATATGCTTTCAAAGATTACATGTCATGTGGTAAACAGAGTTACGTCCCCTTGGTTAGGATTTAATGTTGTGCCCAAGCTGAAGTTTGAACACGTGTACACGAGACATGATGAGATAAGTCCAGCAATCTGGGAGGACGGAGCTGCATGTCACGCTAAGTGGAGATGCTATCTACGTTGTCACCTCAGATTGCGCCAGGCTCTTACAACAAGCATAAAAGAAAAGTAGCCGCCATAACGAACACGAGGCACAACGTAGCTGAGGATTGTCACTTCGTGAGCGCGTTATCCTCATAGTTATGATTGGAGCAGGCTTCTACTACTACCAAACTTAATGTAATAAATAGCATTTGTTTAAAATATATGCAAGTCGTCGAGGTTTAAACTGGAAGACGTTTCCTTGCGAATCACTTGCAGAACAGATAAGGTTACAATTAGCACTAGTTGCAGTAATTATTAGAGCAGTCAAAGTAAAATAAACTTTCCATGTCCCATACATGTAAGACACGAAACAATTCCGCCTCAACATACTGCAAAGTAATAAACACAAGTTAAAGAGAACAACCAAATGGATGTTTTGTTATTCAAGCTAATCGTCCATCAGTGGAAGGTATCCTAAACAATAAAGTCTAGAATGCATTCTAGAAGGAACTATTACTCTGGACCTTGAAGTCTGAAAAAAAAAAATTAAATTAAACTACAACGAAAAACGAAAGTCAGAAAATCCATATAAATACACATATAAAATCACAGAATAACTGAAATATAATTCAAAATAACGGAATCCCAACCCATAACTCAATAAATATTGTTTTAAACCATTAAAGACATTAATATATTCCATAAAAAAAGGCAATTACTCAGCGAATCACGTTCTATTGTCACGAAATGACCAAGCTCTTAATTTTATAGTGTTCTACGTGTCTGTTTCTCTGTATTGTGCCTTCCATTAATTTCTTCCTTACTCTTATTTTCTCTCATATTATAACGCATGGCACATTTCGCGTTATTATTTTCTCATGATCTATGCTGGGTAGAGATAACGTTAATAACCCAGCAAGGAGCAGACAGACGAATCTGCCTTACTTGTGTAAAACAAACATAGGCGTAAACGTACTCGTTCACACCAAGCTTGGCACCTATACGTCCCGTATAGTAATTGGAAGATAAACTGCGAATGTACTTTGGTGTGGAAGAAATACAACATTACTGCGGGCGGGCTCCTGTTTGTCTTCATTTGTGATAACAATGTAAGCTGAGTGTTTCTATGAACTGAAGAATCTAAAATGCTTGTAGAGTTAATAGTGGAGGATTTATTATGAAAGGATTGTGAACAAGTCTTTTATATTGTAGCACGAGCTTAGGCTCCGGCACCGTGTTCCACTGATTCAAGAAGTCGATAATTAACGGAGCAGTTAGCAAACCAGTTTCAGCATCTATCCATTAAAGTTATTTTACCAGGCCATAGCAAAAAATAATTATCACCATTACGTGAAACCACTCTCACTAGTTTTCGATGAGGAAAAATTATATAGTGTAAATTCATACACATCACTTATTTATTTACTCGTGTTAAACAATATTTGATTATTAACCTTGTTATATGTATTTACAAATTACTAGTCGATTTTATTATAGAGAGAACTGCTTTCGTAAGAATCAGTGGGACGAAGATGGGTAATAAATTGTTGGGCACGGGGTGGAGCGACACCCCCACCCCTCATTTCTTCTTGACTGTTATTACCACTTGCATTTCTTTTCTCTAATTTCTCTTCTGTAGATGAACGGGGTGTACTCGTTGTCACTCTTACTAGGAAAGGTTCACTCCCCTTGTCGGCTAAGTTGGTCAGAGTAATCTTTGAAGCGTTTACAACTCTCCGCTTTGTTTCTTTGAGACCTGGGAAGATTGGCCGCCTTCGCTGTCCACGTGCAAATCCTATTACATTCAACCACGGCGCGGTGTTTTTTCGAGTGCAGTTTATGTCCCCGGGACCCCGTCTCAGTGCTCCATGGAATGGCATCATATTATGCAGATACACATGCGGTAAAAAGACACTGGAGACGGCTTTCGCTTTCCCATGTTTCAGGGACCACTATTACGCCAGACTTACGGCAGGGAAAGTCGCTCGAAGCGTGCAGGTGTCCCCTGTTTTTTTATGCCTGGGAAATTTTGGGTAACAATTTCAACATGTTACTTAAAATCTTCTTGAAGTTGCATTCCCAGGAGAATTCTCTGGTCAGATATTATGAGTAGTTGTCCGCCCCTCTATGCAGGTGTCCCACTAATGCTTGAACACCTGCTACGTTAGGGGCTATATATATACTGAAGCACATTAAAAACGCACCACCTGTATAATCCAGGAACAGAGTGTGAAATGTAAATATAAGTGTTTACAAGTTTACATATTTGGAATCTTTATTCATTTTCCTATGAATCCATGCTGGTCATTAATTTGTACATTTGATTGTTATGAAATTAATTGCATTCTGTGCAGGCAAGGGAGAAAACCAAAAATACAAAAAAATGCACGTGCGTTATCCTGCTGGAGAAGCTGCAAGTCTGGATAAATTGTGAACAAAGGAGATCCCAGTGCATGCAGAACCTCATCTCGATATGTCACAGCATTAACATTTCCACGGAAGACGTGAAGAGGCAAGCGATGGTGAAAACTGAATCATCCCCAAATGTGAATACTGCCACCTCCAAATCGGTTGACACAGCAATCTGCAAAGCGCTCTCCACACCGTCGCCAAATCCGCATACGTCCATCAGCAAAGGATATGTTGAATCTGCTCTCGTCTGTGAATAGGACAGCATTCCACTGCAGTCTAGTCCATCTGACATGTTGCTCTGCCCATTGCAGGCGCTGCTGACGATGTCTGTGAGTCAAGTTTGGCCCAACATAAGGTCGTCTTGCAGTAAGGCCTGTATCTCTGAGTCGTCGTATGACTGTCATTCAAGAGACTTGCCCATGTCTACCCACTATTGCTCTTGCTGTTTGACTTGCCGGGACAGAACGATTCCTTAGGTAACTCAGCACAATATGACGATCTTGCGCAGGGGTAGTAACTCGTGGTTGGCCACTCCGAAGTCTATCCCGGGCACTGCCAGTGGTTCCGTAACGTTCATTGAGACGTACAATAGTGCTGTGGTGGCAATTCATCCTTCTGGCAATGGCCCGCGAGCTCATTCCGGTCTCCAACATACCAATGGCTAGTTGGCGGTCGTTTTCAGATAGTCGTCGCATTTCAAGCACATGTACTGGGTGTTTTGTCTCAACGGCCTTTTTATACCGAGTATACTGCCACAACGTGTACACATTTTCAGGGTCATAGCTGTTGGGAATCGTGTTGCACGTGTAACTTTCATCGTTTTCATGTAGTCTGTACACAAACCCGTGGGTTGAATCATGCACTTTCCATTCCAGCAGCCATTCGCTCTCTACCTCTTGGCAAACACGGGGAAAATCCATTCCCACACTTTTTTTTCTAGCTTCTCGGCATCAGTATATATAATAGTGGTGCGTTTTTAATGTGCTTCAGTATATATATATATATATATATATATATATATATATATATATATATATATATATATATATATATATATATATATATATATATATATATATATATATATATATATATATATATATATATATATATATATATATATATATAGTGCTCGGGTCTGCCTCTCATTGCTTCAGTCCTAAAATTCCTGCCGTGAGAAGTTAGAAGACTTAACGTCAGCTTGCCTGCTATTAAAGAGTGGGAGATCCTGACAGTCTTGATAAGCAAGTTCAGTACTTGGTAATTAGTGTAAATTTGTTCTTGGGATTTGTAAAAAGTCAGAGTAAGCCTTCTTACTCTTTCCTAATTTGGTAAATTACAGCAATCATTCAACCCAAAATCTGAAGCTATAGTCAGTTTTCTTTTTTAGAAGAGAATTATGATTGTATGCTGCTACTAGTTATAAGAGCTAAATGGTTGTGTGACTTGATGTCTGATATAGTTTATTAAAAGGAATACTCGGCTTCCTCTGTATATATGGATAACTATGTAATTAATTCTTTAACACACAAAAAGGTTAACCTAAGCAATCGAAATATTTTGGCCTCAAGCCCGGTATTGTGTAAATATAATTTTTTTCCAACATGTAACTTGAATTTAAGTAAGCACCTGTACATTGGTTGATTATTTTAACTTCATTTATAATGCTTTCTGAGAGCAGACTGCTGTTGTTGACATTTGCTGTATGTAATTATTTAATGTGTCGAACGCCAATACATCTAATTTAGACTGGTCGGCGAATTGGATATCTGCCGGTGGGTTAGCCGTCCTGACTGATTTTAAGGTCACATCTCGCCAAGAAAGAGGGGGAGGGCAGCCTTGTATACATGCCTAAAACCCATCCCAGCGTTAGTTGAGGGTAACCGGTCTTCGTATGATTGCGCAAAAGCTACAATAAGTCGGCCCTGCACTTATTGTTTGATGTCTGCTGATCGGATGGTAAGCAGGGGAGAGTAAGAAGAAACTGCGAACCACCAGGTCAAAACTGACCAGCTGAGAGGGGGAGTTGAGATAGGTGTATGTTTATCGGTACCTATTTCGACCCTGTTTATCTGTTGTGCCGTGTTGTAATGTTTATGTTTTAATTTAGCTGGTTGATCATAGGGTTTGATTATGCTTTCGTTACAACAAACCTCTGTCATCTCCGGTAGATCACTGAGCCTCAGTCTGACTTTGCCTTCGTATAACGGCCGGATAAGTCATTAACCCATATACAGCTGGGTTGCACACCAACTATAGTAGTGCCTATTATCATCATCCTATTTCGGGCCGATTGGTGATTGCCCTTGCTTGGAAAACATAAATAATTCGTACACCACCAAGTAATATGACCGCCCGCTCCATTGGCACCAGTTTTCTTTTCTATCAAGCTACGTCGTCCACTATTAATTAGGGCTGCTACATTAGTAGTGGGCCAATACAGAACGTGGATTTATTCCTCCGCATCTATTGTATCGTGAGTGTTTCCATCTCACTTCTCGAGTACCTGGATTTACAGCCAGGTGCATTTATTACACGGATTAGTCCGCCATTTCCCTGTAGAAGAAAGGGTTAGCATATCTGCAACGGCTAACAGTGATCCCATTGGAGCATCAACGCACGCGTGCCAATAAAGAAGGACTCGGGGAGAGTGCACTCACATTTATAGAGGAGGAGGATAGATTTTAAGAACACGGTGGACCGCAGCAGTTAGTGACATTTATTAGCAGTGTCACTGAACGCCACAAGTCAGCGGGATTAGTTTGTGTAGGTATGACTCTCTATTTCAGGATTTCCAGCAAAGGATTATTAGTTCCCTTCTTATCTGTACCTGTACTCGATAACTTGTACTCGTACTGTTGTATGTGAATACACTGTAGTGTAATAAACCTTATCTCCTAGCAGAGCAAGAGGCAGGGTGACAGTAGTTGAAGAAAAGGTCACGGAATGGCGAGGGGAGAGTCAGTATAGGTTATCACCCTCGATAACTATAAGTCACACTATTGTTACGGTATTTTTATAGACGCCGTCTGCTAGGACGTGCAGTCTTGGGGATTGCAGCATTTAATATAATGTAAGGTATGATTAGGCTATTGAACGCTATTCACGCGATCGGAGTATGACGTGTATAGCGTTGGTAGGTCACGCACGGTGACCAAGAAACGGGACCCTTTTTTGAATGACCGTCGAACGGAGAAGACGTGTCCTTGTATTCTTATAGTGTCGGGCATGGAGTGCCACACAAATTATATTGTATTTAAATATGGACATGGGTCAGTCCACCCTATATTACTATGAAAGAGATGAAATGTGTTTTTTCTCAGGTTGGTAATTGACTAAACCTAAGTCGAGATGTATCAACAGTCCTTATAGATTATATTTTTGACAGACGCATAATCTCACTGTCGGTAGTTGGGATCACCAACCACGCGTACATATAGTTATGACGTTCTGTCTACAATAATTCATGCTATTTGACAAGGACTGATTTGCAGATAAATCATAATCAAAGTATGAACAGAACTTAATATTTATGTGCTTCATGATGACCATGTGTTAACTATTTATGTATGAATTCAATGTATTAAATCTGTGCGGACTCAAGACATGACTTATCCCGTCTATGAACATTGGGAATTCAATTATTATTATCATGGTTGCAAAGCTTTTATTCCACCTTCGCGTAACTGACTATTAACAGCACGATGCAAATGATGAACGGTAAAACCAATTACCATGATTGACTAGCCAGCCTGCAACAACCCGGTGGGCTAACTTCGGTCGCAACAACTGGTAGGCCATTGATAGGGAACGAAAGAAAAAAAAAATTGTCTTGTTTACATACTTTCACAAACTGTTTACGATTACAAGAAAGTCACATGATTTGCATAAATATGACGTGAAACGCATGACTACGAAATGTCAATCTGACGTCACTACATCATGCGTAGATGCCCCACTTCGAAAGGACAACCTTCAACGCATTCCAAGTTTGATAAAAGATTACATGATCAAGAAGACCAGACGATGGAATACTGTTATCAGCCAACGAGGAGCAAACAGTACTAGGCATTAATCTAGTCCGTTGATGAACTTGACATCGCCGGAGCATTTTAAAGATAAGTCTAGTTTTATGACTGTTGTCATTCAGATAACACAATACTGAGTCCATTTCGTCTGTGCAGGCATGTCTATTCTATTTTTCAGATATATATGTTATATCTGTTTTTACCGTTGTTGTTGTTCCTTATTCGTGGGCGGTAGGGCGGAGAATCGAAATTAATTCTATGGCTCCCTGGATGCTCCGAATTGATTTTGATCGTTTCTTAAGGCCGTAAAACAATCGCATTTAGCGAAAGACCCTGTTCAAGATTCTGCCGACAGGCTCGTCTGTTCGTACTTGCTATTGTTTGACAATATACGTTAGTTGTGCAGTGTCGTAAATCAATGGTGTATTTGATCATATTCAGTTGGATTTTATTCAATTGTGTGTCATGTTTGTAAACTATTTCGTCCCTTCTAATCTTACTATCTTTTCGTTATATATGTCCGTTAATGAGTCCTGTTACGTCATTACTTTTTGCATTCATTTTTTTTATGTATTCTGCATAGATTGAGTTCAACTTTGCCTTGGGTCAATCGTTGACCTTCCTTCTTTTTGTGGCACTTCCGTTTGTTCTATTTAGTTGATAAATTCATTTTTAATTGTGAAAATGTCTTGTTCGTATTGTACTACCGTTCTGTAATCCTTGGTTAACAAATTGTGTTGTTTGTCTTCATCTCATCCATTTATAATATAATAATAATACTATAATTTATTCATTAATGAGAGTGTAGATGAATATGATTAAATTTTTATGAATTTTAAGGATGAATTAGGGACTTTGCACCAATTTGCAGTGGTGGTCCAAGAAATGGGCAATGCACTTTATAGCTCATGATTAAGGCATAATATAATATATATATATTGATAAAATAATTTGACTTCATAGTCTGCCCTGCATATAAGATACACAGTGTATATTATTTAGTACACTTTTCCAGTACTAAAAGATTAACTTAGCACATATCATTGATTGAATAATATAATTATTGAGGAATAATACCAATAATTATTAGGTGCATGATAGCAATTCAGCATCCTACATAGATAAATATCATAACTATTTATGATATATTAATGAGTATATATGTAATATTTTCCCAAAATAGTATGTCTATGTATGGAACTTACAAATAAGAGTTAAATAATATTACAATTAATTAGATTGAATATTCCCAGATTGAATAAGTACAATAATTACTTAGAATTTATTGGTGATTATTACAGATCAATAATTACTTACAATTAGTGTAAGGGAACATGATAAGTGGTTGATTGGTTATATGGAGTAACCATACATTATTGTATATATAAGTACATTGATTCAGGGAATCATATGTATAGTTACTATGGATATTTTTGATCATTTTCTCCGGGAGGGAGATAGATTACGTTTGGGTGGATGTAGCTGTGAGGAATATGCCATAGAACATTTTGTAATTCAAATGAGCGAGGATCTTAGGGATTTTGCTTGGTATAGGTGTGGATATAGCCCTTCACAAGAGAAAGCAGTGAGACTTTATAAATTACTATCCACTATTTTTTATAATGAAGGTAAAATGACTACTCAGGACGGTAGTAGCATGGAGTTGGATGAGTTAAAGAAAACCATAACGAAGCATAAGGGTAGGGAGATTACCCTTACTAATGAGCTGAGACAGCAAAAAGGGGAATATGAGAAGAAGTTGACAGCAATGTATTTTGATAATGCTGTATTGAAAAATAAAGTAACCGTGTTAATGGAGGATAATAAGAAATTGGATGAAGTTTCTCTTAAGCAGAAGAAAGAATTGGAGATTATTGCCAGTCAAGAAAGGACTATAAATGACTTGCGAAATGAGGCGAATTTACTAAAATGTCAGACCAATACTGATAATTCGAGATTGAGGATACTGGAAGTGGAGCTTGCAAATTCTAGGACCTCGTTAGGATCCACAATGGAAAACAATAAAGCGTTGGAGTCTGAGGTTGAGAAACTTAAATTGAAAATTTTGCAAGACAATGCCGCAGCCTTAAAGCAAGAAACTCACACACAGGGTGATATGACAGAAGTGAAAAGATATCAGGTAGAATTAACTGATAATAAAATGAAACTAGATAAACTCAATGAGGAAAATAGTGAACTAAGGTCTGAAGTTAGTTCATTAAGAAAATTATTTGATCAATCAAAGAGTGTTGCTGATGAAAAATTAATTGCCTTTGATAAATTTCTGATTGATTCTCATAGAGATAATGAAACATGTAAGAAATTAATTGATGAAGTGAAAGCAAGATGTGAAAAACTAAGGTCAGATTATGACTCTTTGCTTTCGAAGTATGTTACGTTGAAATTAGAGAGTAAAAAAGGGAAAATAGGAGTATATCATTTGATGACAATAATATTGTGGATGTATGTCATTCATATAATGATACAATTTATGACTTTTGTCTTAGACAGGAACAAAAGTGTGATGACGATGTAACTTCAGTGAAACTGATACTGATTGACCAGATAGGTAACGGGAAATCTGTCACGCAGGACTTGGCATTATTGCGTGAAGATAATAAGACACTTATGGTTAATTCCCATGGATGTAATGAGACTTGTAAGGAATTAATGGATGAAGTGCAATCAGAAAACGAAGAAGGGAATACAGAATCGGGTATTAGTGTTTCTGTTTCCACCATGACTGATGATTCTCTCATTGATAACAGGGTGACGACATTAGAAGCGTTACTCCTGAAGGAGAAAGATAGATATGCTGAACTGGAAAAGGAAACACAACAGCAAATCTATGAACTTGCAACTGCACTGAATACAGTTGATTCCTTGCTTGGTAAGGAGATGAAGAAAACTACGAACCTGGAGAAAATAAATAAGAGGCAGAAACAGGAAATTACACTTCTAGATTTAGATGGTACAAAATTAAGAAATAGAGTCTATGGTCTGCTAGACGTCGTGTTGAGCAAAAAGATACTGCTCAACAACACACATAATAAGTTTATTGCACGACATGCCTCAGGTACTAAGTGTGATCCTGCAGTGTCAATACAACTTGTGAAGGTTAGAAAATCATTTAAAGGCAAGTATACCTTCCCTCGACAGGATACTACTGCCAATTCTGAAAATAAATGTTGGCGACAGGACCAGACTACAACTGATCCTAAGGAAACTGTTGACGTTGTCAACATTGACAAAAACATTACGAGGAAGAATAATAGGTTGAAGAATAATGCTGGACTTAAAAGGAACAGGGATAATAATGTTAACACAAATAATTATGATGAAAAAGATTTTACTTTGCCCAGCAACGACATGTCTACGACATGTAGGAAACTTAATACCTTTGGTAATAATCGGTGTCATCCTCAGTCCAGTCAGGATGATACATCATCTAATAAAAAGACAGTGTCGGTGTTGAAAGGGAAAGTTAATTCTTTGACAAAGAATACATATCATCATTGTCCACAATTTCGTGACAATGATACTACATATATTGGGAAAAGTGCGTATTCTCGCACAGTGTTAGTGCGAAATCTGCCACAGGATACTACCTGGCAGGCACTTAGAAATTTCTTTGATTATACAGCAAACGTTAAGCTTGTTCGTCTTCTGCCATCATGCAATGGGCAGAATAGACAGGCGATGGTTACATTTCGTAACAATCGAGACGCTCGTTGGGTAATCGAGCGTGATAATGGTGTTTATTTTCATCACCGTTATCTAAAGTTACAATTAGTACCTGATTCTGCGTTACGCAGATAATGGTTTACTTTCTCACTTGTGTTTTATTTCTTTGATGACTCAGCATAGTTTTTCAAGTTTTTCTTATCTTTCCTAACAATCTAGTCTTACATAGATTAGTTTATTGTAGGCGTTTGAACTAGATGACACTTTTGTACCTACATGTCACTATTCTTATCTGTCTGTTATCCAGGAAGAAGAATCTTCTTTTCCTGAGGTACAGATGGCGTTACCTGTACCTGTAGTACAACCTACTGAATCTTGGCGGGACGTAACCATTTCTTCGTCGGTTACACCGCAACAGCATCAACAGATTGCTGAACTTTTACAATCTTATCCAGATGTGTTGACCGACGTTCCAGGTCGCACATCATTTATTAGTCATGACATCACTCTTAACGATGATACTCCAATTCGGGTACATCCCTATTCTGTTCCTCTACACTTTCTTACTAAAATTACTAAGGAACTTGAACAGATGTTATCTTTGGGGATTATTGAGACTAGTAATTCTCCATTTTCTTCTCCATTAGTTATTGTCCGAAAGAAGGACAATAACATTAGACTATGCGTCGACTACAGAAAATTAAATGCACAAACTGTAGTTGATAGCGAACCACATCCACTTCTCGACGACTTACTGCCACGTCTATCTACCGCAACTATATTCACTAAGATAGACTTAACTAAAGGTTATTGGCAGATACCACTAACCGAAAAAGCTAAATACTACACAGCGTTTTCCACTCCGCAAGGTCTATACCAGTGGAATGTGATGCCTTTTGGGCTTGTCAACGCTCCAGCTACCTTTATTCGCATGATGCGACAGATGTTTTCAGGTAGACCAGACATCATTACATACATAGACGACATATGCTTGTTTAGTTCATCATTTGAGGAACATGTTTTGGGACTTAAATATGTTTTGGACACATTAAGAAAGCATAATTTAACTGCTAGACCTACAAAAGTACAAGTATCGTTTCATGAAATAACCTTTTTGGGACATATCATTGGAGCGGGGTATATCCAAACACTACCTAGTACGGTTTCTAAAATTTTAAACATATCCGTTCCTCAAACGAAGAAACAGGTTAGAAGCTTGTTAGGACTAGTCCAATATTACAGCAGATTCGTACCAAACTTGTCATCTATCACGGCTGTTTTATCAACGTTGTTAAAAAAGGACATGCCAGTGAAGGTGACATGGACTGGTGAGTGTAATAAAGTATTCCTTAACTCTTAGACTCCACTGCAACGCTCTGAGCGTTGCAAAATGCTGCACGCTGTGCCCTAGCAACTCCCTGAGCGTGACTTAAGAATTCTCGCCAAGAAATGCAGAAACTTAACCATGTAAACAAATCCATGTTTTCTAAACCTAACAGGAACTTCCGTTAGTGATGTCCGGCCTTTTTATCGAAGGATTTGAGCTGTTCACACGTGTTATTTCTTTGTTATCGAATTTATTAGCTAGTCAAGTGTGATCCGATTTTGAGAAAAATTTGTGTGTGGTTTTAGCGTTATGGCAAGTCATATTCCTATTAGTTCTGTGCCTTCTAGACGAATGTCTGCGTCTAAAGCATTAAGTTTACTTGAAAATATAATGGAGAGTGAAGATGAATTGATGGACTCTGATAATTTTTTATCAGATGATGAAAGTGTTTCAGGCATGTCAGACACTTCGGATCTAGGTGATGAGAGGGCGTTGCCCCAGCCTGGCCCATCGAAAGGTAAGAAAGCTAGGCTTACAACACCAGATGACTGGTCACAGGTTGCTGATGATGTTAGAAGTACGGTTAAAACTTCAAACAACTTTAGATTTATCCCCAAGCCACGAGGTACACAAACAGCACCAGGTGTAAACCCAGAATATGTTGATGAAACATCAACACCACTGGATTGCTTTTTGGCACTTGTCAGAAATGATGTGATGGAATATATAATCACAAGCATCAATGAATATGCCACAAGATGTGTACAGATGAACACCCCAGCACAAAAACAATCAGTGTATAACAACTGGAAACCTGTAAATAGGCATGAATTTTTAAAATTCATTGCAGTCACTAATTCAATGGGGTTGGATAAGAGACCAAGCATACGCGACTACTTTTCAAGAGAGCCAAGCTTGTATACACCTTTCTATTTCAAAATGTTTGAAAGAAAGAGATTTGAGGCTATATATCACACAATGCTTCATGTGGGAGATGCAGATGCTGAAGGAAAGAGCAAAATTGAGCCTTTTGTGGACATGCTATGCTCAAATTTCAACAGTGCCTTTATACCATTTGAAAACATTTCAATTGATGAAATGATTATTGGTTTCAAGGGGCGTTGGAGATATAAGCAGTTTAATGCATCCAAGCCCAAAAAGTATCACATAAAAAGTTTTGGATTGGTAGGCAGTGCCACTGGATATGTACTGAATCTGCTCACTTATTATGGATCAGATACATCATACAATCCAGAGTGTGATTCTGACAGTGGCCATGCCATTAAAATCTTCAATACCCTCCTCAGCTGTATTGGAAGTGGATATCACATATATGCTGACAGGTATTACACCACCAGAGCTTTAGTTGATTTCCTTCTTGAACACAAATTCTATTTCACAGGGACACTCCAGACCAATAGAAAAGGTTTTCCTCTTGCTCTGAAAGGTCTTTCCTTGAAACATATGGAAAGCCGGCACTGGGTCTCTAAAGATGACAGAATTATGTGCACTGCATGGAAGGATAAAAAGGCAAAAAAACCTGTGGTGATAGTCACTTCAAATGGAAATGCTGAAGACATTACACACAGGCAAAAAACCAAACCATCCACTATCCATAGCTACAATATGAGCATGAATGGTTGTGATAAGGCTGATCAGATGTTGAGTTATTATGGACTCCACACAAGGAAAAGCAATAAATGGTGGAAGAAAATATACCACTGGATAGTGGAGATTTGCTGCAATAATGCACATATTCTATATGTTTTGTCTCGACCAGAGGGCGCTGACACAAAAATGTCACTTAAAAAATTCAAGCTGATTTTAATTAACCAGCTTACAGAAGCAGCAGCTGACTTGATGACTGAAGCAGATGACATGATGAGATCCAAAATTGGCCGCCCTATTAAGTCAAATGCAATAGAAAGACTTCAGGGCTCGAAGCATGTTATTGTAAGAGCAAAAAATGATGGACGCTGCAGAGTGTGCAGTACACCGAAGGATGTAAAGCGGACAGTCTTTATTTGTGAGGGATGCGAAGGCAAACCTCGACTTCATCCTCACTGCTTCAAGTTGTGGCACACACAGCGCAAGCTTGAATCATAAAATAATCATGTAAATATATTATGAAAATGTTTCATTTTATATTTTTCTAGTTTATGTGCTGGAAAAAGCCATAATCTGGTAATATATATATTCTAGGATTTTTTCAGTGTTGTGAAGTTTTTAGTGGATTTTTTCAGTGATGTGAAGTTTTTAGTGGCTGCAGCATACACTGCATAAATGCACTAAATGTGTTGTGTTATTTCAAAAATGGATTACCTTGATGTTTCAAGACTGAATGGTAAGTTTTAATGACTACAACATTAGCTGGCCATCGGTAAGTGCACATTTTGCTTTCAATATTTTTGTGTTTTTCAAATAACATTCATCATGTTTTAATGTCTACTAACAGCATGTTTGTTAATACTACAAAATAAATTAATAATTACAATTCTCCTTCCATTCCCCTTCATGTTGATATATAATATGTGCTAGTTCAAAGGAAAATTCACACAAAAATTTAGACTGAAATATGAACACTTCACTCTATAAAATTCTGCCCCAAAAAAAGTCTGGCACAGCGTGCAAAATAACTCTGGAATGAAAGAGTTAAAATAATTGATATTTTTTCACACCCACCAATTTTGAGACTACCTGATGCTTCCAAAAGGTTTATTCTCCGTACAGATGCGAGCAATTACGGAATTGGCGCTTGTTTGCTCCAATATCATGACGACATCCTCCATCCATCCTTGTATGTCTCACGGAAACTGAAACCACCGGAGATCAAATACTCCACTGTCGACCGCGAATTGTTGGCAGTCGTTTGGGCGATAACAAAATTGGAAAAATTTCTCCTGGGAGCCCCATTCGTGGTACAGACAGATCAAAAGGCCGTAGCATCACTACGACGGGCGAATCATAAAAGTCCCAAGCTCACCAGATTCGCTATTCTCCTTCAGCCTTTTGATTTCTCCATCGAGTACATTACAGGATCAGAGAACGTCTTGGCAGATACTCTCTCTAGAAACCCTGCTGATGTCGAGTCATAATCAACGATATTCTTCGCAGAAACTTACCCAAGCGAAATAATACTACCGTTGCATTTTTCGACATACAAATGAACCATTGACTACAAAACAAATATCTGCTTACTAAAGACATACTAAACGTACAAAATCAAATGACAATGTGTTTATTTTTACGCCAGGACTTTGGTTAGTGTCCATTCATCATAAAACTATTTAAAACAACTTCGGAAATAATAAGTGAAAGTCCAGTCGAACTATTTCAGTATATGACTTGATTCAGAACATTTGAACATTTTTTTAATGGAAATTCAAAAAGATCAAGACTACGGATGGATCGTCATATCCAATGTTAATTAATTTTAATTTAGTCTTTAAAAGTAATGGAAATTAAAATGAAATGTGAGACATGAATATAAAAAAAAATGAAATGAAAATGAAATATGAAAAAAATGAAAGAAAGAAAAGAAAGCTCACACAGTTCTTAGATAATATTCTTAGAATTACATAATTATATTGCATATTTAATAATTATGTTGACACATTACATACTATTTTATTATTTAGTTATTTAAGTTAGATAGGTATTAACCACTTAACACAGATAATTTATGTCAGAACACATGTAACTATGTTAAATTTATACATTATTTTCTTTATCTACTTTATTTCTCATTTGGTTTTTTCTTTCTTTTCTTTTCTCATAACGTCATCTTTAATTTTCTTGCTTTAGATTTTCAATAACTTTATTCTTAATACACACTTAGTATAATTAATTAGTTTAATTTTAATTAGTTAGTTTAGTCTTGACTTGACATTTCATTACGACAGACTTTAAGATAATTGAGTAATTATATATCAACATTACACTTTTTCTTTTAGTTAATATAATATTTTTGTTTAATTATTCTATATAACATGATCGTTAATATATTATATGACTGTTAGGTAGTCGACATGACCACGACACTGTTCTAGACAGAACATCGTAGGCCATATGTCGCATTTTTTGTTAAATTTTTAATATTATTCATTCAGATAGGTTTTCACAAACAAAAATCTATCGAATAGATTTTTTTCCCCCCCGGTGGACAGGGAATTGTTACGGTATTTTTATAGACGCCGTCTGCTAGGACGTGCAGTCTTGGGGATTGCAGCATTTAATATAATGTAAGGTATGATTAGGCTATTGAACGCTATTCACGCGATCGGAGTATGACGTGTATAGCGTTGGTAGGTCACGCACGGTGACCAAGAAACGGGACCCTTTTTTGAATGACCGTCGAACGGAGAAGACGTGTCCTTGTATTCTTATAGTGTCGGGCATGGAGTGCCACACAAATTATATTGTATTTAAATATGGACATGGGTCAGTCCACCCTATATTACTATGAAAGAGATGAAATGTGTTTTTTCTCAGGTTAGTAATTGACTAAACCTAAGTCGAGATGTATCAACAGTCCTTATAGATTATATTTTTGACAGACGCATAATCTCACTGTCGGTAGTTGGGATCACCAACCACGCGTACATATAGTTATGACGTTCTGTCTACAATAATTCATGCTATTTGACAAGGACTGATTTGCAGATACATCATAATCAAAGTATGAACAGAACTTAATATTTATGTGCTTCATGATGACCATGTGTTAACTATTTATGTATGAATTCAATGTATTAAATCTGTGCGGACTCAAGACATGACTTATCCCGTCTATGAACATTGGGAATTCAATTATTATTATCATGGTTGCAAAGCTTTTATTCCACCTTCGCGTAACTGACTATTAACAGCACGATGCAAATGATGAACGGTAAAACCAATTACCATGATTGACTAGCCAGCCTGCAACAACCCGGTGGGCTAACTTCGGTCGCAACAACTATCCACCATCAACACCATTTCTCATCTATCATCTCAGACATCTCTCAGACCTTTGTCTTATTTCTGACATCACACAGACTTGGATTTCGTCTCATGCAGACTCTTACTTAACTCACTCGTGACAATCAGCTATCTTATTGTCGTGAAATTCTAATCCACATAGATTAATTAGAACATAAATGACCAGTAGAACGAAATAATACAAAGGAAAGAAGCATGGTAACAGACCAGTGCCTTTCCTAATAGCGTACGCTGTGTTGTAGAACGCCATATGGCTGAACAAGACAATCCCCTTTTTCTACTTTGTCTGCATAAAAATACACGCGTTTCTAAAACTACAACTATTACTGTGTTTCTTAGAAAACCTCGAGATACGCAAGCTGCTTAATGACCTAGATTTAATATTCCATTCATGTCATTTTATGCTCTACGTAAACTAAAAGACAGATGGACTTAGGATAGACAGAGAGAGAGAAATGTACTGAGGAACGCATGCAACACTAACACGCGTCTCGCGATATAAAAATAATGCCATCCTACGCCAAGGCTTGAAGCACTAACTTTTTTTCAAATAGACAGTGATAAAAAACACTACTAATACACGGTTAGGTTTTAAAAAAACATGTTTAATGCTTATTAGGAAACATGACATTCTACTGTTTTATGTCTAAAATCCTGACTTCATACTGACAGAACAGTCGAAAAGGCAGGACAGGTGGCGGTTTTAAGACAGTAATAAAAAAAAAACAATACACGACTATCCTAGAAAATGCATATTTTGAACGCAGCCACTTAGCTCCATTAAATTTATATATTTGGGTTCCTTGGGACTTGCTGACCAAGAATATGTTAAGTGTTACGCAGATAGTCTAGGAATTAACAAATTATAGCCAAAATAAAATGGTGGTGCTGTCAGACAACACCAAATCAGAATTGCGCAGTGGCATGTTTTGAAACCACCATTGTACTGGAAATGGGCCACCATGTTACATCCTATTTGATTGGCGGGAATGATATGTAAGGCTAAACACGATTAGTTGGACTGCAAATACTATTTTGGTTGTTAGGGGAAACGTAGGAAGGGTAAATTTTTTCAAATGCTTTTTGTAAACATGGTCCGATTGGTTAGACCAGTTGATATAGTTAATTAGGAGCGTCAGTTCAGTGCCACATTTTAAAATAATCTTACTAAAGAAACAGTGCGTTGAGATCCAGCTCATATTGTTCATAATAAAAGCCTGGGACAGAGGCAGATCGGAATTTGTGCCATAAGTTGTGCCATAATTCATCGCCAGTCAACGTATTTGTTTATTATTTCCATGAATTGTGGTAAGATTGACCTCTTTGATATCTTTTTGATGAAAATTGCATGTAAATTGATAATGTATGTCTGTATATGTGTGTGGTTCAGTAGCAAACATGAGGCAAAGCCTAGATATTGCTCCAACCTGAAAAAAACTTGTCGGAGAAAAGTATATCTGCATGGGATCGCCAAATAGTACACTGACACCTATCTTATTGACTAGAAGGAAAAACTGCTGGAATTGCAGAGGCGTAGTAACCTTTAGGGAGAAGAATACTGGTATAAATTGTTTCAGATGAAGCTAGCAGTTGGCCTAACGCTCTGAACTCAGTGTTTGTGATGTATTGTGTTCAGTGTGGAAATAGAGTATAAATTAGTTCTGAAGTAGGAGGTACAACCTTCTTGTTTCAGGGACCGTGGTCCTAAATTATTGAGGCAGCACTTGGTCGGAGCTTTGCTGAATCCAGAGGCTGGTAGCTTACTCCTTGGTTCAGATAGCGACCCGTGAGGAGTCTCAAGAACACAGTGAAGCAAGCGAGCAGAAGAGACTGGTTCCTGCCGCCCTTACAGAAGATAAGATTCTGTGGCCAGAGCAGCTCAAACCTTATGTAACCCCCTCTAAAATTGACAGTATATTAAATAAGAAGGACAATTAGTTGTTTCCAATGACAGGAACGGTGAACTTTTCCCAATATTATTTCCACCAGAGACAGACACTAGAAGTCGTGATGACGAACCACAACCTAGCTTGAAAAGCCAGTATTACTTCAGAGTACTACATCACAACTCACACACCTAGGATAATAATAATAATATATGTCAATACAAAGATCATATCTAAAAATTGTGTATATATATATAACTTGTAAGTACATGTTATTGTGATTTCTGGTTCACTGTGCCTTTCACACTTGACTCATTTAAGATAGTCTTATAGAGTGTTATATGTGTGTGAGTGTCACAGTGTTGTAAAGAGTTGTGGATTAAAATAAATTGTTTATTTGTCTGTTGGTTGTTGTGCCCATACAATTCATCACTTTCATAACCCTAGACATTCAACGTAGCCATCACAATATTCCATAATAATTCTGACTGAGGTCAAAATGTGGTAGCAAGTAAGGTTATCTGTAAAACACTACACCTATTAGATACAGATACATTCACAGCTGATCTCAGATAGTACACTAAGTCCCCTATAATTATTTATATCATCCCACTTTACCACATATATTGGGGTCTCGCTCCCGGGATATTGAACTTTCTCCTATTATATATATTGGGAATAATTAAAATTAAAAGGTATCCTTGGGTGAAAATAAATAAGGTTGAGCTCTCAGTGCCTGTGGTTATCCTTGGATATTTAGTTAGAGATTGAATTGTTTAGTTAAATATTTTATACATTTACCTGTTAGAAAATGGCGGACCTGGCCAAATTTCGATCTGCTGCTGTGCAGACTGCAAAAGAGTTGGGACTGGACGGGCAAGTTATGATTACTTATGTCACTACGGAATGTGACAAATATATTGAACGGGAAGAAAGAAGATTAGAAAAAGAGGCTGAAAGAAAGTTAGAGGCTGAAAAAGAAATTAAGAGGTTGCAGATTAAGGCTGACAAAGAGGCTAGAGCATTGGAGGCTGAGGCTAAGAAGTTACAATTGGAGGCTGAGGCTAGGAAGTTACAATTGGAGGCTGAGGCTAAGAAGTTACAATTGGAGGCTGAGGCTAAGAAGGTCCAATTGGAGGCAGAAAGAGAAGAAAGAAGATTGACTGCAGAGAGGGAAGCAGAAGATAAAAGATTACAAGGGAACATGAGTTACGACTAAGGGAGTTGGAATTGCAAGGCCATGCTCCTGAAAATGGTGCCAGTCCCTTTACCTCCGATGCTACTGCTAGTCATGGAGCCTCAACCTCAGCTATGAACTTTCATTTAGATCATTTTGTTGAGAAAGACGATGATATCGAGAGCTATCTAAATAGATATGAACTATTAGCTACCACGTATGGGTTAGAGAGAGAAAGGTGGAGCTTAAAGTTATCTCAAGGACTTTGTGGTGCAGCTTATGAAGTTTTTGCCAAAATGAGCAGAGATGATCAGGAAAATTATGACATGCTAAAGCAGGTTCTTTTGTTAAGATATGAAAAGAATGGTGAATTTTATAGGAAAAAAAATTTAGGAATGCTAAACTACTGTCAGGTGAAACCTATCACCAGTTCTCTGCACGGTTAGAGACATACTTAAAAAAATGGACTTCTCTGGGGAAAACCCAAGATCTTAAGGAAATGATCCTTATAGAACAACTAAGAGAGTCCATGGCTCCAGACCTGAGAAAGTTTCTCATGGAACAAGGTGCAGAGAGACTTGGTGAGTTACTAAATGTCGCTGAAAGGTATCAAGCAGCTCAGGCAGAAATAACAGGTAACAAAAAGAAACAGGTAGACAATTCTAGGGCACCACAAAACTTTAATGATTTTGATCATAGAGATCAGAACAAAGGTAAGCACCAGTTTGATCGGCCACGGTATGATAATAAAGATAAAACCCCACAATTCGATGAAAGGAAATATAATGACAGAAAACCATTCAGACAGGAAGGAAAATATTGTCAAATATGCAGGATGCATAATCATAATACTAGTGAATGTGGTAGGAAACTTCCTCCATATCGAGCGGCATGCATGATAACAGTGGACAAGGGGAGAAAGAAGGACATGTCTACAGAACAACATGAACCTCATCATCCCCCCATCTGTGAAGAAGTGACATGTAATGGGGCCAAGGTCAGGTGCCTTTACGATTCAGGTTTAGAATATGACTCAGTTGTGAGTGCAACCCTAGTGCACCCTGAACAGTATACCACAGAGAAAGTGGAGATACAAGGGGCCGTAAAGGGAATAGCCACCATGACACTTCCCGTAGCCGAAATAAAGGTCAAGACTAGGTACGTGGAAGAAGTGATCAGAGCAGCCGTGTGTGACGACCCTAATTACCCGTTGGTGTTAGGGAGTAAATATGTTTTTCTAGGAAGCCCTGTAAAACCTGTGGTAATGGCCACGCTTCAGGTCAGGTCGACCCCTAGTAGGGAGGAAATACCACCACTAAATTATTCTCATAAGCAGATGAGAAAGTCCCAGGCAAAGGACAAGTCACTAAAACCTTGCTTTGGAAAATTGCCATCTAGCCATACACACCCTAAGAGAGGGCAATTTTATTTGAAGGAAGGACTGCTCTTCAGGAAAGCTAGAGCAGGATCCAAAGAACAGGGACAATTGGTACTTCCATTTTCCTACAGAGAAGAAGTGATGGCACAATCCCATGTTGTACCAGACGGTGGACACCAGAGAAATGGGACTACCCGTCAAAGGACATCGGAAAAATTCTACTGGCCCCAAGTAGCTGCTGATATTGCACAATTTGTGGGGGCCTGTGAAAAATGTAGCAAGGTACAGTCCCCAAGTTGGGAAAATCATAATCAGATGTCAGCCAAGCATTCTGAAACATATGGGCCAAACAATAACAAGGAAAATAACAATAATAAGGTAGACACTGAGGATGGGTATTCACCTTCCCAAAATCCGTCTTCCCCAAAAATAATTAGAATCGCAACTCTGCGTATGCCACCCAGAGACAATAGAAACACAGACCAGTCAGCCCAGGAAAAATTTGAAGCCGCATTTAGGGAGCTGGCTGACATTGACATTGAAGATGATCCGCCTAAGTTAAAACCGAAACAAATTGTTAACAGAAGAAAAGTGGGAAGTGGACGAGTGAGCAATTGGGAAAATGCTCACAGCGCTGCACAATATGGCTATTAATTTAGCATTAAAAGGGCACTGGTGACATTGGTAGTCACCCGACCCTACACCGTCCAAGGGGAAGTATTGTTCGGACCCTGGATGGAGATAACTCACACATCTTATAGAAATGCTAAGGGCGAATTGATTTCTGGTGCAGAAACTCATTTCCCCACATTTTGTATTAATTCACCAGATTGTCAGTAGGCGGAACTATAGTTGGTGAATATGGCCTCCATTTGAGTGGCATATTATAAGAATATTATTAGAAGGGTGTTTCCACATTCAATCAAGCCTGAAATCAGACCAATTGTTGGCTGTGAACATTTCGGAGGAGCAGAGTATCTCCTTTGTTGCCTTTTTGAATTGAGGATAGTCCGAGTGTTTATTAAGGCTGATCAGGAAACTATTGGATCCCCGACACAATTCAGATATTACCATATAGATACACTCCTCATAACGTACAATTTGAGGAACATCTAATATTCTCGGGACATGTTGTTGAGCAGACTGAGAGAAGAGAAATGGTGAATACTGATTGCTAAGCAGCAATAAGACAAGCAGTAACACTTGCCGCTGTTCAGTAACATAACTGAAATGGATTCCTGGATTGCAGAGGTCTGGGGCAACCTTCGTCAGTAGTGCTTACTTTGAATTGACCCACCTGCATTAATCCAGGATCAAAATAAATCAGAGAAACGTTGATGCGGATTTTCTAAGCCGCCACCCGTGTGATGAGAATCACCGTGATCACCAGGAATAATATTGATTTATCTATGTGGATATATAATTATAGACTGACCTATGATGTCTGTTTTAAGGGGGGAGAATTTGTCGTGAAATTCTAATCCACATAGATTAATTAGAACATAAATGACCAGCAGAACGAAATAATACAAAGGAAAGAAGCATGGTAACAGACCAGTGCCTTTCCTAATAGCGTACGCTGTGTTGTAGAACGCCATATGGCTGAACAAGACAATCCCCTTTTTCTACTTCGTCTGCATAAAAATACACGCGTTTCTAAAACTACAACTATTACTGTGTTTCTTAGAAAACCTCGAGATACGCAAGCTGCTTAATGACCTAGATTTAAAATTCCATTCATGTCATTTTATGCTCTACGTAAACTAAAAGACAGATGGACTTAGGATAGATAGAGAGAGAGAAATGTACTGAGGAACGCATGCAACACTAACACGCGTCTCGCGATATAAAAATAATGCCATCCTACGCCAAGGCTTGAAGCACTAACTTTTTTCAAATAGACAGTGATAAAAAACACTACTAATACACGGTTAGGTTTTAAAAAAACATGTTTAATGCTTATTAGGAAACATGACATTCTACTGTTTTATGTCTAAAATCCTGACTTCATACTGACAGAACAGTCGAAAAGGCAGGACAGGTGGCGGTTCTAAGACAGTAATAAAATAAAAAAACAATACACGACTATCCTAGAAAATGCATATTTTTAACGCAGCCACTTAGCTCCATTAAATTTATATATTTGGGTTCCTTGGGACTTGCTGACCAAGAATATGTTAAGTGTTACGCAGATAGTCTAGGAATTAACAAATTATAGCCAAAATAAAATGGTGGTGCTGTCAGACAACACCAAATCAGAATTGCGCAGTGGCATGTTTTGAAACCACCATTGTACGGGAAATGGGCCACCATGTTACATCCTATTTGATTGGCGGGAATGATATGTAAGGCTAAACACGATTAGTTGGACTGCAAATACTATTTTGGTTGTTAGGGGAAACGTAGGAAGGGTAAATTTTTTCAAATGCTTTTTGTTAACATGGTCCGATTGGTTAGACCAGTTGATATAGTTAATTAGGAGCGTCAGTTCAGTGCCACATTTTAAAATAATCTTACTAAAGAAACAGTGCGTTGAGATCCAGCTCATATTTTTCATAATAAAAGCCTGGGACAGAGGCAGATCGGAATTTGTGCCATAAGTTGTGCCATAATTCATCGCCAGTCAACGTATTTGTTTATTATTTCCATGAATTGTGGTAAGATTGACCTCTTTGATATCTTTTTGATGAAAATTGCATGTAAATTGATAATGTATGTCTGTATATGTGTGTGGTTCAGTAGCAAACATGAGGCAAAGCCTAGATATTGCTCCAACCTGAAAAAAACTTGTCGGAGAAAAGTATATCTGCATGGGATCGCCAAATAGTACATTGACACCTATCTTATTGACTAGAAGGAAAGACTGCTGGAATTGCAGAGGCGTAGTAACCTTTAGGGAGAAGAATATGGTATAAATTGTTTCAGATGAAGCTAGGAGTTGGCCTAACGCTCTGAACTCAGTGTTTGTGATGTATTGTGTTCAGTGTAGAAATAGAGTATAAATTAGTTCTGAAGTAGGAGGTACAACCTTCTTGTTTCAGGGACCGTGGTCCTAACTTATTGAGGCAGCACTTGGTCGGAGCTTTGCTGAATCCAGCGGCTGGTAGCTTACTCCTTGGTTCAGATAGCGACCCGTGAGGAGTCTCAAGAACACAGTGAAGCAAGCGAGCAGAAGAGACTGGTTCCTGCCGCCCCCACAGAAGATAAGATTCTGTGGCCAGAGCAGCTCAAACCTTATGTAACCCCCTCTAAAATTGACAGTATATTAAATAAGAAGGACAATTAGTTGTTTCCAATGACAGGAACGGTGAACTTTTCCCAATATTATTTCCACCAGAGACAGACACTAGAAGTCGTGATGACGAACCACAACCTAGCTTCAGAGTACTACATCACAACTCACACACCTAGGATAATAATAATAATATATGTCAATACAAAGATCATATCTAAAAATTGTGTATATATATAACTTGTAAGTACATGTTATTGTGATTTCTGGTTCACTGTGTAGCTGAATCAGGATATCTATTATTGAAAGGAATTAATACATCTATTTTTTAAACTTTCACACTTGACTCATTTAAGATAGTCTTATAGAGTGTTATATGTGTGTGAGTGTCACAGTGTTGTAAAGAGTTGTGGATTAAAATAAATTGTTTATTTGTCTGTTGGTTGTTGTGCCCATACAATTCATCACTTTCATAACCCTAGACATTCAACGTAGCCATCACAATATTCCATAATAATTCTGACTGAGGTCAAAATGTGGTAGCAAGTAAGGTTATCTGTAAAACACTACACCTATTAGATACAGATACATTCACAGCTGATCTCAGATAGTACACTAAGTCCCCTATAATTATTTATATCATCCCACTTTACCACACTTATATATATATATATATATATATATATATATATATATATATATATATATATATATATATATATATATATATATATATATATATATATATATATATATATATATAGATATATATATATATATATATATATATATATATATATACATGTCGTGGTTGAGTTAAAGTTTTAGATATTTGTCGAGTCAGACAATTTTTGTGAAATCGTCAATGAGAGTGAACTGACAGAATTATAGACAACACACCGATAATGTATAAAATAGGGTGCACTTAAGACGAACCTGGAAGAGGATTCATTAAAGCTATCTCTCTTTCCAAGCCCTTTATATAGTCTTAAGAACCACCCGCTTTCTCTCCTTTCTCTGGTCCAATAGAGACAATAGTAAGAGCTGCAATATTAAGTATGGATGAAGGGTCGTGAACAGCGCGTTAATAAATGAGTAAAATTTATTAAAGGTTCTTGAAGGAAGAAAATATATGAAATAAGTATATCAGCACAACAACATAAGAAAGGCATCAATTTTCACATCAATTTAACAAATATCCAATTAAACACCAACGACCCAACAATCCACCAACATAAAATCCCTCCTGTAGAACACCGACAAATAAATAACAGAGTTCCTAATCCTTCCGCTTCTGTGGAACCTAATCCAATAACTCCAGTTAGTGTCTTTATATGTATATCCTCCTACAGATGATGAATTACACTATAAACTCACTGTAGGCGCTATCCATGCGCCGATGTTCACAAACTAACAACAAGATAGGCTGTAGATTACTCTGTCTATATTTAGCTGACCGCTAATACGTGAAGGGGGTTTTAGTTGACCAGAATCACACACAAGACTAGGTCAATTTAGGACAAACGGTCCACTGCGCTATTATCCAGCTCGTGAAATAGGCCTGCGTACTTGATGTTTAAATCCGGTTTGGCTGGTGTGATCTTTATTTGTGACTGAGCGCTCGGTTTAAGCACACAGTCTGGTGCTTTCAATTCTGCTGAAGACGCTATGCTGATCGATATGTTGGAAACCACTATGCTCTAACGTGATCAAGAGGAGAGTAGGAAACTACTACTGCCAAATACGATTTCAGATTTGTTATTGCTCGTTATACACTGCGTGAGCTCATTTCTAATTAGAGGGATGGGCGTCGAAAAGGGTTGTACTTAAGGTATAGATAACAACTCGTAGTGCTAATTGCTTTCAGGAACCGTGAGATCGAGGAGAATGTTTCGTTCTTCGCCTGACTGTAATCCTGCGGTAGCAGTGGGGTACCTGGAACTGAGACCCAAAACAAACAACCTTTACATCAAGCACACAATAAAATTGCAATAACGTTATAATAAACAGTTGTGCCCCACTATGGGATTTATAATTATTGTTATCATTGCTATGATAGTTTCGGCCTGTCTTTATCCATATGAGTCGCCTTCCTGGTACTTTCACTCTATCAATTATCAGCATGCGCTCGCATAGGCTAATATATCTTGTACATACATGTACCTGTCAGCAAATGCCCTGACAGCAAAATCTACTTCAAGCCCTCTTTCAATTCAACACAAGGGATATCTAACCCCGTAGTTCCAGCTGAGTGGTTATGCGATTCATCTTACAACATTAAGTGAAATATGCGCCCCTTGGGGTCGAAACACAAAAAGGGAAAAATAATAACCTCCCAAAAATGAAAAAAGAATGCAATGTTATTGCTATAATAATACATTGTGACTTAAACATAAGATATAATTATATCTCTGCCTGGTGGCTCCTTTCTGGATTGTCGTGAAAGTTCTAAATTGGTGTCTTATTACACAAGTAGGCATATAATAATCCCACACTCAACCACTAGAACTTTCTCTCAAAGTAATAAGTGACTACCTCTTATAATTCAAGTGTTATAGCGCACGCACATCACTATTAAATTTAAGTGACTAACGTACACCACTGACATTTCCTTAAAGTAATGGTAGCTTTTTAACTTACTATTTAACCCATGTAAAGCACTGAACGGACTATGAGGTTTGTGGTGTGAGGTTTTTATTGGCTCTAGGATCAGTATAGTACTGACAATTACAGAAATAGAATTTCTGCAGAAAATGGTGAAGTCCCAGTGTCTGAGAGAACTACTGGTATCACAAATTAGTTACGGCTGTGAGTGATCTGATCTCGAAACAATAGTAGAGAGGAGACCGACATAAAGTGCCACCTCCGCTGTGTAACTAACTGTGATATAAAAAAAAACAAGGAAACAGATTTTACTTAACAATGATAAAATTGACAAGTCTTCAAATACAATTTCCTTATTATTTATTTAGTATATACACTATCTACTCTTGTGCTGAAGGGTGAATGTTGAAAAAATGGAATGTAATGAATTTGGAAGTTTACATATGATTTACAAATATTTATATTTATATAGATATATTACAACAAGTTTTCGAATTTTAGGAACAAAAATTATATCAGCTGTGCTGTTATTTAATTATAGTACATGTATCAGCAGTGCTGTTAATTACGTCTATAACATTTATTAGCTATGCTGTTAATCTTGTCTCTTTCTACGCTAAATCACTTTCTCGTCACTGACACTAATCTTTGACAGAAATGGTACTAATGTGTACTCATCTCTCTAAGGTCTGTTCTTCTTTGTTTGGTTCACACAACAACGGCTGAAGATCGTTACTTTAGCCCACCCAAGACTGAGGGGGACCAAAGATGTAGATTCTGTGCAATCTCTATGCTCCTGCGGAGTTTCAGGCAGCTGGATTGACGACCCACGATCTCAGTTTTGATGACACGAATAAAACCCCCTGAGATTAAACAGGCCAGATTTGGACTCGACTAGCGAAGCAGGCTGCAGGTCAATGCGCTCAGGTAAGCTATAAATCAAAGTTGACAGCTCCTCTTCAGTCGGTCGGTATCTCTGGCTTCGTGTCTGGTGTTGCGTGCTTTTGCATAAAATCTCGCCCGATTATATAGGTAGGTGAATGCTTAAGCAAAGCTTTTGGTTGGCTCCTGGCAGAGCAAGCTGATTGGTTTCCTGCAGTTTCGTCTCATGCCCCGTACAGCCTAATTTTATTCAGTTTTCTTCCGCCGTCTTGCGTGAACAAGATGGCCACGACCCACATCCGAAAAAACAGGGCTTAAGTTTTTCCTGGCGTAACTTCTTGTAATTTATTCCGGCTCAGCAACTGTGCGTTGATTGGCTGGGGCAAATGTGTATCCCGACATAATGATTTAACAAAGTAGTGGGGTTACACACATTCGTTTCACGACATAGCCCCCTCCTTTCCTAGCTGTGACCTGTCATAGCTGAAGTGTAAACACCTGCTGTAGTTAATCATTTTGCATCTGTCCTTCCAGAGTAATAGGGTGTCGACTTAAAAAATCAGCTCCTACATTGTCTCTTCCCGGAATGTAATTCACGGTAAAGGAATATGGCGCCAGAAGGAGACTCCACCTTAACAATCTCGAATTTAACTTTCTAGATGCTGCCAAGAATGTTAAAGGCTGATGATCGCTTTGGACAATGAAGTGTGTCCCATACAGTTAAGGTGAAAATTTGTCGATGGACCAAATAAGAGACAAACATTCTTTCTCTATGGTCGAGTAATTCAACTCAGCTGCATTCAGTTTCCTACTGGCGTAGGCGACTGGTAAAAGTTCATCCGGCTGGGCTTTTGATTTCTGCAAGAGAGTTGCACCAATACCTATACTGCTAGCGTCCGTCCTTAATACAAATTCCTGTGTGATATTGGGTAGCGTAAGGATTGGTTTGCTTGTGAGTTTTGCTTTTAGCTCTGTGTAAGCTTTTTCACAATCAGCATTCCATTGAATTTTATCAGGCTGTCTTTTCTTCGTTAAGGTAGTTAATGGTGCACACAGAGAGTTAAAGTGGGGTATGTACTTCTGATAGAACCCACATAATGACACGAATGATCTCACATCTTTCTTCGTTTGAGGTCTGGGTGCCTTCTTTAACTTCTCTATATTCTTTGGGTCAGGAGACATATGACCTGTAGAAATAGTGTGACCTAAGAATTCCAACTCCTTACAACCGATATAGCACTTGGTTGGACGTGCAGTCAATTCAGTTTCTCTCAGTCTGTCAAACATCATGGAAGCGCCACTATATGTTCTTCAAATGTGTTTGTAGCAACAAGAATGTTATCCATAAAGTTAGTGATATGGGGATTTTGTAGAGGGTCCAATAATTTCCTCATCATTCTTGAAAAGATACTGGGAGCATTTTTCAGCCCAAAGGGTAGTACATTAAACTCGTAGTGTCCGTCTGATGTACTAAATGCCAGCATTTTCCTAACTTCTGGTTTCACTGGTATTTGGTAGTATCCCTTGCTTAGATCTACCTTCGATAAATACCTAGCCTTACTCAGTGTAGAGAACAAATTGCACGTCCGACGAATTTGCCATTGAAAGTCACAGTCTATTTCGGCTATCAAATTAAGCACCTTTAAAACTGTAGAACAAAGAGAGGAACACTAACTTAACATTTCATCCGACTGAGATGAAAAGGGCTCAAGCAGCAGAGAGCACACTGAAGTCTTGCTTTGGCACATTGTCAAAAGCACATAACCCTCCAGTCAAAGGAGACTTCTATATGAAAAATGGCCTACCATATAGAACCGCTGGAACAGGACCTTACAAGCATCGACAGCTTGTAGTGCCAAAACTAAACCGGGAGGAGGTTATGGAGCGAGAGCATGCTATACTAGATAGTGGTCACAGAGGAAAGGGTGTTACTTGTCAAAGTATATTATTGCAATATTAATGGCCAGGTATCACTGGCGACATAGATCGGTACGTTAAATCCTGCTCATATTGTAACCAGGTAACCTCAACACGTACGGTAGACCAGTTACAGGGCCCAGGGAAGCATTGCTGCGGACGTAGGCATCCAAAGAAAACCAGAAAGAAAAACCAGAAGAAAAATTGTTGATATAACAACACAACAGCAGAGGATAGGGAACTTGCTGTAGGGGAGAAAGCACTTGTCCAGCAGCAATAATAAAATGCAAATTGGTTGGCAGGGACCATATGTGATTCTGGAAAAAAAAACTCTCCAGAACAAATTACAAGATTGATAAGAAAGAGAAGGAAAAGGTGTACCATGTCAATCTTCTTAAAAAGCATTATGACAGGGAATCTTCGGAAGTTATACATGACCTTAGCCATAGCAACAGAGATGAAAGACGAACCTCTCACCTCTATGGAATATCCAGTACAAGCTACAGAGAGTTATGAGCAAGCAAATATTAGGGATCGTTTGGCTCCTGAGCAGATGAAGCAAGATCAGAAGGTGTTAGAAACCCATGAACATGTGCTCACAGATAAGCCACGTTGTACAAATCTGTTACGACATGAAGTGTACTGACCCTACACCTATATGTATGAAAACATACCCTATACCTTATGCGAAAGCACAAGCTTTAAGGGAAGAGATTGATTACTTGTTGAAATAGAAAATCATCTCAAAGTCAGAATCTCCCTATAATGCAAGCGTAGTGCTATTAAGAAAGCCTAGTGGAGAGCATAGATTGTGCAAAGATTATAGGAAGCTAAATGCTTTCACAGAATCTCAGGTGGACCCATTACCTGACACAAATCAATTGTTCTTTACACTGAGTAAAGCTAGGTATTTCTCTAAAGTAGATCTCAGCAAGGGATACTACCAAATACCAGTGAAACCAGACATTAGACATATGCTGGCATTCAGCGTACTGCCATTTGGTCTGAAAAAAACGCTCCAATCATGTTTTCCCGAATGATGAGGAAACTACTGAAATCTCTAAAAAAATCCATCGATCACTAACTTCATGGATGACATTCTTGTTGCTACACACATATTTGATGAACATATAGCATCACTATCCATGTCGTTTGACAGACTTAGACACACTGGATTAACTGCACGACCAACCAAGTGCTATATAGGGTGTAAGGAATTGAAATTTCTAGGTCACGCTATTTCTAGAGGTAGATCACAAGACAAAAAAAAAAAAAAACAGACGTGAGTGGCTTACCCTAGATTCGAACCCTGGACCTTCCGTGTGGCAACACCGCTTAGCTATGTAAGCGAATCACACTATGCTCCCGGCAAGCTATGCGTCGCCAAAAAATGATGCTTCGATGACCGGTCATTAGTGCGAAACGCAAAGACACAACACCGGAAGTTTACAATTGGCAGCTTAGCCTATTAATGACGCAATCACTTCTGTCGTTCCCCTATTATACAGTATATGTCAGTCCACACAAGACAAAGCCCTTGATGAGTGTACTCAAATTACAACACGTTTAATAACGAATATAAAGATAATAAGTATAACAGAGACAGAAACAATAAAGGAAAGGAAATATATGAAAATATTAATAAATTAAACAAGACAGAAAATTGACGAACGAATACAGAAAGTCGTCTTTAAATGCAACACTAAGACAAGAGAAGGATAGATGACGTATGTATAAACAGTGACCTACTTACATAAATAATGAGTATATATTTAAAAAAAGACGCGATACTTCCACGAAACAACTAAAGAAATATTCAATATATTCAATGAATAATCAAAGACGGGTACTCTTCAGTGCAACCACTGGATTCTTTGACAATACATTGAATAAAAACCTAAAGATTCGATAACATTTCTGTATCTCCCGAAGAAGTGACAGAAATATTAAACCCTTTTCCAACCTCCCGCTGATGAAAATATTTAACGAAAAGACATAAAATTACCATGTAGTGAACATTAAAAATGTTGAGGGCACATAATGGGGCAGGGAAATCCTGATAAAGTTATATTTGGATGGATTGTTGTGCACCATGATGTTCCTCACCAAAACGCATAGAATTATAATGCGTAGCTATGACAAAGGGGGGTATCTAGGGATGACGTAAGGAGATGGTGTCCACGCCTTACAGCGTTCAGACGTGTGAGAATATGTGGCCAAGTCCACTTAACAAAGTGTAGTATAATCTCCTTATATATATGGATTTTATGAGTTTGGATTTAACTTTAAAGTAAGTTTCTTCTTCGCTGTGTAAATTATGCCGAAATGGCCATGAATATAAAGAGAGATGACTTCTCGAGAAATTCGAAATGTTCCCAAGGTCAGAAGCACCTATGTGAACCTATGTAAGATTATGAAGTGATGATACTGTTTTATTAGGTCAATAATGACCATAACTATAAGAAATAAGTGGACACAGAACATTATGGATATATAATTAAATAAAGGAACAATGTATTTACAAGTATCGGCAAGGTTGTCGACATAGTAACAGTATGTAGAAAAGATATATAGAAATAGAAGAAATCGATTCGTACTACGAAGTAACCAATGGTAAATTCAGTGGAGCATGTTGTAATTCATAACAGATAAATGTATGAAATAAAAAAAAGTCGTTTGGAATAATATCGTTGAACAATCTATACAAGAATTCAGATTCATCAGTTGTATTAATTATGTCAAGATGAGAAGTCTACCCAGCAGTAGACACGAATACATATTCAAATACCAACGATTATAATTGGAATGGCTAGGCCAGATTTAAACAGGAAAGTTGGAAAGAAACACTCAATCACGAACAGTAATTCCAAAGTAACATTTTATTTATTGAGCCAATATTTGACCAAAAAAGAGGAAGTGAGAATAATCCTAGACATCAAAATAGAACTATAAATCTGGTTCTTAACATATGAACCCGGCGGAATGTCTGGGGTCTTCTTGTCCGGTGCCATTCCCAATTGGTACTTTGAATACACAAACCAATTAAATTAAGACCTTATCAAATCACTATTCATTATAAAGCTCGCGTAAAAAAAAGAAATTAATGAAATGCTAGACACGGGTATAATATCACCAACCTCCTCACCATATGCATTTCCCATGGTCTTGGTTAAGAAACCAGATACTTCATTGAGAATTTGTATCGACTTCAGAAAATTAAATAGCGTAACAATAACAGACGCTGAACCAATACCCATCATAGATGATCGCTTGCCTCAGCTATTGCAGGCAACATATTTTAGTAAATTAGACATATCAAAGGGATACTGGAAAATCCCTTTAGCAGAAGAAGCAAAGCCATTGAAAGCTTTTACCACACCACTTGGTTTATTTCAGTGGAATTGTATGTGCTTTGGTCTTGTCAATGCACCTGCGACATTCGTACGCATGATGCGCCTCGTATTAGGGAACAGACATGACATCATTACTTATAATGACGATATTTGTTTATTCCACTCATCATGAAAAGAAAATTGTCAAGGCTTACATTCCTTATTACTTCTGTTACGATCGCACGGGTTGACAGTACGTCCATCAAAGGTTCAGATAGGATACTGTGAAATTTCATTTTTAGGATATCGTATTAGTCAGAATAAGTTGTGTCCTGATGATAAGACAGTCAAACGGAACTTGGATATTCAAATTCCAACCACTAAGAAACAAGTTAGGAGCTTATTAGGTTTGATAAATTATTATCATAAGTTCATACCTAACTTTGCTTCGCTATCTGCTCCATTGTCTGCCTTAACGTGCAAGGGTGCACCATTGAAAATAAAATGGTCGGATGATTATGATCGTACATTGAACGCAATTAAACATGCATTTTCGACTCATCCTATCTTAACAATACCTTATGCCAGTAAACCTTTCGTCCTCAGAACTAACGCTTCTGGCACGGGCATCGGTAACTGTTTAATGCAGATGTGGAACGACCGCCTTCATCCATGCATATATATCAGCCAAAAACTTAGCCCAGCAGAACAACGATATGCAGCTGGTGAGAGGGAGTTACTAGCCATAGTGTGGGCAAACTTAAAAACTCGCTCTGTCGTAAATTCACGCTAGAAACTGACCATGTACCTCTCACAGCACTGAAAACTAAGATCTATAATAATCCTCGACTACATAGATAGTTCCTCTTGATCCAAGAATTTCATTTCGCCATAAAGCCAATCAAAGGATCAAACAATTGGCTGGCTGACCTATTATCGAGAATGACGGATGTCAGTACATGACTGCTTACAGAACTGTTATTACGTTACAGATGAACATAGACGAGTTCCAGTCAAACAGTAACACTTATGTTAAAATTATTTCCAGTGACTCTTCATCATGTGGACTAGCAATATTGATTCGGGTTGAATAACATTGTATATATTATACACACCAACATATGATTGGAACTATCTTGACACTCTTCTTTTAAAGATGTTGTGTAATTTTATGTGGAGTTCAATAATTTTCATGTTACCTAGCGTTCACCCGAAGTAAACGCTCGCGGGAGGAGGGGGTAATGTTGAGGGCACATCATGCGGCAGGGCAATCCTGATAAAGTTATATTTGGATGGATTTTTGTGCACCATGATGTTCCTTACCAAAACGCATAGAATTATAATGAGTAGCTATGACAAAGGGGGATATTTAGGGATGACGTAAGGAGATTGTGTCCACGCCTTACAGCGTTCAGACGTGTCAGAATATGTAACCAAGTCCACTTAACAAAGTGTAGTATAATCTACTTATATATATGGATTTTATGAGTTTGGATTTAACTTTAAAGTAAGTTTATTCTTCGCTGTGTAAATTATGCCGAAATGGCCATGAATATAAAGAGAGATGACTTCTCGAGAAATTCGAAATATTCCCAAGGTTAGAAGCACCTATGTGAACCTATGTAAAGTGTTATGAAGTGATGATACTGTTTTATTAGGTCAATAATGACCATAATTATAAGAAATAAGTGGACACAGAACATTATGGATATATAATTATAAATATTAATTCCAATTATAATCGGTGGTATATGAATATGTATTCGTGTCTACTGCTGGGTGCTCAATGCAGTTACAAGTTCTGGTAGCAGTGGTCCTTGTATAAATGTGTTTTACATGATGAGGTTGTCTGGTAGCAGTGGTCCTTGTAAAAATGTGTTTTACATGATGAGGTTGTCTGGTAGCAGTGGTCCTTGTAAAAATGTGTTTTACATGATGAGGTTGTCTGGTTGTAGTGGTAATTGTAGAAATGTGTTTTACATGATGAGGTTGTCTGGTAGTAGTGGTCCGTGTAGAAATGTGTTTTACATGATGAGGTTGTCTCCTAGTAGTGGTCCTTGTAGAAATGTGTTTTACATGATGAGGTTGTCTCTTAGTAGTGGTCCTTGTAGAAATGTGTTTTACATGGTGAGGTTGACTGGTAGCAGTGGTCCTTGTAGAAATGCGTTTTACATGATGAGGTTGTCTGGTAGCAGTGGTCCTAGTAGAAATGTGTTTTACATGATGAGGTTGTCTCTTAGTAGTGGTCCTTGTAGAAATGTGTTTTACATGATGAGGTTGTCTCTTAGTAGTGGTCCTTGTAGAAATGTGTTTTACATGAGGTTGACTGGTAGCAGTGGTCCTTGTAAAAATGTGTTTTACATGATGAGGTTGTCTCTTAGTAGTGGTCCTTGTAGAAATGTGTTTTGCATGATGAGGTTGACTGGTAGCAGTGGTCCTTGTAGAAATGTGTTTTACATGATGAGGTTGTCTGGTAGTAGTGGTAATTGTAGAAATGTGTTTTACATGATGAGGTTGACTGGTAGTAGCGGTCCTTGCAGAAATGTGTTTTACATGATGAGGTTGTCACCCTATTCATGACACCATTCACATTCAACGAAATGTCTGTATGTACAGCAGTCCTATTCTTTGTTAGCTTCTTCAAAGACCCCCCAGGAACTATACGTCACGTGACCTAGATTATTGCAAACAAATACGGAGTCCACACAAGACATGTGATTATACAGGATAATTGTAAAGTCACGTGTTATCTTTAATTTGTTGGTTCTTCATGTTATCCAATTACTTTATATGAAACAAACGTCACAATACAGCGACTTACCTGTTATTTTATGAGATAAAAGGATGTATCACAACAGCGCAAGGGGAGATCACGTGACATCGTGGCGGGCAACCATTTTTGCTCTCTCTTGTAACGTTGAGTTCATTGGTCATTTTAGAATTTTGTTTCTGTTGTTTTGTTTCTGTGAATATAAAATACAACTTATGTGTCACATGGTCGTTATTGCTTCCTTGTTTTGACACGTGGTTTACGAATATCCAATAGACATTACGTGCTGATAATACAATTTAAAAAAATCATCCTGTAGAAATATTATATCCCATACTGTGATCATCTGATCGTCCTTGACATTTTATAGCAGCAGTACTTCTTGGGTCATGGCTCTCAAGTGACATATTTTCTCTTAACTACTCGGCCAGAGCTTTTCTATAAGGGGGCATCACAAAAATGGCTATTTTCACCTGATGTTGTAAGAGTCTCTGCTCTCATAATCTTTGAGGGCATCTCCATTTGGTGCGATCGGCTTCTTCGTCCTCCCAGAATCCTGGACTAATCCCTTCATGTCTCTCATGCACACATCTTTCAAACTTTAGCTGTGTTTGTCTTTTTTTTAATTGGGAGGAGGGGGTGGGGGTGTGGGCAAGCGTAAGCTTGAGTTCAGTATTAAGGTTTAACCAGTTGAGATATATTTAGCCCTTTGTTGCAACACATAGACGTTTTTATAATGGGAGTCATAGAAATGATTGTTAGTTACCTCCCTTGGAGTGCTTGGCCGGTTACATTTTACAAAATCGGCAAGTATCGATTCCATACGCTTTGGAGAAAAAGAAAGGAAAAGGGGAGGGGAACAATAGTCAGTATCCACATACACAATAAGCATGTAAAGTCATTGACGTTTTACTAACTTTCTGTATTCACTACACATTGATTTTGGGAACTCTTATTAATTTTCCACAACCATATTTCCGTCGTATTGAAACGTTAATATACATTTATGCGTTTATCTAAGGGACGTAATTTATATTACAAGGGGAGTAACATATGCGGTAAAGCAAGTTATAACTTTAAACACATTACATAATTACTTTACATACTTTTGTTTGTAGCACATTTGTAACAAAGAAAGGATTTACAATATATTTCAAATTAACAAGAAAATGATTCTGTCATTTGTCATTGTTATATAAATATGCAGTTATATTTTATATCGGATAAATAAATGCACGCAGGCTCAATACAAGTTAGTAAATATGTATAACACGAGTTTCTTATAATGAATAATTATTTACCTTTACACGTGTTGTATTTTTGACCGGCACAAAGTGCTGCCTAAACTAAAGTTGAGACGATGTAATTGACAAGTCCCCTTGTGAGCCCCGAAAATGACCATAAGTCCCTTCCAACCTTCTCCACCAAACATTATAACATGAGGTGACAAGAGGATCTTTCATTGCATAGTGACGAATGGGCATTAAAATATATCAAGCCAACATATTTATACCGGGTCTCAACTCTCACAGTCTCATTGTATGGCTCTGAAACATAGAGAACATTATAATTCGCAGGGGTTAAATCACATGTAATCGTACGTTCCCACTGAAGTCGCCTTTACTGCGTCGAGTTATAGACTAACCATAAATCCTAACGCCTTGTCCCTTCACGTTATCATGGTCAAGTTTTGTGCAATGTTGTTCTAATAAAAGCAGTTCTATCAATTCTCTACAGCTTTAAAGAGTCCACATAGCCTGGAAGCGAAATAACAGCGTTGCTAGGCATTCGTTTCATGAAATAATCGTTCGTAAAGGAAATAGATGCCCAAAAATAGTCAGACACAAAAAAAAAAAGATTGACCCCAAAAATTAGAGATAGACTCAAAGATAGAGCTAGACCCAAACAATAGAGGCAGACACAAACAAATTGTGGAAGACACACACACAAATAGATATAAAAATTGATTGACATAAACAAAAACAGACAGACTCAAAGAATAGAGTTGAACCCAAAAATAGAAACTGACCCAAAAATAGAGGCAGACAAAAAAAATGGTAGACCGAAAATATAGAGACAGACACAAACACAAAGGCAGATATAAAAAATGGAGGTAGACCAAAAAATAGAGGCAGACCCAAAGAAAAAAGAGAGGCACACACAAAAATAGAAGCAGATATAAAATATAGAAGCAGACACAAAAAAGAAAGGCAGACACAAAAATAGAGGCAGAAACAAAAATAAAGGCAGACCAATAAAAAAAAACAGAGGCAGATACTGAAATATAGGCAGACCAAAAGAACAGAGACAGACACAAAAGCAGAGGCAGACACCAAAATAGAGGCAGATTAAAAAAAACAAAGGCAGACACAAAAATAGAGGCAGACAAAAAAAAAC
Organism: Oreohelix idahoensis; assembly: GCA_024509875.1. NCBI lineage: Eukaryota > Metazoa > Mollusca > Gastropoda > Stylommatophora > Oreohelicidae > Oreohelix > Oreohelix idahoensis. The sequence goes on from JAMPIV010004033.1 coordinate 290,265, forward strand.
AGAGGCAGACACAAAAATAGAGGCACATATAAAAAATAGAGGTAGACCCAAATAAAAATAGACACAGGCTCAAAACAACAGAGGGAGACACACACGATAGACACAGACGGAGAAACATTTGGAGAATAGAATTTATATATACAAGAAAGATAAAGAAAATGTGATACGCGTTGTAACAGCTAGGGCATAAGGCTGTAAGACAGAGAAGAAGATAAGTGAATGTGGAAGTCTCACCATCATGGTTTATATTTTTGACGAGGTCGTCATTCATTTACCGTTTCTCACATGTGATATTCGTTTTATGAAATTATCTTGCGTAAAGGAAATAGAGGCAGACACAGTCACATAATTATTGGATCGATCTCTTCTCCTCTCCGGTAGAAGTCAGTTACATTTGTTGTGAGTACTGAATACGTGAAACTTCCGTGGTCTGTACATTTCTTTCTCTGCTATCTAGCAGATATTTGTATTTTCATATCTTTGAACACTCCCTTCGGTGATAATTTGCCATGTTGCTTTAATCTTCTCGGCTTTGCTAAGATTAGGCACACGTATAAAAACCAAGATAATCAGTTTCGTATTGTGACCGAGTGTTCAGTTTACCTATGGCGTGCCGGGCGATAAATCATCCGTCTGCGGACATATTACAGACATGAACCTGGAAGTTGGAATATTGTAATAAGCTTCCAGCAGAATTATTACGAAAATATTACTTGAGATAAAAGTAAGAAGTTATTGGTAATCACTGACGAGAATATTCGGAAATCTCACTTCCATATTTGGAAGACATGACCTTTGTATTAACGCACAGAAATGTCCTAAATGATATATTTTGAATTACCCAGCCAAAACACACAGGTTTTGAAACGATTGGAGGGTATTTGAAACACAGGAAAAAAAAAATTATTGATTTGACCCTACCTAAATTTTAACAAAGTACTACGCGGGCGAGCGAAGTGTAATAAAACCTGACATTTTAGTCAATTTGAAACATTTGGAAAATTAATCTCGCGTCAAGAAGACAACCAGACCTTGCCAGAGTTATGAATAGCAGCAGATTTCATTTACCAGACCGGACCTTGTTTTAGTAAATTGAGGACTTTGCGCGCAGGACAATTCTACCATTTTAACACGGAAAACTAGAATCTGAGGAAACTGTAACACAAAGTCAAAGTGGGAACTTATTGCTAAAATAACAATACCACAGACCACGTTTAAGTTGCATTGTCAAGGTGCCTTAAACTATTTATGTGAGCCAGCAGTCTGTGAGCCTAAAGATTGGCTTTTTGGTATCAATTGAGGGTACTATCTCTGGAACAAGGGAGGGTATAAGTGGGCTGAAGTCACCGCTCGACACCATCATCACACGGGTCTTAGATACGCGGGGCAAGCTTGGTAGTTACTCTCTGACACTTCTTGGAACGAGCTACAACTTTCAAGTTTGTCCAGTGACGAGAGTGATCAAGTCATCTACCTGCAAAGAACCAAACATCAGCTAGAGCAGAACCGACAAGCTCATTGACAGCTAGGTAGAAACATAAAAGCTACCAATTGAACTATTCAATTTTTAACATCATAATATCACTCGATGATGACTATTGTTTGTTAAAGAATTATTCATTTTTATAACTGTAAAAACATAATTGATTATTAAATTTGTTACTTGTATGAAGACAAATCTAAAGTTGATTTAATCATTTTGAATGTACGACATCCGTATGTCTCAGACCTTTTCTTAAACACACTTAAACAGAGCTATACAATAATAAGAGGAATTTAGCTGAATTAACTCAGCTGCTGGTTTCAACGAGCAAACGAATTATAAGATAATGCTATCCTTCACAAACGTTGACTGCAGATACTAGAGTTAACATTTGCTCAGCCGTATGCAGCATTGTTTTCGCTTTTCTGAATATCGCGTGAAAATACCTTGAGGTAGAAGAGTCATTATCCTTCTACCTACAACTCTGCCAAGAGGAATCTTGTGCGAAGGTAGACACCTTTGAAGACCCACATTAGTTACTTTTGAGTTTTGGCCACTTCTGGACCACTAATGCAGAGCTAAGGGGTGACCACTCGTGACAGACACACACACACACACACAAACAAAGTAGAGCCAAACACAAAAAATAGAGGCAGACACACAGAAAAATCAGACTACACAAAAATAGAAGGAGATCCAAAAAAATACATGGAGAAGAGAACTTGAGATATATACAAGAAAGATGAAAGAAACATGACACGAATTGTAACAGCTGGGGCATAAGTCTGTATGACAGAGAAGACGATCAGTGAAGGCGAAATTCCAACCCTCATGGTTTATATTTTTGATGAGGTAACACATATACCGTCTCATACATGATATATTCCAAGTGTTTTTATTTTTATTTTCAGACTTTACCTTCTGTGATCAATCAGCTCTAGTGATCTGAAAACAGTAACACGTTTATAGCGCCTGATACAGAGCGCCCTCTCATACAAATCTTTTCCTATTTATCAAATATTACAGACCACAACTGCAAATAAAACAGACTAAATATAGAATAAACGTAGAAGTAGAGCAGAAAATGAACATATTAAAATTCATGTACAATGTCAGTTTATCCTTGAACTAAATAGGAAACCAGTAGTTACTGATGTACTGGGGTGCTTTGGGTTAGTGCTGCTGACTGGCACTGCTGACGAGGTTGATGTCAGCAATGTCGGACTTAATGATAGTGGCCGACATGTATTTAATATTTGAATGAATGTCGTGGGTCCCTTAGATTTGTTCAAATGTGATGCAACCCACACAACAGTAACGTTAGTTTATTGACGACAGGAACATCGACATCATAGAAATCATCAAAAGGTTATAATGGCAGATATATGCACGTTGATTCACATAATCCATTTTGAATTCGACGTCATAAACAGCAAAACATCAAAAGGTTATAATGGCAGATATATGCACGTTGATACAAATAATCCATATTGAATTTGATTGGACTCACTAACCCCCGTCATCTCAATGGCGGTGGAAGCTCTACCATGACGAGTTCTTATCTTCCTAGTTTCTTCATTATCAAGCCTTTGAATAATATCTAATGTCCTCCATACCAAAAAACCCCTGGACACACTAGCGGCCCGCCGTAACCAACAGTGCCGAAGCCCTCCCAGATACTCAATAACGGGAGATTATAGTTTCTCTCGCTTCCACTCAGTACATTTTCACTCAAGCGCGAACTAAAAGATTGACATGTGAGATCAGCTCACCTATTTGTCTCAGCTCACCCATTTGTCTCCCCAACTTCGTGATTCACTCATCGTTTCTATTTAAACTCTTTCTTTAAAAATAAAACATATCCAGCTATATGTTCAAATATAGTGCACAAAGGCACGAAAATAATTAACCATCTCATAACTTTAGATGTGCTCACAAGCGTGTCTATAAAAAACTAGACCCGCACGTAAAAATCCCAAACACTTAACTCCCACGCGAAAACATGACTTATTAGATTACGCCGACCCCCAGGGGGAAAAAACGATATCCTTATTTAAAAAAAAATTATTATCGAAAATTACACCGAACAAAAATGTGAGGTCGATCAAATTCTATTATATACAACAGAGAATTATAATATATGTTAAGTCATTGTAAAGAAACCAACAATAGAGGGATGGAAGTATGTAGAGAGTATGAAGATGAAGTATGCAAAGAGAATCAAACATCAAATTCAAACAAAGATGAAATATATCAAATATAGACTAAATAGAAACCAATTAGCGGAAAGTGAAATGAACAGATGAAATGAACAGAATGGAAAATGACCACCAATGAAATGTGTTTAGTGAACGAAAATAATGATACAACATGGTAACAAAAAAAAAAACAAACACAAGTGTGGTAAAACAGAATGGAACAAAAAGTAATACTAATATAAAAACAAGAAAAGAAAGCTACAATCCAAATAGAGCATAATAGGCGAGAGAGAAAAAAAAAACAAGTTAATTAACTTATTAAGCACTAATAAGGCGCTTATCACTGGCATCAGAAATTAATACCGCGTATAAACAGTTGTTACTGTTGCACAACTAAGTGTTGCGCAATAAGAATAAATAACAGTGTCAGAAAAAAACACTCTTGCTAAATGTTCACTAACGAAATGTATCGAAATGATACGTTAAGTTTAAATAATACTGTCACTTGTTAAATGCTCATCAACTAACTGTTGTGTACGAATAAAATATTATTAATGTATCACATGAAAGTTAAAGAAAATAATGTCATCAATCAAACATGCGCTGGTAGTTCTTTTAAGCTTTGTATCCTAGGATAGACATGCGCACATAAGTGAATTACAACAAATAACTCCAATATCCCCTGGTGAGGGTAGTGCTGCAAAACGAAAATATACGTGGCGTCATCAGTATCAAAGCTTCATCGGCCCGGGAGAATCCTGTGGGCATCTGGACAGTATATCAGCCATAACAGAACCCCGAATTGCTCGTATTGAAAAGTGAAATGGCTGCAAGGAAATGACATAAAGAGTGGATCTTGAGCTCTTTAAATCGTTGTTCCGTATAGCCGTAAGGCTACTAGCCGCTACTATACAATGTGCGCCGAGGAGGAACCTCTGAAGTTTCAGTATTGCCCAAACCATAGCCAACAGTTCACGGTCTAGAACAGAATAGTTCCGTTCTGCTGCAGTCAACTTTCTTGAAACATACATCACAGGGTGCAGAGTTCCAGAATAATCTTGCATCAATGAGGCTCCGTTCCTGTCGTGTGGTCAGTCACTGGGGCAACTACTACAGTAGTTTTTGCCAGGAATAGTCTATGAGATATAGATATAAGGTCTCTAGAAATTGGCTCGTTAAGAAAGAATAAAGACCTATTCGAGATAGGGACAAGAAGACAGGAATGCGAATGCTTTCCACTAGACAGTGTTTTCTAATTAATTATGGAAAGAGTTCTGTTTCCCCACGACCTTAGCTTCTGCCCTTAGATCCCGTAAAGAAAAAGCCCCCAACCTCATCTGAGTAGAGAAAGGTTCCTATAGGTGAATATGTAACACCGACAGCACGAGTGATACATTAACAAACTCTTGATAATGATCAACCGATCGTTGGGTTTATTAATGAAATATCCACACATATAGGGTTAGTAATGGTTAGAACGTGATGATGGTGAAAGACGATTCACACAAAACACACAGATGAGATAATAAAATTACAGTTAATTAAGTAATAGTTAATTAAGAATGAACTGGTGTAAAGTGAAATGATGATGTGATATGATACGTGTTACCAAAATGGTGAGTACTCTACACAGTCCATGTGTCTCTAAATGCTTCTCCTAGATATGAGGTTTTACATGTATGCATAAAATGTCCCAAGTTGTTATACGTTATGTCGAGTGGGGTATCTCTAAGTCGAGGACTTTCTGATGAATATTGTTGTCGTACGGAGAACGCTGACGAGATATCTAGGTATATTCCTTCACTGTTTGAGTATATCTGTGTAGTGTGGATCAACAGTTAATAGTTGTCATATGAACAAAAAGTCTGTTGTCTAATCTCCCGACGGTACTGGTCAGACTGGATATCTTCACGAAATGTTAGTGATATGTAGACTCATAACCTTGCGTATGTAGTCGTGATTCATAAAATATATATATAGTCTGCTTCATAGAATGCGCTTAAGAGGGTGTTGCACTTGGTATAAATATGCGATTCCTCTTTTGCGCTCTTTTTGCTTGACTTCAGATAATAATGATCTTTCGAGTGATTTGAATTTATGATGACTCTGTATTGAACTTGTGATAACGATGTATTGAACTTGTGAGCAAGCAGTATATGGTGACGAAAAATGCTGCGTCCACCTTCTGACTTGTGGGTGAGACAATATTCCTTTTTAATTGAGGAATGAAAGATGTCCTATGGCGAATTCTGCTAGCCAAATGTCCGTTTTTGATAACTTATTTCTGGTTAGACGTCAGACACGTTGCGTGTAGACTCAGACTTCTGATGAACTGAAGACACACAAAAGTCTTCGTAAGTTTTTCACATTTAACATCACTGGTTGACTTTCATTTAAACTACTGCTCATTAATCATCTCTCTCTCTCTGAGTTCAATTCTATTGAGGTTAAATATCTTGTGCATGAGAGTGTGTGCGCATGGGAGACTGTGATGATGATAAAGGTGAAATATGAACTATTAATTACCTCCTATCATCCTATCATCTTCTAGGAAAATCTTCTGATTTTATTAATCAGTTATGCCAAAAATTATTGGAAACTTTATCTTTCGCACATTTAACTGTGAGGTTAAAATAACAAAAATAAGAAAATGTATTAATAAGTATAAGATCTACTAACCTTCTTTTCCCTTCGCAAAATCCTTTAAGAACACAATTCATCACAGAACTGAATTATATCCACTCTGAATAAACACATGTGTTAGGTTATGCGTTTTTGGGTTTAATCTCTTCCTCACAAGGAAAAAAAATGGACTGCTTCACTCAAGTAGATTATGCGGTATTATATATTTCTGGAAGTCACCTGGCCAAGCTGGGCGTCCAATATGGTAAACCAACGCTTGTCTGAACCGCGGCCGACTAAAGATAACACCATTACAGCATGAGACGTTTTTCCCTGGCCAATCTGGGCGTCCAATGTGGTGTCACAGAAATTACAGCATGCCCAGATGTTTGATCAGGATGACCAGATGTGTTTTTACCAGATTTATCACGATGCAATGTGGGCTTCAAACGATAATGTCGGGCATGGGGACTCAATCAAAGGACTTTTATTTCCCCCGACGAAAGAACAAATGTGGTTCTCTAGATACCGGTCGCGAGTAATCACAACGATGAAATAGCAAATGTAGGTCGCAAATATGGGATGAAAGAGCAAATGTCGGAGAAAATACAATATGAAAAATGTAGGAAAAGATGGAGCAAAAAGGCCTTTGCGCTCGTTTATCACAGTTCCCCATCGAGGAGGCGTCGCTGCAAAGAATAAATTCATATCTGCATTGGGTAATCGTAAGATAGGAGCAGATGAAAATAACAATTTAATTGTATCTTAAGTGGTCTTGCACTCTGGAGACCACTGTACTATGTTAGGCGAACCTTTTCTCAAGAAAGGAGAAAGGGTAGCAGTGATAGTAGTCAAGACAGAGTTGAAATTATCAACGATATAAGGCGACAAATATATCCGTGAAAAATAGCAGCGTGAGAAGTAAGTCGCGCTAAGGACAATGCGCCGCATAAAATACAGGCACAAGAAAAAGCACGAAACAATTAGCTGAATGTGAGAAATGACGTAAGGTAAAATCGTGAACATACAAAAGATACCGACGTCAAAAGGCAAAGTACTATGAGTGCAATGTTGACTGACAATATGAGTCACTGCGTATGACCAAGGAAATGCAGTTGACAAAGGCATATCTCTCAAAGGCTGAACTGAACTCATAGCCTGTGTACTGGGTAAAGAAAAAAGCAAGAAATATACAATAAAGATGTAAAAACAGAGAGGAAAGCAGTACGTGCGACAAAAAGCCGAGAAACAAGAAAATACTGAGCTAATCGGCCCAATAAGAAATGTAAAGAAACTCATAAGATATAGATACGCACTAAGAACTAAGTCCGTACATGTGGCAAAGAAAAAACTAGTCATAGCATAAAGGAAGTTGCAACCAACATGACTGGATGTAGGATCAGCCGTGGTAGCAAAGTTGGTGTGAGTGGCAGACAAAACAAAGGGATCTTCTTCTTTAATTGTACTTAATAAAGAATCAAAGTTAGAGTAATGACGTACTGAGGTATGTCGAACTGTGCTAAAGAAGCACCAAAATTGGCATAATGAACAGCAGTATTATTAGTACTGCAAGATCCCACTATATTAGTAGAACGTATCTGGGGATATGATTTTGAAATTGTCGTTAATGTTGCGGCAATAAGGTGATGTTGCCGTTCCAAAGCAGCAATTTGTACCAGAGTACACACCTTTATACCATGTATCTGTCCGACAGTAAGGTCGGCGATAGGTACCCTGAGCATACATGCGTGTATATAACTAGTAAAAAAATAGTGTGGCAATGTGCACGATGGCAGTCAGAAAAGTCTCAACTGTACCTCCGAGTGTCACACATTTCCCCACATTACCTGTTGCGCAGGAAGGGTGTACCACTGATTGCCTAATTCCAACAGTCGTGCATCCCGAATCCAAGAGCACTGAGACGGGATTATTATTTACAAATCCCTTGTGTAGGGTAAGAGACCCTGTTCCATCATGTGCAAACAAGGCTGGAAGAGTCGGTAGTGGATGACCGCAACTCAAGGTAGTTACCCCTGCAGGCTGAAATAAAGTTGTGCATTCAGGGCACTTAGATTCACGATTGAAATCGAAAGCAGAACAAGCAGTAGCATTATTAACATTATTAGTGTCACCCTGATTTAAGTTCATTTGAGGCTCATGTTGAGTTGAGTTAGCATGGCGATGCGATCGATCATTTCAAGATCTACCACTATATCAAAATCGATCATGACTATTTTCTCTATTGGGACCATTGTTATTTTCTCTATTGGGACTATTATTTTGATTTGAACCCCAGTGAGAATTGTTGCGATAACTATTTCCTCTTTGATCAAGGTCTATTAGATGAATTTTGTTGATTTCGAGAAAAATTACTGTAAGGTTGCCAATCCCTAATGTAGTTATTCCTTCTATAATTTCCTGAATTATTGGAACCAAAATGTTGAGGCCCATTAAATTGTCTCCAGTTTCTTAAAAAAAGGAGAATTACTTAGTAATGGACTCCGTTGGTATTGTCTAAAATCACGATAATCTCCCTTACCAAAAGTGCGATCAACACTTTGTGATCTACGGCGAAAATTAGAAACATATGGTATTGCCGAAGGCACGGGTAAACCCTCTCTGACTTGAGATTGGCTAACAATTGAATTTGGGTGTGCAGTTACGTATTGGCGACAATATTGTTCCGTATCATTCAAGTTTGAAACCCTCTGGAATAAATTCAAGGATATCATAAAGACAGCTGCTGCAGAAGCATGCGGTGAAGTCCGACTTGGGAACCAGAGAAAGAGGACAATTTGGTGGACAGGGGAAATCAAAGAGAAAAAAAGAGAGAAGAAAATGGCATGGAAACAATACTTAGGAGCTAAAACACAACAGGACAAATGGAAAAATATAGAGAATATGTGACATTCAAAACAGAAGCAAAGAACAAAGTGCTAGCAGCAAAACAGAAGTCCTGGGAAGAATTTGGAGAAAAGCTAGAAAAAGATGCACAAGAAAACCAGAAATTGTTCTATAAGAACCTAAAGAACATGAGGAAGAAAAAACAATGCCCTCTCGAATTTATAAAAGACAAGCAAGGCAAATTGCTTACTGCCCCGAAGGAAGTAATGGAAAGATGGAAAGAATATTTCTCAGAACTCCTTGATGGTGAGCAAGGTCAAGCATCAGAAACGATAACCACTAGCACAAAAGATGAAACAAATGGTGATGAAGATGACATAAAGATGGAAGAACTGAAGGCAGCACTGGAGAAAATCAAGATGGGCAAAGCAGCAGGGCATGATGGTATAACACCAGAAATGGTTAAGTACATGGGAGCATCAGGCGACCTATTACTCTTAAGGGTCCTACAGGCAGCATGGTGCAACAAGACCATACCAAAGGATTGGGAGATTGCCATCATAACCCCAATTTTCAAAAAGGGCGACAATCGACAGTGTGGAAACCAGAGGCATATCCCTTCTCAGTGTCCCTGGTAAAATCTACTCTAGAATCCTAGAGCAGAGACTCCGACGTCTAGCTGAGCCACAATTGGATGAGGTCCAGTGCGGATTCCGAGCAAACTGAAGTACTCAAGACCTAATCTTCACACTCAGACAGCTGAGTGAAAAGGCCCTTGAGTATAAGAGTGAGATCCATCTTTGTTTCATAGATCTGGAAAAGGCGTTTGACAGGGTCCCCTGGAGCAAACTTTGGGACTGTTTGGCAAGGAAGAATATTCCAGCACCTCTGACTCATGCTATACAGAGCTTCTACAAGTCTCGCAGAAATTATGTGAGGACAGCGAACCATAAGTCAGAAGAGTTCAGGACCACCACTGGTGTAAGACAAGGTGATATCCTATCACCTTACCTCTTCATACTCCTTATGGACGATGTCATCAAGGCATGTAAGGAGAGAACAAGAAAGTATTCAGTGGGGTACTGGAAGATGAGACAGGTCTATATTTCGGAGCTGGCATTTGCTGATGATGTTGCCTTGATTGCTAAATCAGAGGCACATCTCCAATCCAACCTGCAAGTCTGGAAGGAAGAGCTGGAGAAGAGAGGGATGGTCATAAGTAGCTCTAAAACAAAATCCATGGTGATATCACGAGAAGAAAGAAAACATCAGATTAAGTTGGGAGAACAGGTCCTGGAGCAGGTCGACCACTTTAAATATCTCGGAGCTATTATAGACCGATAAGGAGGCATCAAAGAAGAGTTGGCCACTCGAAAAGCAGCAGCTGGGAGACTTTTTCAGGCCATAAATCGAGGATTCCTCAGCAAGAAAGAGGTTGGTAAGAAAACGAAGATGGCTGTATATCGCTCCACCTATGTCCCAGTCTTGACATATGGATGCGAGTCATGGGCAATGACTACAACCCACAAAAGCCAGATCCAAACCTCAGAAATGAGGTATCTGAGGAAAGTGGTTGAAGTAACAAGAAGAGACATGGTCCGCAACCAGACGATCCGTCAAGGCCTAAAATCCCACCCGCTGCAGACCCAAATAGAACAGTCCCAACTAAGATGGTTTGACCATGTCTGCAGAATGGGAGAAGATCGGCTACCACGATAAGCATGGGAAACAAAGAGCCAGGGATCCAGACCTCCAAGACGACCCAGAGTCCGCTGGGAGGACAACATTAGACAATCTTTGAAGGACCGAGGACTAGAATGGAACCAGGCCAGGAAGAAGACAGCTGATAGATCGGTCTGGTGCTCTCTCTTCCAAACCTCTACACCTCACGGTAGAAGGGGAACGACTAAGTAAGTAAGTATCATTCAAGTTTGTAGGCTTTCGCTCATGTAGAAAGGAAAGAAAAGAAGCATTAATTGACGACATGACCTTATTACGAAGCAATAAGTCCATGAGGGTTTCATAAGTGTGCTCACCTTTTGAGAGCTCAACCCATCGTGAGAACGTAAGACGTATATTTGCTATAAATTCTGAAAAATCTTTTCCAGTCTCCGGCAATAGAGATTTAAAGCGGAGACGATAACCGTCTCCATCAAGTTGATATTTTTTAAATAACACAGCTCTGACAGTGTCGTAGTTATTCTTGTCAGGTCCTTCCAACATACTTACAGCTGTCATAGCTTCGCCTGAAAGTAGTTTCATTAATCGCGCACAGTATTCTGACTTATCTATTTTATGAGACTCACGTGGGAGTTCGAACCTATTCAGATAGAATAAGACGTCATCGGAGGTAGGTCTAAAAGGGGGCAACCTGATCTTATAAAAACTAGAATTGTTCTTAGGTGGTTTGAGTGTCCGGAGCATTGGGTGTATTATTTCCGTTCATTACCTTCATTTTTTCAAGTTCCATAGAGAACAACTTTTGCTCGTGAAGTCTACGGTTTTCGTTCTCAGTAGATTCCATTTGAAGTTTATGTTTTTCAGCTTCCATTTGAAGTTTCTGAGTTTCCATGTGAGGTTTTTATCTTCAGATTCCATTTGAAGTTTCTGAGCTTCCATTTGAATTTGTTTGTCTTCAGCTTCCATTTGAAGTTTCTGAGCTTCCATTTGAAGTTTATGTTTTTCAGCTTCCTGTACTTTTGCATACTCAACGGTTGCGAATAGCTTTAACTCCTCAGGCTCCATACCAAGCGCCTTCCCCTGCTTGATGAAATAGTCCAAACTAGACATTATGTCTAATTTTATAAGTAGTTAACTTATGTAGTCAGATATTTTCTAAGAAATTAACCTTATCCGTAATTAGCGGGTGGCACGTTCTTGTTCATAGAACTTGTATACAAATTACTATCAATGTCAGGAATGGTAATATAGCATATAATTATAAATCAATAATTAAGTTGTGCATAAAGTTAAGACATAAAATACATGATGAAGGTACGGAGAATAACTGAAACAAAGACGAAATACCCAAGAACAAATGATAACGTTCGCAGAATCAAATAAACAAGAAAGCAGAACTAAAAAAAATATTGCAAAGAATGCAATGATACTGCGAGAGGAGTGACAAGACAAGCAACAGCACATTGTATAAAAAAATGTGTATAGAAATTAATGATAGTGAAGTTGAGAATGACAATTAAAAACAAATCAATTATGAAACTAAGGCACAGAGAAAAAAATATTACAATAACAACAATAAAAATAGTACGTTATGCCTAACTACACGTAAAGTTGGCATAGTTACGTGTAGTGTTGGGCAGATAACCTAACCTTTGAGGTGAAGACAGGAGTACGACAGGGATGCCCCTTATCAACCACTCTATTTTTAAGTCATAGACTGGGTGATGCGCCAGACAACAGAGGGCAGTCCAAGAGGAATAAGATGGATCACATTTTCTACATTGGAAGATCTCGAATATGCAGATGACATTGCACTACTAACACATTCACATCAACACATCCATGAAAAAACGGATAAACTTAATACGTTTAGCCAGCAGGTGGGCTTGAACATCAATTTTAAAAAGTCGGATGTCATGACGCTCAATGTGAGCAACCCTGAGTCCATATTAGTAAGGAATCAGCAACTGGTACAGATAGACACCATCACATACCTAGGATGCATAGTAACACCAGACGGCGGGGCAAGCAAAGACATCAACAACAGAATGAACAAAGCAAGAACAACCTTTTTTAGCCTAAAGAACATCTGGAAGTCCTCTCAGTACAGCACAAGCGCAAAATTAAGATTATATCAGAACTGTGTGCTTTCTGTGATTCTCTATGGTGCGGAAATCTGGAGAGGTACAGAAAAGGAAATGTCGAAATTGTCTTCTTTTCACACAACATGCCTAAGAAAAATTCACCGAATCTTTTGGTAAAATACCATCACCAACCAAGATCTGCTTACTCGGAGCAAGCACGAGGTCATGCACACCATCATAGCTGGCAGACGCTGGAGCTGGGTTGGTCATGTCCTCAGAATAGATTCCGATGCCATCACAAGAACAGCTATGATTTGGACACCTGAAGAAAACAAAAGAGAGGACGACCAAAAACAACTTGGCGGAGGACTGTGGAGGCTGAGATGCAAATAATGAACCAGAGCAACGTGAAATAAATTTGTTGTTGCCCTACAAGACGCAACTAGGCGTTTTGGCCACTGACTGCTTTGACGGTCGGCGGTTAATGATCAAAGAAGAAGAAGAAGTTATACCTAAACAAATGGTGTCACAGATAACCAAGCACAGTGGACTGAAAATTTTTCAGCAAAAATATGCTGGAATTTCCACTGCGGAAAATTTGCAAAAGTCCCTATAGAACGCTTACGTAGGCCCTGGGGTGAAACTGGGATGTTTCCTAACGTAAGTCACCTCCCAACCAAACCCGCCTAAAACATGGAACATAGAACACTAAGAAGAAAAAAATGGTACACATTATAAAGAAAGGCTCGTCAACATATCACAGTGGCACAGTGCACATACAAAAAACCACTTATCTTCAAAAAAAACTCCTGGCCTTTACGACAACGACAACGATGGGCATCGGGTGTCACACGGTACGTAGCAGTCCTGAAAGTAGTCCAACGTCGATAAGTACAGGATCCCCTAGTTTCTAAGGTCTTTAAAACGAAATAAATAACATCTAGTCTTGAAACTTGCTAACGAAATCCTGAACTGGCAACATTGTATTTCTTGACTTTGTGTACTCACAAAAAAAAGTCGTTCCCCATATAACTGGATCACCACTTCTGTTACTGATGTACTGGGGTGCTGTGGGTTAGTGCTGCTGACTGGCACAGCTGACAAGGTTGATGTCAGCAATGTCGGGCTTACTGATAGTGGCCGACATGTATTTAATATTTGAGTGAATGTCGTAGGTCCCTTAGATTTGTTCAAATGTGATGCACCCCACACAACAGTAACGTTAAGGTCATAAAATGGACCAACGGGTAAGATGACTAAGTTTTCACTTCATTCACAGTTTATTGACGACAGGAACATCGACATCATAGACAGCAAATCATCAAAAAGTTATAATGGCAGATATATGCACGTTGTTACAAATAATCCATATTGAATTCGACGTCATAAGCAGATAATCATCAAAAGGTTATAATGGCAGATTTATGCACGTTGATACAAATAATCCATATTGAATTTGATTGGACTCACTAACCCCCGTCATCTCAATGACGGTGGAAGCTCTACCGGGACGAGTTCTTGTCTTCCTAGTTTCTTCATTATCAAGCCTTTGAATAATATCGAATGTCTTCCATGAAGGTATAATGTGTTATCCTTCATACCAAAAACCCCCTGGACACACTAGTGGCACGCCGTAACCAACCCAGATACCTCCCAGACACTCAATGACCCGAGATTATAGTTTCTCTCGCTTCCACTCAGTACAAATATCACTCAAGCGCGAACTAACAGATTGACATGTGAGATCAGCTCACCTATTTGTCTCAGCTCACCTATTTGTCACCCCAACTTCGTGATTCACTCGTCGTGTCTATTTAAACTCTTTCTTTAAAAATAAAAGATATCCAGTTGAGCTATTATGTTCAAATATCATGCACAAAGGCACGCAAATAATTAACCATCTCACAACTTTAGATGTGCTCCCAAGCGTGTCTATAAAAAACTAGACCCGCGCCTGAAAATCCCAAACACTTAACTCCCATGCGAAAACATGTCTTAAAATTAGTATTGTTTATAAACAAAATAATTAACGGGTATTGTAAAACTGACCACATTTGACAACTCATGTAAATAAATCTTGAGCTTTGTCAATGTTTTGTTTTATTATAATAATATAATGATAATAATAATAATAATAGCCCCTTCAGTCATAACTGACTGTGGGAATGCTCCCGTGACGTGACAGCCCTCGCTTCTCTTTCACTGGTGTCCCTTTTGACGTTCACTCTTCTTTTCTGCTTGCCATAAGTGCTTCTTTTCGCCTAATCTAAAGTGGCGCCGTAGAGAGCATCGCCACATTGTGCGATCGGCAGCTTCATCCTCCCAGGTTGCTGAATTTACGTCCAGTACCCTCATGTCTCTTGCACACATATTTGAACCTCAGCTGCGATCGCCCAACTGTTCTTTCGCCATCTGCCAGTTGTCCGTTAAAGATATCTTTTGGAACGCGACCTTCTTCCATGCGCTGTCTAAGCTGTGTATAAATGCTTTGAAGGACATCGCGTGACAACACCTTGACATTTGTTTCTTTTTCCTTCCATGAAATACCGAGGATGTGTGTTAAAGAAGATTTATAATGTATTTTTGCATGTTGACCACACTTAGTCTATTAGCAGTTAATCTACGCGGTAATGTGTCTATCTGTGGTTAATCATGATGTTGCACGATTTTTTATTATTAATGAACGTGATATGATTTATACGTCAATAGGAGTTTATGACGTAATCCGTTCTGCACTAATTTATGCAAACGGTTTTCTCTAGGCCTTTTGTCAATTGTAGTCGTCAAAGAAGGACGTATATTTCTAGCTCCCGATATGTTGGAGAAATAAAGTATTTTACGTGGCATTTATTAACTTTCGGAGGCCGCCACATGGTGTAAGAAGATTCCGGACCTATGGAGAAGTTCCGTGCTTGAAGAGAAGTATTTCTACATAAGATATTGGCATCTTCATTTATCTAGTCCACATTACTTGGGTGATAACCTTTCATAGGCACCCATAGTATAGCGGCTAGACATGAATAGGTGAGGCGAGACTGTGGGAGGACGTATATCATGTATATCACATTATCCATGCCATAATGCAACAAACTGTAATTCGTCAGATGTAATAAACTTTGTCATTTTATTTGGACCCATCCACCTACGTATTCCTGAACTATATTTTGATGGCCTGTTTTCTGTGATGGCACTCACGACATTCTTAGCGTACAGCCCGAGACATTGATGCCAGTCATATTCCAAGAATTTAATTACAGTACAAATCACTTTACACAATCCCTTTTGTAACAAAGAGAACATGGTGGCCAGTACGGGGATTTCGACATCAAGAACGTTTATGTAGCTGTAATATGAAAGAACTGTGACTAAAAAATTTTTTTAAGAACTTTGCGTGAATTTGTCACCGTTGGCCATCATTTACATAATCTGAAGTGGGGTGCGCATGTCTGCCGGCTTCAAGATTCCAAACGCCAACTATTCAAGATGCCTGCATTTTTCGTTGGAAATCAAGTCCACTACCAGACGTCGAGGTTCACGTTTACTGTCCTGTTCAACTGATGATCGTGGCCTTAATCTACTACACTATCAAACCCTACACGGCTTTGTTGGACCAAGTTTTCAAGACAGCTCAGGATCCAGCTTCAACTAGCATCTGGCTGGGAACTCTGTCTTGTCAGATAAGTTGACCTGTTAATGTGATTTTTTCGGATCGGGGTATTATTGTTAGATCCTTCGTAATTCCTGCTTTGTATATCTTTATGGTACATTCATGTTCTGTGATTTTTTTGTTTTTTATGGGTGTAGTTCTGACAAAGAGGTTCATCTCGGAGCTATCCGGACTCATGTCAGACGTTCTGTAGGGTTATTTTGAAAATTTCATTTCAGCAGTATTTCCGATTTGAGTAACCTCGTCGAAGTATTCTGACTGCGACTTGATTTTTTTCAATAGTTGATGTCTAGTTGTGACATTTTGTCTATCCATATTGTCATGCACTGTTGTCTAGTTCTATTTTCTTTAGTTTTGTAATAATTTGTTCGTGGTGTTAGCCTTAACTGCCTCTCGCTTAGTTTTTACAAATCAGCTGTTTATACTTCCGTCAGGGTCCTGTGTGTGTCTATTTTTAGCGGTAGACTGACCTATTTGCTGTTTTATGTTTTAGTTCACTATTAGATTCTTATTTGTTTACTGCTAATGTTTCTCTGTGTCATTAGTCCTGTCTTGTGACATTCCTTCCTACATTAATTTATTTTTCCACTTGCACTATTTCTTTTTCTTCGTTACACAATATTAATATAATTTACATTGTGATTATTGCAATAATAATATTATAGCGACGTTCATTGCTTACAAAGAATTGTAAAGCAACTAGCAATTATATTTCGACTAAGAGAGTCACAATATTAGGTAAAATGGCTACATTAGATTACTTTGTCGACCAGGGCAAAGGATTACGTTTATTTGGTGCAGACTGTGAAGATTATGCCACTAAACAGTTTTTACTTCAGGCGAGCTGTGATCTTAAGGAGTATGCTCTAAGTCATTTTGGATATGAAGATTCAAGGGATAAAGCACTACGACTTTCTAAATTACTATCCACACGTTTTTATGATGAAGGAAATTTTTTTACTTGGGAACGGGTCAATCTTGAGTTAGATGGATTGAAATAGACGATAGAGGACTATAATGTTAAGGAGAATTATTTCACACGTGAATTAAAACTTTATGCAGCTTTAAAGTTGGATTGTCATGCCCAGGTGACTCGGATTCCAGAACTGACATCTGAGGTTGCTCTTTTGCGTTTAAAGGTTGATATGATAGATGTGGCAAGAGATCAGGTGGAATTAGCTGCGAAGAGGAGAGTAGAAGAATTGACTCTTGAGAAAAAAAATATTGGCACAGGCTCAAGCTGAAATGCAGAGATTACAAAAAGTGGTAATTGGAGATGATCCCAGGGAAAAATTGACATGTGTGGAATATGAGGACAAATTGGCAGCACTTGAGCTTGCAAATCAAGATCTCAGATGCCTACAAGATCAACAAA
Source organism: Oreohelix idahoensis (assembly GCA_024509875.1). Lineage (NCBI taxonomy): Eukaryota > Metazoa > Mollusca > Gastropoda > Stylommatophora > Oreohelicidae > Oreohelix > Oreohelix idahoensis. The sequence goes on from JAMPIV010004033.1 coordinate 308,218, forward strand.
AAAAGTTGACTAGTGATAAGGTGACTAACTTTCAGAAATTACTCATAGAGGAGTGGAGTAACATTGTAAACCTTGAGAAAGTAAATAAGAGGCAGAGTGAAGAGATTTCACTCCAGAATTAGGAAGTTACTAAATTAAGAAAGAGGGTTGATGGTTTGCTGGATGTTGTGTTAAGCAAAAATATATTGTCAAACATCAGTTATGACAAACCTATTGTACGACATGCCAGTGGTGCTAATTGTGATACTAACAAGTCTGCACAACCTAAAAAAGTGAAAATATCATTTCGGGGCAGATACAACTTTCCCCGACATCACTCTGATGCTAATGTTTCCAGTCGAAACAATACTGCCTCTTCCGAGTGTAAATGTTGGAGACATCCTCATAGTACATCTAATATTACTAAAACAGATGAGGTTGTTAAGAGTGAAAACATATTTCCTAACAAGAGTCGTGATGTTACATATAGGGTTGATGATGGAGATAGTGTAATCTTCATTGGTCACAATACTACCTATTCATCTAAGAAAATACGTTTAACTACGCCTATTAAGCTGTCTTCTACGACATGCTCTACACCTGCAGCGTTGCAAGGTGATTGGTATCATACTCAGTTTAAACAGTATGATACATCATACAATACAATTAGAACATCCATGAGAAGTAAAACTAACAATGTTTCTCATGTGACTAAACATGCTCACCACCCATGCTCACAGTTTCGTGACAATGGGACAACTTATGTTGGTAAAGGTGCATATTCACGCACCGTTCTAGTGCGTAATCTGCAGGAACTACATGGCAGGCACTGGGTGAATTTTTTCACTTCACTGCAGACATCAAGTTTGTACATCTTTTGCCATTTTCCAATGCTGGGTATAACGAGGCTTTAGTTTCTTTTTATACTTATAGAGACGCTCGTATGGTTGCTGAGCGGGACAATGGTGCTTTTTTTCACCACCATTCCCTCAGGTTACAATTGGTACCTGATTCTGCTCCTCGCAGATATTAATATGTAACATATATCGTTTAATTCTGATGTCAGAATAGTCACTTCCTAGATCCTTTACTGTTACATACTGTATACATTTGTTCTTTTTCTTTACGTATCATGACTCATTATCCTCATGCTCAGTCAATTCAGCATGAGTTATTTTTTTCTGTCCTTCACTAGACACAATAGTAACTGTCATTTCCATGAACTTATATTCGATACTTGGTTGCTTTCGACCAGCACACCATTTCGTGCTGATAACGCAAGTTGTGGGTTCGATCCCACATATGTCATTCTCTATACTATTATTTCTGACCTATACTTTCTTTTGCGTAAGGGTTTACCAAGTAAAGTACACTGGTCTAAAGAATGTCATGTCGCCTTTAACCATATTATACACATATTTTTATCACCTCCTATTTTGAGGTTGCCGGATTTAAACCGTATTTATATTCTCCGCACAATTGCTGGTAATCTCGGATTGAGTGCTAGCCTGCTTTAGGAATTCAATAATGTCTTGCATCCGACATTGTACATATCTCGCAAGCTGTCGGAGACGGAAAAGAAATATTCGATGGTAGAAAAAGAGCTGTTCGCTGTTGTGTGGGCTATCCGGATTGTACGTTATGTATTAGGAGCGCACTTCATTATCCAGCCTGATAAACAATCCATCGCAGCTTTAAAACGGGCTAATCATCGTAATCATAAGCTAGCCCGGTTCTCCATCTTGCTTCAACCATTTCAATTCGAAATCGAGTCTATACCTGGTTCAGATAACGTGGTTGCGGATTCGTTATCCAGATGTCCACCTTATGTACCTGCAATCTGAATGTACGTATGCTGCAGAACGTTTGATTAATTTCTTACAGCTTACGAAAAGTCATACAGGACTTTGTTACTTGACTTTCACTTACGTTTGCAACATACAATGGTGCATGATCCTTACTTTAATGGTAATGAGATTGTTTCGTTCACTGTATGCTTCGTTGACTATTTAGGTGGAGATCTACCGGCATTCACTGATCAAGCTTTGGCTGAACTGCCATGTATCACCTTCCATGTACTCAAATTGTTTGCAAGGATTACTGTTGCGGTCAGTTTGCTGCGTCTACAGTCTGTTAAATGTACCTGTTAAGTTTAGAGACATTATTTGTTAGATTCCTGATCGAAGGGGGGTAACTCATGTTTTACTGGGATTGAAGTTAACTGTGGGGGTTATTCCACTTGTCTGTTAACCCAACGGTCTATTTTTAGAACCGATGTCAGCTTTGACTGATATGTTCGCCTACATGAGTCTAGCTCAGGGATCTTGCGTCTCACTGCGCATGTCCAAAGTTTTGGCGGAGTTTTAAGAGAGACTTTTGTTAAGGAGTCGAGCTGTAGTTTTTCCAAGGGTCAAGACGGTTTTGGGGAAGTCCTCTGTGTGTTCGACCAAGATGGCTAAAGATTAATTCCCCATAATATATTCTGATACGCCTAGGAGGCGAGTGAGTTTTGTGATATTTATTCTGAAGATAAATTAAGGTAAATTACCCTTAAAATCGTTTCCTTCTGTGCCGGAATCATACATGACATTTTGTGTAGCCAGCTCAATGACTTTTCCTCTGGGCGGGAAAGAGTCCATTTAAGATTGCCAGAATTGGAGCTCACGAAGGATGCTATATTATTTGCATCGGGCCTGTGTATGCCTAAAGTACTTTATTATTGTTGTATCCCGCTATTGGCGGCGATACCATTGAACAAGGTTTGACTCATCTTGTTTGTTAAAAGAATACCACGGAGGCAATTGTGTTTAAGGGTCCCGCCATATTGTGCGGCCTGCTGTCGACCCAAGAATATACCTGACTTGTTCATGTCAGAAGGGAGTTTGTGTAAACTCACATATATGAAGACCCGTTCACAATACGGGGTGATTTGCTGTAGCTGTAAAAAAGGGAATAGAGTGAAGTCAGCTTCATAGATGCACAGCGTGATGATGAACTGTTGATACGAATTGACGAACTGTTATCATATGTTCTATGTCCTGAGTTGTCCAATGACTATTTATAGTGATGTCGTCGTACCTTGTGTCGTGCTGTAATAAAGTCTTTGAAACGTCAGAGGTGTTACCACACTCTATAAATTCCTACATTGTGGTGCAGATATGTGAGGTCTTGTAGACACCTGTTTTCCACGAACCTTCATTCACCATTCGCACACTTTGATATCCACTCACACTTCATCACTGTAACACTTTTACACTCTCAAGTCAAGAGAATGAATGCCAGCACTGTGGTGGCCAACCAGGGCCTATTATGGTTATGATAGCCTGTGTGACGTTGAGTTATCTCTACGTTCACCGGTATGGTGTCTGATGACTGTCACATTCATACTGACTGAAGTATAGCGACCTACCACACCTATACTGGACATTCATCATTCCACACCATCAACTACATTCATGATAACGAAAACGAACTGATACATTTACGGTGGCCATTTCTAGACCTCAACATTTATACGAGTCAACATTTATGGTGTGCCAGCTTGATGGGGCTATTTTGATTGAGAAGTCAAGTTCGTCACATTGAGAATGCCCGGCGCTGTGTAGTTTGTTGACACATAGACTACCCCAGCTATCAAGACGACAGTAGGTCAGAAGGTCAAGTTACTATACCTTCGTTATTATCACTGATACTGTCATTTGAGAAGCAAGTTCAGCTGCTGCATTCAGAAGGTCAAGAGCCGTTTCTGTCATTGTCAATATTGTTTGGAACCAAGTTCAGATGTACTTTTCAGCGTTGGATCCTCTTATCCTTAGAATGCTGACTGTAGTGCTTAATCGTTACTGTTGTTGACGACAGGATTGTTAAAAGATAAGTGGCCTGTTTATTGTTGTGAACTGTGCCTTTGTATTGTGTTTGAACTAAGCCTTCCACATTTACACATCCTTGTTTATACTTTATGTTTACATGTTTACATGTTATCTGTGTATTGATATTTCAGCGGGTTTACGGTTGGGTGGTGTCTTATAATAGGATATTCCACGTAACAGAGGACCTATTGTGAGCGTTCTGTAGGGAAATTGCAAATTTCCTTCCCTGGAAATTGCTAGCGACATTAGTTGCTATTTTTGTTTAGTTGTGACGAGGTGTACTTTCTTCGTTGTTATTGTCATATTTTTTTAAACTGTTCTTTAGTTTTTTTATTTGATTTGTTTGTATTTGTCATCCTCCTCTTTCTTTCATTTAGTTTTATACAAACTTTATGTTTATACATTGTTGTGTAATTTGTTTTGTTTACTTCTCGCAGTTATCATCACATGCTTTGTGATATTTTTCTTTAGTTTCGCTTTATAATTTATTGGATTTCTGCAAATGTTATCGTATTGTTCTTGATACTTATGCTTTGTTTACGTTGTTCTTTGTTGTCATACGCTGTTTACATATTTATATTTAGTCATACACTATTGGTACTATAGTGTACTTAGAATATAGAGGTGATTATTGGTGTTATTATCCTAAAGTGAGTTGATTATACAAGTGCTTCATTGAAGACTTGTTACCATTAAGGTTGAAATAAGGTAATTTATTATTTCAAGATACAGATCTCATATTATTAGACATAATGTCTACACTTGAGTACTTTATTGAGCAAGGGAAATCCCTTGGTAAATCTAGTGAGAAATTAGAAGAATTCACGACTGTTCAGTTTGCCAAGGCACTGAAGTCGGGAGAAAAGAGACAGAAAATACAAGCTGAACAAAAGAAAATGGAAGCTGAGAATTTAAGACTGCAAATGCAGGCAGATGAAAGGAAATTCCAGATGGAAATGGAAAAACAAAAGAGAGAATCTGAAGAGCAAAATAAAAGATTAGAAGCTGAGGAGAAAAAAATCCAGCTACAAATGGAAAAAGAGGCTGAAAATAAAAGTTTAGAAGCTGAGGAGAAAAAAATCCAGCTACAAGTGGAAAAAGAGGCTGAAAATAAAAGGTTAGAAGCTGAGGAGAAAAAAATCCAGCTACAAATGGAGATTGAAAATGAAAGGTTGGAAAAAGAGGCTGAGAATAAAAGGCTAGACAGAGAAGCTGAAGAGAGAAAGGAAAAAGCGAAAATGGAACATGAAGAAAAACTCTTAGCTTTGGAGTTAGAAAAATTGAAGTTGATGAATATGGGTAATGCTAATGATCCAAGTAATCAGTCAACTGCTAATAAGACAAATGCTACTACTTATAAGGTCAGGCTACCTGCTTTCAATTCTTCCAGTGACGATATAAAGTTTTATCTGGATAGATTTGAACAGTCATGTAAATCTCATAAAGTAGATAAGTCAGAATATGTTAATCAGTTGTCGGAGATACTTAAGGGTGAAGCTCTGACTATGTTAAGCATGGTAGATGAACCTGACAAAAATAATTATGATAATGTCAGGGCAGCTTTATTAAAGAAGTATCAGCTTAACGAAAACGGTTATCGTCTTCTCTTTAAGACTATGCTACCTGAAACTGGAGTAGAATTTTCAGAATTCATCTCGAAGATACGTCTTACATTTACACGATGGATGGAGCTGTCTAAATCAGAACATACATATGAAGCCCTTATGGACTTATTACTTCGAGACAAAGTTATGTCATCTGTCAATGAATCTTTTCTTGCTTTCCTACATGAGCGTAAACCTAAGAACATAAAAGACATGGACGAATATTGTTGCCAGTATGTCACTGCGCATCCTCATGTAACTATTAGGAATTCTAAAGTTAAAGAAGGTTTGCCAGTTGCTTCTGCAGCACCATACGGCCCTAACTTTCTTCGTAAGGAGGCTCAACATAACTCTAATAAGAGAAGCAATCGTAATTATGAGCAAATTCAAGGCAACCCATCACATGATGGTTCTTCTTCGAAGAACTGGAGACGATCTGACAGTCCTCTTTATTTTGGGTCTAACAATTATAGACATTTTCGCAAGGGTGGTTATAATAGAAACTATCCAGGCTATTCTTCGCGGGGACAGCGAAACCAAACTGGTAGATACTCTAATCATTGGTAAAATGATAATAGTGACTATGGAAACTGGGATTCAAACCAGAACTATGGTTACATTAGAGCAAATAATGACAATTTCAGAGGAAATAATAATCGTGGTAGATCTCAACATAACAAACATAGATCATATCACCAGGTAAACTCTGTACAACAAGAGCCTCAGGGAGCCCGTGGACAAGTGAACGATAATAAAACCTCTAATGGTATCACTTGTTCTGCTTTTGATTTTGGAAGAGCATCTCAATGCCCACAATGCACAACATTGTTCGAACCGACTACGGTAACTACTTTGAGTTGTGGTTACCTTCTTCCCGCTCTTCCTGCTGCAGTTGCGCATGACGGGAGAGGATCTCTTGTCTTACATAAAGGTCTAGTGAATAATAATCCAGTCTCAGTACTTTCTGATTCTGGATGCACTACTATCGGAGTTAAGCAATCTCTTATAGATCCTACCTGTGCCACTGGGAAAGTGGTCAAATGTGTCACATTTGGTGGCACTTTGGAAAAATATCCAACTGCTATCATTCACATTGCTACTCCCTTCTTTACGGGAGATGTCCACGCGTGTCTTCTACCGAATCCTATTGCGGATCTTATCATCGGTCGTATTCACGGAGTTAAGGAATGCACCCCGCAGCAGATTGCTGTTTGGGAAGAACAAAATATACAAGCTGCCAATGCAGTGGTCACAAGAGCACAAGCTCTTAATATGCCTCAAACTTCATCAATTGAAAGTAATGAAGTGCATAGCCAAGATGATCACTTGGTAATTTCGCGTGACTCTTTCATAAAACTGCAAGAAGATGATCCTTTTTTAAAAAAATTCTTCACTCTTGCAAAAAAAGGTAATCCGAATCAGAACACAAATCGTAAATCTTGGATTACAATGAAAAATGGCGTACTTGTACGTATGGTACAAGACTCTTCTACGTCTATGCATTCACAAATTCTCGTGCCCAAGAGTATGAGAGTGTTAATTCTACAACATGCACACGACTCTCAGTGTGCTGGACATATGAGTTTTTCCCATACTAAGTCTAGAGTTCTTGCGGCTTTCTTTTGCATTCGTTAATAAAGAAATACGTATTTATTTCCGGTCTTGCAAAATATGTCAAGAGGTCAAATCGAGAGGTCCACGACATGCTGCACCTATTCAGGCTGCAGACATTCCTATGCGGCCGTTTCAGAAAATGGCAATAGATATTATTGGCCCTTTTAAGATTATGTCTGCCAGAGGACATCAATTTATCCTAACATGTGTTGATATGTGCACACGTTGGCCAGATGCTATACCTCTTAATAGCATCTCCACTGTCGATATCGAAGACGCGTTATGGCTGATATTTTCTCGGTTGGGATTTCCCAGAGATATATTGTCAGACCATGGCACCCAATTAATATCAGGCACTATGTCGCAGGTGATGTCTACTCTGCAAATTAAAAGGTCTCTGAGTAGTATTTATCACCCAATGTCTAATGGGATGGTCGAACGTCTAAACAGAACACTTAAGAACTTACTTGGGAAGATAACTGAGGATCATCCTCAGGATTGGGACAGGGTTTTACCCGCTTCTCTTTGCTTATAGAGAAGTCCCCAACGAACATACAGGTTTTTCTCCCTTTGAACTTGTCTTTGGCGCGCGACCGCGCGGTCCTATGTCTTTGCTTCATGATCTTATAACTGCTGATAATATTAACGATGACACACAATCTTCATATGAGTATGTCATTGCTCTCAGGCAGAAGATTATCGAGGCATGCAAACTAGCAACTTCCTCATCCGAATTTGCTAAAGAAAAGGCAAGGCAGTTTGCAAATACGAATAGATGCCTACGACAACTTTGTCCTGGCGACAAAGCATTTGTTTTGCTCCCTTGTAGGGAAAACAGACTTCTTATTGCATGGAAAGGTCCGTATACAATAGTCTCAAGAATTTCCGATGTCGACTATGTTGTCGATATTGATGGAAAGCATAACACTTTTTATATAAATATGATTACGGAATTTCATGAACGTCCAGACTATTTGCAGGCTATTTTCCAGGCTACGGACGATTCTCCAGTACCACATGATCATTACTCATCCCTGTCGGTAATACAGGATGAGGAAACCACTTTTTCAGATGTTAATCTTCCTCTATCTGTGGTTCCACTTCATTCTACGGAATCATGGAAAAACGTTACTGTTTCTCCTAATTTATCTACTGAGGAACAGCGACAAGTCTCTTCTATGTTACAGACATTTCAGAATGGCCGTACCGACATTCCTGGACACACGCATGTCATTGAACATGACATAATACTTACAGGCCATAATCCTATTAGGGTCAGACCTTACCCTATCCCTATTCATTTTCAAGCACAGGTCGAGAAAGAATTGGATGAAATGATTCAATTGAAAATAATTGAACCATCCACTTCAGCATACTCTTCGTCCATGGTTATTGTTCGAAAGAAAGACAATAACATACGCCTTTGCGTTGATTATCGCAAATTGAACCAAGTTACGAAGTTCGATGCTGAACCTATGCCTTTGTTAGAAGATCTACTTATTAGGCTTTCTAATTCTCGATTCTTTACCAAACTCGACTTGTCGAAAGGTTATTGGCAAGTTCCCCTAACTGAACGAGCCAAACCTCTCACTGCTTTCTCAACACTTAGGGGTTTGTTTCAATGGAATTTCATGCCTTTCGGCATTATGAACGCCCCAGCTACATTCGTACGCATGATGCGTCGAATTCTTTCATATTGTTCAGATGTCATTGCATACTTGGACGATATTTGTCTTTTCAGTGATTCTTGGGAAGATCACTATTTGGGTTTATATGAATTGCTGTCTACTCTACTCGAGCATGGTTTGACTGCAAAACCCTCTAAAGCCTATGTTGGGTTTAGTGAAATTTCTTTCCTTGGTCACCGTGTTGGTCATGGTCTCTTGAAAACAGAGGACCACAACACTTCTAAGATACTAAACATTTCTATTCCTAGGATGAAGAAGCAAGTTCGTAGTCTGTTAGGTTTAATACAATTTTACGAGAGATTCATTCTAAATCTATCTACGATTATGGCACCTCTTTCAACCCTATTAAAGAAAGGGTCTCCTAATATGGTGCACTGGTCCCATGAATGCCAATCTTCATTGGATAAGATTAAAGCTTTATTGTCATCTCCTCCTATCTTAAAGCTACCTACTACTAATAAGACTTTTGTGCTTCGTAGTGACGCCTCATCCACTGGGATCGGGGCGGCATTAATGCAGGAGTATTCAGAAACTCTGCATCCTGTAATGTATATCTCGAGGAAACTGAATGCGGCAGAAAGAAATTACTCGGTTCTAGACCGTGAGTTGTTGGCTATGGTTTGGTCAATCCTTAAGTTACAAAGATTCCTTCTTGGTGCGCATTTCATTGTGGAAACCGACCAAAAAGCTCTTACAGCTATTCAGAGTAAGAACTTGAAGAGCTCGAGATCAACTCGATATGCCATTGCTCTTTAACCTTTTCATTTCACGGTACGAGCTATCCGTGGTTCGGATAATGTCATGGCGGATATACTGTCGTCTGGATGCCCACATGACTCCACTTAACTCTTGTGTCCTAAATTTCCTGATACACGTCTAGACTCATGATAGTTCTTTACTATAACAATATATGTTAGCACATTTGTGTTCACCTTAGAGTTGTAAATTAGGTGATTTCTTTCTCTGTTACCATCTTTGGTATAACGGAGGAAGGTTTGGTTCCCACAATATAAGGGACTAAAGTTCGCAAAGCCACAGTTTAGAGTAAAGAATGAATGTTTGATTGCTGTATACTAGAGAATCTAACGATTATCATATAGAATTGTGTTATTTGTATTTTCTCAGCAGAATCATTACTGTTGCTGGGAGAATCTTTACATGTTCTCAACCGTGATGTACTACGATGTCCATGCTTACCAGTCGGACGAAACTATGGATGTTACATCATTTATCAACTACATAGTTAATATTGTATATAATATTATATTAAAGCAGATAGTGCATGTTAGAATGATATAAATTTATTTGTTAAAATGATTGTATCTCTATACTGCGGTACACTAAGATATTGACACCGCTATTTTTTGATGATTTTTCCTTTGTTAGACATTGAAATAACGTACTTGATGTGATGTATAAAATGATATATTTGTAACTTTGCCAGCACTGTAGTGTACGTTGGTAGCACCTCTCTGGATATGTGTATACTTAGAGAAATGCTTTCTCTAATGTGTTGAGATATATTCTCACATGACGTTCTATGCGTCGAGTTAGCCTCATATTAGGCGTTATATTATTGGTGATACTTCTCATCTGCGCATCATTTGTGCGGTATGAGGTTGTATCTTGCTCTTGGGTGTATTTTTAAAAAAAATGTTTCATTTTTTTTCCTAGGGGGGTGCGGTAATCTGTTGCGGTCAGTTTGCTGAGTCTACAGTCTGTTAAATGTACCTGTTAAGTTTAGAGACATTATTTGTTAGATTCCTGATTGAAGGGGGGTAACTCATGTTTTACTGGGATTGAAGTTAACTGTGGGGGTTATTCCACTTGTCTGTTAACCCAACGGTCTATTTTTATAACCGATGTCAGCTTTGACTGATATGTTCGCCTACCTGAGTCTAGCTCAGGGATCTTGCGTCTCACTGCGCATGTCCAAAGTTTTGGCGGAGTTTTAAGAGAGACTTTTGTTAAGGAGTCGAGCTGTAGTTTTTCCAAGGGTCAAGACGGTTTTGGGGAAGTCCTCTGTGTGTTCGACCAAGATGGCTAAAGATTGTTTCCCCATAATATATTCTGATACGCCTAGGAGGCGAGTGAGTTTTGTGATATTTATTCTGAAGGGACATTAAGGTAAATTACCCTTAAAATCGTTTCCTTCTGTGCCAGAATCATATATGACATTTTTTGTAGCCAGCTCAGTGACTTTTCCTCTGGGCGGGAAAGAGTCCATTTAAGATTGCCAGAATTGGAGCTCACGAAGGATGCTATATTATTTGCATCGGGCCTGTGTATGCCTAAAGTACTTTATATTTGTTGTATCCCGCTATTAGCGGCGATACCATTGAACAAGGTTTGACTCATCTTGTTTGTTAAAAGAATACCACGGAGGCAATTGTGTTTAAGGGTCCCGCCATATTGTGCGGCCTGCTGTCGACCCAAGAATATACCTGACTTGTTCATGTCAGAAGGGAGTTTGTGTAAACTCACATATATGAAGACCCGTTCACAATACGGGGTGATTTGCTGTAGCTGTAAAAAAGGGAATAGAGTGAAGTCAGCTTCATAGATGCACAGCGTGATGATGAACTGTTGATACGAATTGATGAACTGTTATCATATGTACTATGTCCTGAGTTGTCCAATGACTATTTATAGTGATGTCGTCGTACCTTGTGTCGTGCTGTAATAAAGTCTTTGAAACGTCAGAGGTGTTACCACACTCTATGAATTCCTACATTGTGGTGCAGAAGTGTGAGGTCTTTTAGACACCTGTTTTCCACGAACCTTCATTCACCATTCGCACACTTTGATATCCACTCACACTTCATCAATGTAACACTTCTACACTCTCACGTCAAGAGAATGAATGCCAGCACTGTGGCGGCCAACCAGGGCCTATTATGGTTGTGATAGCCTGTGTGACGTTGAGTTATCTCTACGTTCACCGGTATGGTGTCTGATGACTGTCACATTCATACTGACTGAAGTATAGCGACCTACCACACCTATACTGGACATTCATCATTCCACACCATCAACTACATTCATGATAACGAAAACGAACTGATACATTTACGGTGGCCATTTCTAGACCTCAACATTTTATGACGCAACAATTACACAGTGTTGAACTAGAACTTTGTACACTATGAATTTCAGTGTCTATAATGACCTTCGTACAAATAACATTGTGTGGTTATTGGTCGGAACTTTATGATGCACACATCTTACGGTGAAATTTCTCTGGATACGGATGTTACTGGACTGTACGATCTTGTATGGACCTATGATATGTTATTAATAGTTTTAATACTTAATGCTTCGAACTTTAATTTACTAATTAGTTATTTAAGCTTATTATTATCATTGAGATATGTTAATTAATTAATCTCCTTTTCATTTATGTGTTTGCACTAATTTGCAAATACGTACGCATATCTTTATATCAGGTTTTCGGTATTCAGGTAGATAACTCGTGTATTTTTTTTTTTGCTCATATACTTTTAATAGTTATTTCCCTTTTTCTTTTGACTTTTCCTTCCTAAATAAATTTGTTGTTTGTATGTTTCTTTTCTTTCTCACTATATTGCCATACTAATTTCTGATTGTTAACATTACAATACATATTTTTTCTTAAATTCACATCCTTAGATTGTTAAATATACATTACATTATACACACACCTTTCATTGACTATTGTTATATAGTTGTTGTTAGACATAGCACTTATTGTTAGCAATTATTTGTTTTATCATTTCTCATGCATGCTTTCCACTGTTGATTGTGATGTACCATACTCTATTCTTTATTTGACCGTTAACGACTTTCTTCCTACTCTACAACATTGGTTATCTTAATTACGCATTTAGATTTTGAATTACGGGTTCTTTAAGACAACGACCATTGACATATTTATGTGATCATGTTTGGCCGTTGACTGGTTTGATTTTTTCGCAATTAACTATATTATCTTATTGCGATTTTTCATTTAAATTTGTGTGATAAGAGTAAAAGAATCAAATTCTTTAATATGTTTTCCCCACCCGACAGAGGGAACTGTTAAAGAAGATTTATACTGTATTTTAGCATGTTGACCACACTTAGTCTATTAGCCGTTAATCTAAGCGGTAATGTGTCTATCTGTGATTAATCATGATGTTGCACGATTTTTTATTATTAATGAACGCGATATGATTTATACGTCACTAGGAGTTTATGACGTAATCCGTTCTGCACTAATTTATGCAAATGGTTATAGTTAAATGGTAAAGGAACCCGTTACACGCCCATTGAGGCATATTGGGAATATGGTGTTAGGCCTATATTATCTTGACCGTCGGCACACTAGGGGTGATGTGGTCGGCATCACGCCGGCCGCCTTAACCTTCCCAGAGTTGCTCTGGTACCCATTTGGGGCTGGGTCGAACCAGGAGCCGTTTGTGGCCTAAAATATTCCCACCTTATCTGGGGATCGAACCATAGACCACTGCGCTAGGAAGCCAGTGCACTAACCACTATGCTACCGCGGCCTTTCATCAATTGTAGTCGTCAAAGAAGAACGTATATTTCTAGCTCCCGATATGTTGGAGGAATAAAGTATTTTACGTGCCATTTATTAACTTTCGGAGGCCGCCACATATTGTAAGAAGATTCCGGACTTATGGAGAAGTTCCGTGCTTGAAAAGAAGTATTTCTACATAAGATTTTTGCATCTTCATTTATCTAGTCCACATTACTTGGGTGATCACCTTTCATAGGCACCCCTAGTATAGCGGCTAGACATGAATAGATGAGATGAGACAGTGGTAGGACGAATATCATGTATATCATATTGTCCATGCCAAAATCCAATCAACTGTAATTCGTCAGAAGTAAAAAACTTGTCATTGTATGTGCACCCATCCAACTACGTATTCCTCAACTATATTTTGATGGCCTGTTTTCTGTGATGGCACTCACGACATTCTTAGCGTACAGCACGATACATTGATGCCAGTCATATTCCAAGAAATTAATTACAGCACAAATGACTTTCCACAATCCCAATTGTAACAATGTGGCATAGAGACCGTAGATGTAAGGTATTGTCGTGAAATATTCTAATCCACATATATTAATTAAAACGTAAATGTAAAGCCTAACAAATAACTTCAATAAAAGGAAAGAAGAATGGTAAAGAACAGTGCTGTCACAATGACTGTACTCGAAATCCCCCTTGTTTTCTCCTGCGTCTGCAAATTGTAACGTTTCACGTTGATAGTAAAAGCCTTCTGCAGCATACACGCGTTTCCCCAACACAATAAAATGTGTACTCCATTTCTAAGAAAAACCTTGAGATACGCAAGATGACCTATATTTAAAAATCCATTCATGTCATTTTATACACTACGTTACCAAAAAAACGAAAGACAGATGGACTAAAGATAGAAAGAAAGCAGGGACACATGCAACACTAAACACGCGTCGCGCGATACACAATTGCTGCCATCACGAGTGTAAGGCCACATGCACTAGCTTTTTTCAAATCGACAGTGATAAAAAACACTACCCATACGAGAGTTAGTTTTTAAAGACATGAAAAATTCTTATTAGGAAATATGACATTATACTGGTTTACGTTTGAAAACATGACAGTACCCAGACACCCTAAAGTTTGGAAGTGAGGAGGTGGTAACAGCACGACTATCCTAGAAGAAAATGCATATTGGCTCCATTAAATTTATATATTTGGGTTCCTTAGGACTTGCTGACAAATAATATGTTGAGTGTTACGCAAATAGTCTAGGAATTACCAAATTATAGCCAAAATAAAATAGTGAGGGTGTCAGACAACACTAGAATCAGAATCGCTCAGTGGCAGATTTTCACCCCACCGTTGTACGGGAAATGGGTCTCCATGTAAAATCCGATTTGATTGGAGCGCAAGAAATGTAAGGCTAAACACGATTAGTCGGGCTATAAATACTATCTTTTGTTGTCAGGGGAAACGGGAGTAGGAGTACTTTTTTTTCAAACGATTGGGTAAACATGGCACGATTGGTTAGGCCTGCCAATATAGTCAATCAGAGGCGTCAGGTCAGGACCACATGTTCAAATAAACTTACTACAGAACCAGTGCGTTGAGCACCAGTGCATATTGTTAGAAATAAAAGCCTGGGACATCGGCAGATCGAAGTTGTGCTATATTCATTGCCATTCAACGTCACTATGTAATATTTCCATGAATTGTGGGACTGTGGTCCTAAAGCTATTGAGCAGTACCTGGTCAGAGCTTTGCTGAATTCAGAGGCGGACAGCATACTCCTTGGTCCATATAGCAAACCGTGAGGTGTCTCCAGAACACAGTGGAGCAATCGAGCAGAGGAGTCTTTTCCTGCCGCCATCACGAAAGTTAAGCCTATGTGGCCAGCGGAGCTCAACATTATGTACCCCATCTTAAACTGACATTGTATAAAAATAAGAGGGGAAATTAATTGTTTTAATGAACGGAACTGAGAACATCTCCAATACTAGTTCCAACAGAAATAAACACTTGAAGTCATGATGACAAATAACCACATAGCTTGAAAAAACAATACCAGTATTACCTCATATTACTACTACACAACTGACACACATAGGATATTATTAATAAAATATGTCACTACAAGATTCATATTGATAAATTCTGTACATATAACTTGTAATTAAAATTGATTGTGATTCCTGGTTCACTTTGTATTTGAATCAGGACACATATATATTAATGAAAAGTACTTAATACATATTGATATTTGAAAATTTACCAGTGCCTCATTTAAGAATAGTCTTATAGAGTGTTATATGTATGTGAGTGTCACAGTGTTGTCAAGTGTGGTGGAATAAATTAAATTGTTTATCTGTCTGTTGTTGTTGTGACTTACACTTCATCATATACATACCCTAGACATCTAACGTAGTCATCACAATATTCCAGAATAATTCTGACTGAGGTATAAATATGTGGTAGCAAGTAAGGTCATCTGTAATACACTACCCTTATTAGATACAGATACCTTCACAGCTGATCTCAGTCAGTACACTAAGTCCCCTATAAATATTTATAACATCCCACTTTACCACATATATTGGGGTCTCGCTCTCGGGATTTTGAATCTTTCCCTATTAAAAATATTGGGGGTAATTCACTTCAGGGAATAATAAGAAATAAAAAGTATCCTTGGGTGAAAATAAATAAGGTTGAGCTCGCAGTGCCTGTAGTGTCCTTAGATAATTATTGAAAGATTGAATTGTTTACATTTATATGTTAGACAATGGCCGACTTGGCAAAATTTCGATCTGCTGCTGTACAGACTGCGAAAGAGTTAGGAATGGACGGGCAAATTATGATTTCTTATGTCACTGCTGAATGTGACAAATATATTGAACGGGAAGAAAGAAGATTAGAAAAAGAGGCCGAAAGAAAGTTAGAGGCTGAGACTAAGAGGTTGCAGATTGAGGCTGAGGCTAAGAGGTTGCAGATTGAGGCTGACAAAGAGGCTAAGAAATTGGAGGCAGAAAGAGAAGACAAAAGATTGGCTGCAGAAAGGGAAGACAAGCGATTGGCTGCAGAAAGGGAAGCAGAAAAGGAGGAGAAGAGATTACAAAGGGAACATGAGTTACGACTAAGGGAGTTTGAGTTTCAAGGCCATGCTCTTGAAAATGGTGCCAGTTCCTTTAACTCTGATGCCACTGCTAGCCAAGGAACCTCAACCTCAGCTATGAATTTTCATTTAGATCATTTCGTTGAGAAAGACGATGATATTGAGAGCTATCTAAATAGATATGAACTATTAGCTACCACATATGGGTTAGAGAGAGAAAGGTGGAGCTTAAAGTTATCTCAAGGACTTCGTGGGGCAGCTTATGAAGTTTTTGCTAAAATGAGCAGAGGTGATCAGGAAAATTATGACATGCTAAAGCAGGCTCTTTTGTTAAGATATGAAAAGAACGCAGAATTTTATAGGAAAAAATTTAGGAATGCTAAACTACTGTCAGGTGAAACCTATCACCAGTTCTCTGCACGAATAGAGACATACTTGGAGAAATGGACTTCTCTGGGGAAAACCCAAGATCTTAAGGAAATGGTCCTTATAGAACAATTAAGAGAGTCCATGGCTCCAGACATGAGAAAGTTTCTCATGGAACAAGGTGCAGAGAGGCTGGGTGAGTTGCTAAATGTTGCTGAAAGGTATCAAGCAGCTCAAGCAGAGGTATCAGGTAACAAAAAGAAACAGTTGGAAAATTTTAGGGCACCACAGAACTTTAATAAATTTGATCCTAGGGATCAAAACAAAGGTAAGCACCAGTTTGATAGGCCACGGTATGACAATAAAAATAAAACCCCACAATTCGATGAAAGGAAATATGATGAAAGAAAATCTTTCAACCAAGGGAAAAGGTGGTGTAAAAATTGTCAGATGGACAATCATGACACTGACCGTTGCAGAAGGAAACCTGTGTATATGGCCACCCTTCAGGTCAGGTCGACCTCAAGACAGGAGGAGGATATTATGTTGGATACCACTCCAGAAGAGATGAGGAAGGCACAGGCTGGGGATAAGACCCTCAAGCCTTGTTTCAGGAAATTGTCAACTTGTCATACAACTCCAGGCAAGGGAGATTTTTACATGAAAAACAAGTTGATGTATAGGAAGACTGGAGCTAGATCCAAAGGTCAGGGACAGCTGGTACTTCCTAAAAGATATAGGGCAGAATTAATAAGGAGCCTACATGTGAAACCAGATGGGGACCATGAGAAAATAGGTACCATCATCCAAAAGGTGGCTCACAATTATTATTGGCCCAAGGCAAGATGGGACATTGAGAATTTTGTAGAAAGGTGTAGCATAGCACATGAGGGAACACCCACAAGTGGGAACATTGATCAGGACCTGGACACGCCAAGGGGCAAAATTAGGCCTGACAATAAAAAGAAAAATAAATTTGATAAAGTGGACCAAAGGGAATGGGAAGCCCCTTTTCACGGACAAGCTTCACTTAACTGTTTTACAATGGCCACTATGCGGAGAGTGCAAAAAGATGTCTTACCCCAGGATAAGCCGAAAATCCCTCAATCGGACTTAAACAAACTGGAGGAAGAGGATGTAGAGAGGAAATCTCTCATCAAGAATTTTAAGTGGGGAGAAAGCCCCAAAAGAAGAATTGGTAGCGGTCGTTTTGTGCATGATAATTCTGGGAAGAAAAATCATCACTATAGCGCTTCGAGTGGAAGAGACCATACCGGTGCATGGACAAATAGGTCCACACAATTAAAGGTCCATATGTAACGCTGTTAAGAACGTGGACTGATGAAAAGGCAGAGGAAAATATTACATCCTCATACCAATATGTGAATGAGCTGACCACTCGTTTAAAAACTGGCTGGAAACTTGCCAATGAAAATTTGAAACAAGCCAGGAAGAAACATGCTGCCTATTATAACAGGAAGGCGAAAGACAGAGATTTGGCTGTGGGAGAGAAGGTACTGCTTCTTCTCCCCGGGAGTCAGAATAAGTTACAAATTGGATGGCAAGGTCCATATACAGTTCTAGAGAAGGTGTCTAGAACAAATTATAAGATAGATAAGAAGGGGAAAGAAAAAATCTATCATGTGAATCTCCTGAAGAAATATTTGGAAAGAGAACATCAGGAAGAGACACACTTGTTGACCTTGTCCATCGCCATGGAGATGAAAAAGGAACCTCTTTCATCATTTGAATATCCATTACACCCCTGTGAGACAGCAGCACAGGTGAAAATCAGTACACATTTAACGAAAACTCAGAAAGAGAGAGTGCAACAGGTTCTAGATAATCATACAGAGGTGTTAACAGACCGACCAGGGCATACAAACTTATTGGAATATGATATGAAACTGATAGACCCCACACCTGTCTGTATGAAACCATATTCGATTCCTTTTGCTAAGGAGAAAGCTTTGAAGGAAGAGATAGACTATTTGTTGAAGGAAGGAATTATTTCACACAGTGAATCTTCGTATAGTTCCGGTGTTGTACTCTTAAGGAAGCCCTCTGGAGAACATAGACTCTGTATAGATTACAGGAGACTGAATGCTATTACAGAAGGACAGGTGGATCCATTGCCGGATACAAATCAGTTGTTTGCCAGACTAAATAAAGCTAAATATTTCTCAAGGGTGGATCTGAGTAAAGGATACTATCAGATTCCAGTAAAACCTGAGATCAGACAAAATTGTTGGATGTAAACATTTCGGAGGAACGTAATGAATCCCTGAGTTGCCTCTTTGATTGAGGATATTCCGAATGTTTCATACAGGCTAATAAGAAGATTATGGGATCCACTACGAAAACTCTGCTATCACCAGGTATATGTTATCTCCTCATAACGTACATTTTGAGGAAAATCTAATGTTCTCTGGACATGTCATTGCGCAGACTCAGAGAAGAGAAATGGTGAATACGGGTTGTGAAGCAGCATTAAGACAAGCAGTCACACTTGCGGCTGTTCAGTAACATAACCGAAAAATATTATTGGTTGTAGAGGTCTGAGGCAGATTTCATGAGTAGTGCCTACTCTGAATGGACCCAACTACATAAAACCATGATAGCACAACAGCAGAGTAAAGTCAAGTTGACTTACATTTATCTATGTGTATATAGAATAAAGGACTGACATAAGATGTCTGTTTTAAGAGGGGAGATGTCGTGAAATATTCTAATCCACATATATAAATTAAAACGTAAATGTAAAGCCTAACAAATAACTTCAATAAAAGGAAAGAAGAATGGTAAAGAACAGTGCTGTCACAATGACTGTACTCGAAATCCCCCTTGTTTTCTCCTTCGTCTGCAAATTGTAACGTTTCACGTTGATAGTAAAAGCCTACTGCAACATACACGCGTTTCCCAACACAATAAAATGTGTACTCCATTTCTAAGAAAAACCTTGAGATACGCAAGTTGACCTAGATTTAAAATTCCATTCATGTCTTTTTATACACTACGTTACCTAAAACGAAAGACAGATGGACTAAAGATAGAAAGAAAGCAGGGACACATGCAACACTAAACACGCGTCGCGCGATACACAATTGCTGCCATCACGCGTGTAAGGCCACATGCACTAGCTTTTTTCAAATCGACAGTGATAAAAAACACTACCCATACGAGAGTTAGTTTTTAAAGACATGAAAAATTCTTATTAGGAAATATGACATTATACTGGTTTACGTTTGAAAACATGACAGTACCCAGACACCCTAAAGTTTGGAAGTGAGGAGGTGGTAACAGCACGACTATCCTAGAAGAAAATGCATATTGGCTCCATTAAATTTATATATTTGGGTTCCTTAGGACTTGCTGACAAATAATATGTTAAACGTTACGCAAATAGTCTAGGAATTACCAAATTATAGCCAAAAGAAATAGTGAGGGTGTCAGACAACACCCAAATCAGAATCGCTCAGTGGCAGATTTTCACCCCACCATTGTACGGGAAATGGGTCTCCATGTAAAATCCGATTTGATTGGAGCGCAAGAAATGTAAGGCTAAACACGATTAGTCGGGCTATAAATACTATCTTTTGTTGTCAGGGGAAACGGGAGTAGGAGTACTTTTTTTTCAAACGATTGGGTAAACATGGCACGATTGGTTAGGCCTGCCAATATAGTCAATCAGAGGCGTCAGGTCAGGACCACATGTTCAAATAAACTTACTACAGAACCAGTGCGTTGAGCACCAGTGCATATTGTTAGAAATAAAAGCCTGGGACATCGGCAGATCGAAGTTGTGCTATATTCATTGCCATTCAACGTCACTGTGTAATATTTCCATGAATTGTAGGACTGTGGTCCTAAAGCTATTGAGCAGTACCTGGTCAGAGCTTTGCTGAATTCAGAGGCGGACAGCATACTCCTTGGTCCATATAGCAAACCGTGAGGTGTCTCCAGAACACAGTGGAGCAATCGAGCAGAGGAGTCTTTTCCTGCCGCCATCACGAAAGTTAAGCCTATGTGGCCAGCGGAGCTCAACATTATGTACCCCATCTGAAACTGACATTGTATAAAAATAAGAGGGGAAATTAATTGTTTTAATGAACGGAACTGAGAACATCTCCAATACTAGTTCCAACAGAAATAAACACTTGAAGTCATGATGACAAATAACCACATAGCTTGAAAAAACAACACCAGTATTACCTCATATTACTACTACACAACTGACACACATAGGATAATATTAATAAAATATGTCACTACAAGATTCATATTGATAAATTCTGTACATATAACTTGTAATTAAAATTGATTGTGATTCCTGGTTCACTTTGTATTTGAATCAGGACACATATATATTAATGAAAAGTACTTAATACATATTGATATTTGAAAATTTACCAGTGACTCATTTAAGATAGTCTTGTAGAGTGTTAAATGTGTGTGAGTGTCACAGTGTTGTCAAGTGTGGTGGAATAAATTAAATTGTTTATCTGTCTGTTGTTGTTGTGACTTACACTTCATCATATACATACCCTAGACATTTAACGTAGTCATCACAATATTCCAGAATAATTCTGACTGAGGTATAAATATGTGGTAGCAAGTAAGGTCATCTGTAATACACTACCCTTATTAGATACAGATACCTTCACAGCTGATCTCAGTCAGTACACTAAGTCCCCTATAAATATTTATAACATCCCACTTTACCACATATATTGGGGTCTCGCTCTCGGGATTTTGAATCTTTCCCTATTAAAAATATTGGGGGTAATTCACTTCAGGGAATAATAAGAAATAAAAAGTATCCTTGGGTGAAAATAAATAAGGTTGAGCTCTCAGTGCCTGTAGTGTCCTTAGATAATTATTGAAAGATTGAATTGTTTACATTTATATGTTAGACAATGGCCGACTTGGCAAAATTTCGATCTGCTGCTGTACAGACTGCGAAAGAGTTAGGAATGGACGGGCAAATTATGATTGCTTATGTCACTGCTGAATGTGACAAATATATTGAACGGGAAGAAAGAAGATTAGAAAAAGAGGCCGAAAGAAAGTTAGAGGCTGAGACTAAGAGGTTGCAGATTGAGGCTGAGGCTAAGAGGTTGCAGATTGAGGCTGACAAAGAGGCTAAGAAATTGGAGGCAGAAAGAGAAGACAAAAGATTGGCTGCAGAAAGGGAAGACAAGCGATTGGCTGCAGAAAGGGAAGCAGAAAAGGAGGAGAAGAGATTACAAAGGGAACATGAGTTACGACTAAGGGAGTTTGAGTTTCAAGGCCATGCTCCTGAAAATGGTGCCAGTCCCTTTACCTCTGATGCCACTGCTAGCCAAGGAGCCTCAACCTCAGCTATGAATTTTCATTTAGATCATTTCGTTGAGAAAGACGATGATATTGAGAGCTATCTAAATAGATATGAACTATTAGCTACCACATATGGGTTAGAGAGAGAAAGGTGGAGCTTAAAGTTATCTCAAGGACTTCGTGGGGCAGCTTATGAAGTTTTTGCTAAAATGAGCAGAGGTGATCAGGAAAATTATGACATGCTAAAGCAGGCTCTTTTGTTAAGATATGAAAAGAACGCAGAATTTTATAGGAAAAAATTTAGGAATGCTAAACTACTGTCAGGTGAAACCTATCACCAGTTCTCTGCACGGTTAGAGACATACTTGGAGAAATGGACTTCTCTGGGGAAAACCCAAGATCTTAAGGAAATGGTCCTTATAGAACAACTAAGAGAGTCCATGGCTCCAGACTGAGAAAGTTTCTCATGGAACAAGGTGCAGAGAGGCTGGGTGAGTTGCTAAATGTTGCTGAAAGGTATCAAGCAGCTCAGGCAGAGGTATCAGGTAACAAAAAGAAACAGTTGGAAAATTTTAGGGCACCACAGAACTTTAATAAATTTGATCCTAGGGATCAAAACAAAGGTAAGCACCAGTTTGATAGGCCACGGTATGACAATAAAAATAAAACCCCACAATTCGATGAAAGGAAATATGATGAAAGAAAATCTTTCAACCAAGGGAAAAGGTGGTGTAAAAATTGTCAGATGGACAATCATGACACTGACCGTTGCAGAAGGAAACCTGTGTATATGGCCACCCTTCAGGTCAGGTCGACCTCAAGACAGGAGGAGGATATTATGTTGGATACCACTCCAGAAGAGATGAGGAAGGCACAGGCTGGGGATAAGACCCTCAAGCCTTGTTTCAGGAAATTGTCAACTTGTCATACAACTCCAGGCAAGGGAGATTTTTACATGAAAAACAAGTTGATGTATAGGAAGACTGGAGCTAGATCCAAAGGTCAGGGACAGCTGGTACTTCCTAAAAGATATAGGGCAGAATTAATAAGGAGCCTACATGTGAAAGGAGCCGCGGTAGCATAGTGGTTAGTGCACTGGCTTCCTAGCGCAGTGGTCTATGGTTCGATCCCCAGATGAGGCTGGAATATTTTTAGACCACAAACGGCTCCTGGGTCGACGCAGCCCCAAATGGGTACCAGAGCAACTCTGGGAAGGTTAAGGCGGCCGGCGTGATGCCGACCACATCACCCCTTGTGTGCCGACGGTCAAGATAATATGGGCCTAACACCATATTCCCAATATGCCTCAATGGGCGTGTAACGGGTTCCTTTACCTTTACCTACATGTGAAACCAGATGGGGACCATGTGAAAATAGGTACCATCATCCAAAAAGTGGCTCACAATTATTATTAGCCCAAGGCAAGATGGGACATTGAGAATTTTGTAGAAAGGTGTAGCATAGCACATGAGGGAACACCCACAAGTGGGAACATTGATCAGGACCTGGACACGCCAAGGGGCAAAATTAGGCCTGACAATAAAAAGAAAAATAAATTTGATAAAGTGGACCAAAGGGAATGGGAAGCCCCTTTTCACGGACAAGCTTCACTTAACTGTTTTACAATGGCCACTATGCGGAGAGTGCAAAAAGATGTCTTACCCCAGGATAAGCCGAAAATCCCTCAATCGGACTTAAACAAACTGGAGGAAGAGGATGTAGAGAGGAAATCTCTCATCAAGAATTTTAAGTGGGGAGAAAGCCCCAAAAGAAGAATTGGTAGCGGTCGTTTTGTGCATGATAATTCTGGGAAGAAAAATCATCACTATAGCGCTTCTAGTGGAAGAGACCATACCGGTGCATGGACAAATAGGTCCACACAATTAAAGGTCCATATGTAACGCTGTTAAGAACGTGGACTGATGAAAAAGCAGAGGAAAATATTACATCCTCATACCAATATGTGAATGAGCTGACCACTCGTTTAAAAACTGGCTGGAAACTTGCCAATGAAAATTTGAAACAAGCCAGGAAGAAACATGCTGCCTATTATAACAGGAAGGCGAAAGACAGAGATTTGGCTGTGGGAGAGAAGGTACTGCTTCTTCTCCCCGGGAGTCAGAATAAGTTACAAATTGGATGGCAAGGTCCATATACAGTTCTAGAGAAGGTGTCTAGAACAAATTATAAGATAGATAAGAAGGGGAAAGAAAAAATCTATCATGTGAATCTCCTGAAGAAATATTTGGAAAGAGAACATCAGGAAGAGACACACTTGTTGACCTTGTCTATCGCCATGGAGATGAAAAAGGAACCACTTTCATCATTTGAATATCCATTACACCCCTGTGAGACAGCAGCACAGGTGAAAATCAGTACACATTTAACGAAAACTCAGAAAGAGAGAGTGCAACAGGTTCTAGATAATCATACAGAGGTGTTAACAGACCGACCGGGGCATACAAACTTATTGGAATATGATATGAAACTGATAGACCCCACACCTGTCTGTATGAAACCCTATTCGATTCCTTTTGCTAAGGAGAAAGCTTTGAAGGAAGAGATAGACTATTTGTTGAAGGAAGGAATTATTTCACACAGTGAATCTTCGTATAGTTCCGGTGTTGTACTCCTAAGGAAGCCCTCTGGAGAACATAGACTCTGTATAGAGTACAGGAGACTGAATGCTATTACAGAAGGACAGGTGGATCCATTGCCGGATACAAATCAATTGTTTGCCAGGCTAAATAAAGCTAAATATTTCTCAAGGGTGGATCTGAGTAAAGGCTACTATCAGATTCCAGTAAAACCTGAGATCAGACAAAATTGTTGGATGTAAACAGTTCGGAAGAACGTAATGAATCCCTGAGTTGCCTCTTTGATTAAGGATATTCCGAATGTTTCATACAGGCTAATAAGAAGATTATGGGATCCACTACGAAAACTCTGCTATCACCAGGTATATGTTATCTCCTCATAACGTACATTTTGAGGAAAATCTAATGTTCTCTGGACATGTCATTGCGCAGACTCAGAGAAGAGAAATGGTGAATACGGGTTGTGAAGCAGCATTAAGACAAGCAGTCACACTTGCGGCTGTTCAGTAACATAACCGAAAAATATTATTGGTTGTAGAGGTCTGAGGCAGATTTCATGAGCAGTGCCTACTCTGAATGGACCCAACTACATAAAACCATGATAGCACAACAGCAGAGTAAAGTCAAGTTGACTTACATTTATCTATGTGTATATAGAATAAAGGACTGACACAAGATGTCTGTTTTAAGAGGGGAGATGTCGTGAAATATTCTAATCCACATATATTAATTAAAACGTAAATGTAAAGCCTAACAAATAACTTCAATAAAAGGAAAGAAGAATGGTAAAGAACAGTGCTGTCACAATGACTGTACTCGAAATCCCCCTTGTTTTCTCCTGCGTCTGCAAATTGTAACGTTTCACGTTGATAGTAAAAGCCTTCTGCAGCATACACGCGTTTCCCCAACACAATAAAATGTGTACTCCATTTCTAAGAAAAACCTTGAGATACGCAAGATGACCTATATTTAAAAATCCATTCATGTCATTTTATACACTACGTTACCAAAAAAACGAAAGACAGATGGACTAAAGATAGAAAGAAAGCAGGGACACATGCAACACTAAACACGCGTCGCGCGATACACAATTGCTGCCATCACGCGTGTAAGGCCACATGCACTAGCTTTTTTCAAATCGACAGTGATAAAAAACACTACCCATACGAGAGTTAGTTTTTAAAGACATGAAAAATTCTTATTAGGAAATATGACATTATACTGGTTTACGTTTGAAAACATGACAGTACCCAGACACCCTAAAGTTTGGAAGTGAGGAGGTGGTAACAGCACGACTATCCTAGAAGAAAATGCATATTGGCTCCATTAAATTTATATATTTGGGTTCCTTAGGACTTGCTGACAAATAATATGTTGAGTGTTACGCAAATAGTCTAGGAATTACCAAATTATAGCCAAAATAAAATAGTGAGGGTGTCAGACAACACTAGAATCAGAATCGCTCAGTGGCAGATTTTCACCCCACCATTGTACGGGAAATGGGTCTCCATGTAAAATCCGATTTGATTGGAGCGCAAGAAATGTAAGGCTAAACACGATTAGTCGGGCTATAAATACTATCTTTTGTTGTCAGGGGAAACGGGAGTAGGAGTACTTTTTTTTCAAACGATTGGGTAAACATGGCACGATTGGTTAGGCCTGCCAATATAGTCAATCAGAGGCGTCAGGTCAGGACCACATGTTCAAATAAACTTACTACAGAACCAGTGCGTTGAGCACCAGTGCATATTGTTAGAAATAAAAGCCTGGGACATCGGCAGATCGAAGTTGTACTATATTCATTGCCATTCAACGTCACTGTGTAATATTTCCATGAATTGTGGGACTGTGGTCCTAAAGCTATTGAGCAGTACCTGGTCAGAGCTTTGCTGAATTCAGAGGCGGACAGCATACTCCTTGGTCCATATAGCAAACCGTGAGGTGTCTCCAGAACACAGTGGAGCAATCGAGCAGAGGAGTCTTTTCCTGCCGCCATCACGAAAGTTAAGCCTATGTGGCCAGCGGAGCTCAAAATTATGTACCCCATCTTAAACTGACATTGTATAAAAATAAGAGGGGAAATTAATTGTTTTAATGAACGGAACTGAGAACATCTCCAATACTAGTTCCAACAGAAATAAACACTTGAAGTCATGATGACAAATAACCACATAGCTTGAAAAAACAACACCAGTATTACCTCATATTACTACTACACAACTGACACACATAGGATATTATTAATAAAATATGTCACTACAAGATTCATATTGATAAATTCTGTACATATAACTTGTAATTAAAATTGATTGTGATTCCTGGTTCACTTTGTATTTGAATCAGGACACATATATATTAATGAAAAGTACTTAATACATATTGATATTTGAAAATTTACCAGTGCCTCATTTAAGAATAGTCTTATAGAGTGTTATATGTATGTGAGTGTCACAGTGTTGTCAAGTGTGGTGGAATAAATTAAATTGTTTATCTGTCTGTTGTTGTTGTGACTTACACTTCATCATATACATACCCTAGACATTTAACGTAGTCATCACAATATTCCAGAATAATTCTGACTGATGTATAAATATGTGGTAGCAAGTAAGGTCATCTGTAATACACTACCCTTATTAGATACAGATACCTTCACAGCTGATCTCAGTCAGTACACTAAGTCCCCTATAAATATTTATAACATCCCACTTTACCACAGGTATAGAGCCTTCTTTCTTGCACAGAGTAGATTTTCCATACATATATGTATATATATGAGTGTGTATTTGTATGTGCAAATGTAGGACTTTTTCTCAAAACCCACAGTAAGACTAATAAAATGGGGGAAAGGGGGGGGGGGAATAAGACAAGAAGAAGCTTACAGGAGACAAAAGGACGGTATGGAAATACCTTGCAGGACATTAGGGCCGAAAGTGTATTTGTTTTACTTGTGAGCTTCCCAGAGAACTGGTAAAAACGATTCTATAAAGTGGAATCAAGACATGAATAAGTAATGTCGGGTGCTCACTGAGAGCCAACATTATGAAGTTGTAGAGATCAACGTGTGCAATTGTACACATTGGATCGTTTTTTTTTTTTTACTACAAAAATGCATTTGACGGTGTAGACAGATAGTTATTTTGGACACTCAAGAAGCGATACACAGTTCCATTAGAGATCATTAACTTAATAAAGAAAACACGAAGACGTGACTGTTGGTGTTCGTTTCGTGGTGTGAATCAACTTTGATGGCTTGATTTTTATCGAGGTATTTGTACCACGTCTCATCCCCAACTGCATTATTAAAATAATAACAGGTGCGCGAGGGGATGACGTATGAACGTTACTAGGTATGACGATGACTATGTAGAATAGAGTTAGTCTGCGTTTAGCCGTTGTGCGAATAGAAAGTGTTTCTAACCAAGTGTGGCATAACCCCTTGTTATTACTTCTGTGTGTTCCACAGAGTCAAAGTGTTTTAAGGTAGGATCGATTCTAAGTATGGCGTATTAACCATTTGTGGATTTGTGCTTGGCGCAAAATATAAGTGTAGGCTCCAAAAAAATGGACAGCGCTTGAACCAATGAATATTTATATATAAAATCTCTAGCTTATGGAAATACCGTACGTCATATCATACACAACAAATTGTAATATGTATATATGAAATGCTCTAAGGATTATTAGAGACACAGTACACGTTAATGTGACAGTATTCAAGGGCATACCACGGCTGAATTATATTACAACACACGTCAATGACCTTCATAATTCAGGTAAGAAGTAAACCTCTAATTATAAAGGTACCGGGTTCGCTCCCAGTACATGGAATATTACTGAAGGAATTTTTTTTTTAAACCAGGGTTCCTAATGATATCATACTCTTCCCCCCCCCCCCCCCCCGATCTCCTGGGTGGTGATATCGAATAAGGACTAAATAATAGGTTCAATATGCAAGTAGCGCACGTTAAAACTCCGTCAGCAGTTGGAAATCATTTAGAGTAGGCCATAGGGCCACTGTCATAGCAAAATTTAAAAATTCGGAAACCTGCCCATCACAAAAATGCCATCAAAGATCATTTGCTGGTTCAGAGAAAAGTTGATATTGCCAAGGAGAGAGGAATAACAATGGCAGAAATTTTTACCTACGATTTTTCACCTTCAACCTTATTACATGAGAATGGTATACTACCTAACCCATGAAGTCTCAACTCATGTCGGAGTTGAACAAAAAATTAGATATCACAGACAGAAATTTCCAAAAAGAGCATACCCTGAAAACCAGTGTTGTTGTTGATGTCATGAATCAGTTGTGAAGGTTGCCAGTTAAGGGAAACGACACGTTTGAAGACCTGTTTACAATTCTTGACAGTAATGTGAATAATGTCTACAAATTCAATCGTGTTGACTATGCTTTTGACAGCTACCTTCAATCATCAATCAAAAATACTGAGAGAGAAAGAAGGTTGAGGCGTGACGTCTATAATAATTATATATTGTTCGGAGAAATATCCCAGGCCAAAGTGAAACATAGGGGTCCTATGCATGAAACCACTGTGCATCACCACAGTACACACACTACGTAGCAGCAGCGAGGATCCCAATGTGTGTACACGGGATCACACATTCTAGAAAAATGTTTGTGCACACCGTCATTTGCGCACTTTACTTTGTCGAGTGTTACTATTTTCGGGAGAGTACATATAAGGGAAACAATACAATTAATGTCTAATTGTCAACCAAAGTTGCATCCCTTTGCGTTAGTGACAGGAAAAAGCTGGGATTATATATATATATATATATATTGATGATGGAGTATGAGGCAGCCATTACAGCTGGTCCCCTTATAATAAACCTACATAGAATCATTCATCTACTCTTACAGCAGTGGTTTCTGTAGCTATTTGATTTGTATGATATGACTGCCAGTCCCTTAACACAACCACTTACAGGGTGATCAACAAGTCTCTCCGCAGTGGGTTCAGTGCTTTAATAATATGAATGTAATATTTTATGATACAGCAAACAGTATTATTTTAATTGACTTTAATTAGATTTACTTTACTACTACATAAAAGTAGTATTTTTATTTCACATAAAGCATTAGTGTCTGTTTAAATAATTTAAATTGCTATGTAAAATAAAGAAATGTAGAGTTGTAAATTACGACCTTTTAATAATAATTTTATCATTTGGATTGTTTCCCTTGATTCATAGTATTCAAGCACTGAACCCACTGTGGGATAGACTTCTCGATCACCCTGTATTAGTCGTCACTAACAATATGCCTATGAGAGTAGTACTCCATTTCTTTCCTGGCCTCCTCACAGACACCCCCACCTCAGCAGAAACTTTGTTTAGCTTACTTATCTGTGCATCAGTTTAGTTAACAGTATTTCAAAACAGCCCCATTTTATCCTGTAGTCAAGCAACATCATTTCAAGTCATCACGTTTATTCATTCAATACCAAAAAAACCTCACTCCTCAAAGTGACAAATGTCGAGATGTTGTCACGAGCTGATCTTTAAAGCATGTATACACTGCTTAGACAGCGCAGACTACCATGGCTTGGCCATGTCCGCCGCATGAAAGATGGTTGCACCCAGACAGATATCTTGTACCTACAACTGGAAGATGGCAAAAGAACAGATGGGCAACCGCAGCTGAGATTCAAAGATGTGTGCAAGAGAGACATGAGGGCACTGGACATAAATCTAGCAACCTGGGAGGATGAAGCTGCCGATCGCACCAAGGGCAATGCTATCTATGGCGCTACCACAAACTGGGCGAAAAGAAGCTCTCATAGCAAGCAGAAGAGATAACACGTCGAAAGGAAGACCAGGAAAATAAGCAGCTTACTGCCTTCACCTCAGGGGCACATTCCCATAGTCAGTTACGTCTAAATGTTCTATTATTATTACAGTGAATTCATTTGACAAACACCATGCTGGTCTCTCCATTTGTTTGACGTGAATTGTAATCGAAGATTTTTTGATGGATGGTTCAGTTATCTATGGTTGCTGCTATCACCTTCTTACGCGCTTTTTCTCACAAGCATCACTTGTTCACTAAAGTTGTCACCTTGTTTCTTGCACGTCCGACGTGTTTACTCTTGCTGGCTGCTATTACCTTGTTACGCGCTTTTTCTTACACGTCAACGCCTATTTATAATTACAGTTTACTTATAATACACTTACTTAAACTTAGCATTTATATCTCAGTGCCGTATTTAGCGACGGGTTTAGCGTTTCAGCCCTCTCTTTTCCCCTTATGTTTTCCAAATATAGTCTTGATGACTCAGACAGTTCTTGTATATACGCTACATAACATACCTGTTTTGAATGGTGCTTATTCGCCTGTGAAACAATATGCTCGGCATCATTTAGAGCAGAGGTCAGCTGTCGGTCGGTCGCGTCTACCAGTATGTTACGGAGGATGATTTGCTAGATTTCTAGGTAAATAAATAAATATTACACACATAAAGAAAGTTATCAGGCACTCGTGAGAAATAAAGAAATAGAAAACTAGTTTGGTTTTTGGCTTGAAGGACTATCTTCATTGTACACGGACAACTCCATCAGTGCTCTGATCTCCTCCTTTAGATCACACAAGGAGGATCTCAGCACAGTGCAAGAACGGGGGTGCCGTTCGGAAGGTCCAGGGTTCTATTCTCCGGTAAGCGATTCACTTCTGTTGTTTTTCTGTTGTCTACTTTTCTGCTTCTTTCGTTCTCACGAGCGCCTGAAACATACCTTTCTGTGTATACTATTTATTTATTTATAAACTCCGTAGCACCGGCGAGAATCCCAGTGTGTTTATATAGGAATCACATTCTTTAAATATATATAGAAAACTAGACAGCATAAAAACATTAGAAGTGATAGGCTCGTCTGAGAATCGAACCAAGGACCTTCCGAACGGCAACACTGCCTAGCTAAGAAAGCGAATCACACTACTAACCTCCCTGTCAACTAGGTGACGGAAGTTGGAAAGGAATCAATTGCTAAGCTGGGGAAATTTCAGACTACGTCTCTCCCGCCTGGCATTTGAAAGCAGGGGATTAAAATACTTTTTTCTGCGTTCCCTGTGAAAACTCACCGACCTAGCTTATTAAAATTCGCTTTATTTAAGAACTGCATAATAAAGACACGCTATCATTTCATTGAAGTGGAGTTAAAATTCTGTATAAAAAACATTTAGTTTGAATGTTCCACCCTCTCTGACGATGTACTTGAAGGATCGCCCGATGTCACGTAGGTTATGATTATTAAATTGCCAAGATCTTCTGCCTATTCTCTCACCCGATGTAGCGGAAGGTTTTATATGTGTGAGATGATAATGCTAGAGTAGAAATAGTATTCTCTCCAGAATGTGTGAGGTCCCAGTGACAGAGAAGTACACTGGTATCACTCGATAGTCACGGCTGTGAAAGTATCTAGACTGAAAATATTCAGAGAACAGTCAGACCTTACTGCGCCACCTCCGCTATGTGACCACCTGTGATATTAATAAACATTCAACCAAACTCAGTATCAACTATATTGAATGAATAAAGCTGGTGAATACAATTTATATCCTCTTTATTTACATCTATCTAATTGTGGTGATTGTGTGTGACTGGTGATACAAAAGTTATATTTATACAAAACCAAATTGGCGAATTCAATTACAGTTTTTGCAAGTTAAACTAAAATGTCATTTCTTTAGACTCTTCCAATTAGTTGGGTAATAGACTTCTTCACTGTCTTATTCACTTTATAACTTTCACTAGTTTATCACGCAAATTGTCATCACAAAACTCTGCTTGACAATTATCACTTCTTGGGTGCACGATTGTCACAAATATCACTCATCTGTTTTGATAATCAGTTCATATGAGATGTACAGCTTCAGTAGGTCGTGCTTCTACCAATCCAGGCACTGCTGGGGCGATTTGCATTGATCCTCGAGCAATTCTTGATCATTGACCTCTGACTTTTGGTTGACAAGTATGAACCCTCGCAGGATCTAATTAAGATCAGTAAAGACTGGCTTTAGTGGAGTAACAGAACTGCCTGGCTGCAAATAACAAGATATTGGCCGTGACACGTTTCTCTCTCTCCAGCCGTTGTCCTTCTGTCTTGCTTCGCTGTACAAGTGAATTTGAAATCATTTACGTCCGCCCTTATATATGCAGCTACCGGACGTACAGGAAACAAGGCTCGCAACTCCAGCAAACTTCCCAAAAAAGTTGTAACTTCGGGGGGGTTTGTGCTAGAGGTGTTTCAAACCTTGGTCTCGTGCATTTCACCTTTCCCAGTTCAAGCCTTTGGAGTTATATATTTCCGTTCTCCATGAGTTGACCTTTATATCCATATGTTGTTTTCCTATATCTGTCGTGTTAACGATTTTATATTGAATTATAAATAGGAAAAACACAGGATTTCTCAATGCACGGACACTATTCTTGCAAAATTCTTCACAACTACTTACTCCCTTCTGATTTCCTTGTACCTATACATAAATGAAGATATTCCCGTCAAAATGAGACCATTCTCATCCTTGTCTGTCATTCCGTTCTCCTTCCCGACCGCTAATTCTAACCATGATTTCGGACAATTTATTCTTCCTTATACACTCGCCGAAGTCATTCTATCTGACCGTGGGAAACCCCTTCTCTGATTGGCTGCCCTAGATACACACAGGAAAATACCCCTGCATTCCTTTGTTCAGGTCAGCACACTGGTGTCCCACTTTTCGGTCTTCAAACATTTAACTAGGCAATGCGTAACATGCGACACCCGAATCCTTTTATTTTATTATCTTTCCGTACTTGTGTTTCCTGTATTTTTCGCATCACTCGGTTGCGAAATATATTTTCTTCAATATTCTCAAACTTTACCTTGTGTTTTTCTCATACTGGGATACGTAATTCTATTACATAGATGTCAGTCAGACGTGAAGTGTGATTTAGTTGCAGTCCATCTCAGACATCGAGCCGACTTGGGTCTGCACCTTCAGATGACACGACACTCCTGAGTTAGATTCTCGACGTAAACGCGTGAGAATGCTAGGAGAGAGCCGACATCCGTCTGCATTTTCACCGGTCAACAACGAATTGCATCGGCCGAACGCTTAAGTAGGAGCGAATATTTACACCTTATAGTCGCAGTTTCAGACATTGGTCTGGGAATTCCACATGGAAAGACACCCACTGGTGGCCGGGTCAGCGCGAGGTGCGGAAATGCAGAAGTGTCAGTTATGTAAGACGTCTAGTAATGGTAATGTTAAATGTAAGGTGTTTTACACGGGAAAGGGGAGATGATTTCGGAGTTTGAGAAAATGTGGGATTGTTTGCCCCTGTTTTCAAATATCCACCCAGGAGCTGAAATCTGATTTCATTTCAGTCTCCAACATCTTCAGTAGACGGAAACACGCGTGCTAGCGAATGAAGCTTTAATAACGAATTTCATAATTCTCGTCAGATTACTGACGAGCTTCTAACTACCTATCTAGTGAATTATCCTAGTCGTGGTGTTACCGTAGTTCTAGGGTGAGATTAATAATACTATATCTAGTACTTTGTGAAGTGATAAAGTGTTAAGTCGCTTATTTCATATTTCACTAGTTAGATTTTGCGCAGAATGCCAAATTTATAAAGTCTGTATTATTTTCTAGTGACGTGTTTCAGTGGAAAGCAAGATAAATTATAATTTCTAGCATTAAACAACAATATAGCTATAATGAAGTTAATTTACTGCTAAATAATCAGACGAGAGATAACTTTTCAAAACTAACTTATAAATGCTAGATGCGACATTAGTGAATATTGACGGAATACGCAGATATTCCTAATTCCTGATGATTGATTTTATATAACTTATTTCACGGGAAGTTTTAAATATAAGTCAAGCTGTAGGCTTGCTATTAAAATGTAAGTTATATTGAGTACATATATGTAAATTATTTGATATATGTTCTTTCTTTTATATAGTGAAACTGTGGTACCCAACTTGCCAGCATTTAGTAAAGAGACATATTTGTAAGAAGCATAGACATTTCCTATCTTTAACCACGTGGGTTTTTGTTTCAAGTAACACTGGTCTGACAGTGCATATGCCATCAGAGAGAGACAGTAATAGCAATCCCACTAACGGTTTCTAAAGACTAGAAATATATATTGGGCTTTTGAGCCAGTTCATATTGCTCCACAAATTTAAATGTACATGCTGCCTGGCGGCAAGAAAAATTACAAGAATAACATTAACATTCCGACAGAGTTTCTTGACTAGTATTGTGGTGACCAAATATAGTACCTTCCTGAAAGTAGACACCGATCTGACATTCCTCCATTCTAGAAACCTAAGCTAGCGACACTGTGCTCGTTGTTAACGCTCGTGCCTGGACAAAAATTTATGTGACTTAAACAGACATCTAAAAAAAATAGTATTCCCAAGAGAACGGTCCCGGAAGTGGTGAATTCAATCCTTTTTTTTGGACCTGGGGTTTTCTTGGCGCAAGATTACCATTGAAGATTCTGTATGAACAAGTCCTAAAAATATTGGTTTTGTTCCAGGAGTGGCTATCAAAGCTGTGAGTATGTGCACGTGTGCTCGTCTGAATGTATAGAGCGAACGCAGATCTGAGTGTGATTTTTCCTTTGTATTTTTTTGGCACCTATTTGATGTCAAAAAATTTTTTTATCTGCAGAATTTTGTGCAAATGCTAGAGTTCTTTTTCTTAGGCTAAATCAGATTATCCTACTCTGTTCATACATTTACGAGGGAAAAAAAACCCCATCTTGGACTCAAACCCTATGCATTTATAACTCTTTGGGCCATCATCTGTCATCCTAACGGGGCTGTGGGCTGAACCTAGAGTTAAGATCATAACGGGGTCTATCATCCTTGTAGCATTTTCTTGAATTTTATAACTATTTGTATATGCTTTGATGTAATTTCTATGTGTTGTGAAGAAACTTTAAATGATAATTAAAGTTTTTCTCTTGAAATTAATCAGCGCGTTGGTCAGCTCGTTCTAGAATATTTATATATTCATTTGTTATAGTTTTCCCACGTCTGTGTGTCTACCTGTCGTCACTTGAATGTGCGTGCACGTGATGGGCTATATATATATTTGATGTATATGTGTTAGACTGTCTAACTGCTTAAAATCTGTCGTAGAAGATAGGTGAGAGAGAGAGAGAGAGAGAAGATTTTCTCGCATCTCAGAGACAGCCTCTATCACTATTCTATCATCTCACTCGTGGAATCTATTTTCTTTACTAACTCACACTGTGACTATCACTCATTCCAACCTATTCAGAAGGGACCAACCCAAGTCTTAATTCTCCTATCTAAAATCTACGACACCCGACAGAGATTAAAGTTATAAGCACTTATTCCAGAAACTTTGAAACATGATAACAGACCTAGTTTTATCACAGGTAGGACTTTACATGTCTATCTCCAGTTTTCATTGCCATGTATTCTTCCATCTCTCTCTTTCTTCCTCTCTTACCCTGGGTATTCCAGAAAACACTGCCTTGTTTGTCAGCAGAGAGCAGACTGTGTCCATCCCGTACGTCCTCTTTTCATCTCTTATTCCACTGGCTTGAAAGGAAAAGGGGAGAACAATAAAACGCGATTGAAAATTGTTTTTTTTTTTCTTTGAATATTTGGTTTGTGTTCGACGTGTTATAAAAATGGCTTTGTTTCGTTTCTTTTTTTGTTTTTTTGTTTTGTTAAGTTAAAATAAATAACCCCATTATGCTGGCCATGCAGTGGCGGTTTCAGGGTGTGCGAGGCCCTAGGCAAGTGTGAACTTCCAATGCCCCCCTACCCTTTAAATAAATCCCTGCTGTATCAACATGCATATATTTGTGCGCGAGATCATTAACAACGGCTAGGGCCTAGGCCAGGGGTCGGAAACCTTTCCATGACAAAGAGGTAAATATTTAATTTTGTCTCCATTAAAAAAAAAATTGAAGAGCCGCATGAATAAAAGTCACATGGTATCCCTTATTTAATTATATATATATATATATATATATATATATATATATATATATATATATATATATATATATATATATATATATAATTTATAATTGAAATAATAAACACAATTTATCAAGAACCGCACGAGATGGCTCAAAAAGCCGCGGGTTCCCGACCCCTGATCTAGGCAAACGCTTAAATTGCCTACGCCGAAAACCGTTACTGTGTCCATGTACTCCTGCTGCGTTGTTTGTCATTGATTAGCACGATGTATTCCCCGACCTCATCATACAATTAACTTTGTGTTTCATTTGTATTGAGCTTAACTAGTACATGATATGCTCTTATCTATAACCATGCATTGTGTACATTTAAAAAAAAAAAATTCTACCTCGTTTTGACGAGATTTACGTTCAACCTAAACACAAGGTCCTTCAGTTATATTAGGGCGCATGTCCAAATGAAAAATTGAGTTTTTGGTTTAATTTATTGTGTATCTTGTGAACTGAGGTTAGAGGTTAGTGCGCTAGTCTCTCGTGGCAAAGGCGTCGGGTTCGATTTACTGTATCCACATGTTTCAGTCTACCCAGCTGTATATTGGTAGCTGACTTTGCTCTTGAGTTAGGGAAGAAAAACGCAGAGAGGAAGGGAACTGGTCACCCCACGTGTCTATGCTGGACCGAGTATAGTGAAGTCTCTAACATTTCACTCTCCTGTGGCAGTATCTACATCGGGACTACCCTGACCTTTTATCTTGTGAATTAGAAACCAGCCTCATTTATTGGAAAAGGGACGTAAACAGGAAAGTCTTAAATGAGATTTTTTTACTTCACAGTTATTTCTCTTTGTTCTCTGCTCATTTTCTTTCAACTCCACAGTTCGTGGAGTGTCCGAGTGGTTAGTGGGCTTGTCTCTTGAGGCTAAATTACCTGGTTCGAAACCAGGTAACGTCACTATACAGCCTACGTAACTATAAATGGATAGCTGACTGTGCTCTTGAGTTAGGACAGGCAAAGGCAGCTAGAAAGGGAACTGGTCACACCCCCCACCTCATAAACTTGAGACTTAGTATAATGAAGGTCTCTAACACTTGACTGCCCTACTGCAGTATCTGCTACAGAACTACCTTTAAACCATGTAGTGACAACAAGAAAGATTACAGAAAAAACAACAAAGAGAGAAGATAATGAAGGTCTCTAACACTTGACTGCCCTACTGCAGTATCTGCTACAGAACTGCCTTTAAACCATGTAGTGACAACAAGAAAGATTACAGAAAAAAAAAACATTAAAGAGAGAAGATAATGAACAGTTTAATGTCGTGGCACGGAAAGAAGTCAATAACAGTATTGATAAACAGTGCTGGTGACAGGAAGTTGTGCAGATACATGATCACCTACGCCCGCGGGCATGGTACTTGTAGAAGATTAACCATTTAGTTCTGATGCAGTGTTCGGCTTGAAGATTGCCACCTTATTGCTGTTTTTGTTATTGTTGATCAGATTCCACGTCACTGAACTCCGGGCAAACCCATAGGTGCTCAGTCTCCCTTAACAAATGTCGAAGGATATGAATGCTGATTGTTCCTGTTGCGCGTTAGTTGCATACACACCGGATGCATCCTCTCATACGTCCATCCCTGCTGGCCTTCTGTTTGATGCCAAACTCCATCAATCTTAGCCTTAATGATTTATCTATTGCAGTGTCATTCTCTAATAGGCGATCATTAATTGCAAATAAATATTAGACAAACATAAAGGTCACGTGTTTTCGGGCACTCGTAAGAAATAAAGAAGTAGAAAACTAGACAACAGAAAAACAACAGACGTGAGTGGCTTACCCACGACTCGAACCCAGGACTTTCGGGTACCCTTCCTTTTGGATCATTAATTGCCCTCAGTATCTCTCCCTTTTCCATATCCAATGCACCTTCTATGTGTGCTCTTGAGGCTGTCAGCTCTTTCATTACCGCCTACCTCTGCATGACCAGGACAGTAAACCCACATCATTTCCTGAAGATTCGAGGCTTCCATGGAGGTTTTTTACATTCATGCAGGAGCCATCCACTATGGACCTTCCGAAGCGTGAAGTGTCAGTCTGATACAATAACTACCCTTGTTAATGAAGTTTCAGACAGCCACCTTAAGGCTGCAGTAGCTGGCTCTACCTCTTTTCTCATGCTGGAGGTTGTTATCATGTAAGCCCCGCTATGTTCAGCAGCGATTCTGCCCTTTACTCTAGCAGATGGGCTCCACCCAGATTTCTTACCACAGACTACAAGACCCATCCTTGTACACAATGGCATCAGCATCCCCAGCATGTTCATTTATCAGCTGATCAATTTCCAGCTCTGCTCTCCCATTGGCCTAAGTTCTGCACTCTCTACCAAGGCTGATGATGATTTGCTGGTAGTTCGTCCAGTTTTCACCTAACTTGCTCCACTCTTCTGTCTTGAATATAGTTTCAACTGAA
The DNA here is from genome assembly GCA_024509875.1 of Oreohelix idahoensis. Lineage (NCBI taxonomy): Eukaryota > Metazoa > Mollusca > Gastropoda > Stylommatophora > Oreohelicidae > Oreohelix > Oreohelix idahoensis. The sequence goes on from JAMPIV010004033.1 coordinate 347,317, forward strand.
ATGCTTGAAAAAACCATTATTAGACAGAACGCGAAATGATGGCATTAGAAAAATTGAAGTCACTACACCCTAGATCACATGTGCAGAATGATATAAGAGTAAGACATTTTGCAGCGGAGTACGCCAAAAATAACTCTAAAACTGAACCACAAGCAAGGGAGATAACAAAATTGCAATCATCAATCGCTCGTATTAGTTTCATTACTCTAGGTCTCGCTGCGTGTGTTCCTGCAGGTGCAGTTATTGAACTTTCCTCTCCTGATGTTTCTACTGTGTCTTTCTGGCCAGAAATAATACCTGTCCCCTGTGAGTTACAGTCAGCCTTAAAAAAAAAAAACAACGGCTGTTGCGCGCTTGGAACAGAGGCTATTGTTTCTCCTATATCATTAGCTCTTTATTTCATTAATCGAGTACGGGCTAGGAATACTCACGCTGTCTGTTTCACAATGTGAACGACTGGAACGCTTTACAAATGAAGGGATGCGACTAGTTTGGGGCTGTACGCGTGACACTCCCATTTTACAATGTGATACATGCTCAGATTGCTGTCGATTAGATCCAGATTATCGATGGCCCAGGCAAAAGCCTATATGCGGGTAACCCGCGACAAAAGACACCCCTACATAAGAACTTAACTGACATCAAAGGAGCAAGAATCAGGAGTGGGATGTCATGGATTACACAGGCAGAGGCTACGATTGCTCATGTGACCAGGGTTAAAAATGTATCCAAAGGGGAAGAGTAGAGTAAGTCAGTGGAGAACTGGATACACTACCAGCAAGTCATCGTTAGCTTTGGCAGAGAGTGCAGATCTTGGGGGAAAGGAAAAACAGAGCTAGATATTAGTCAGCTGATAAGTGATCATGCTGTAGATGAGGATGCCAATGTGTTCACTGATGGGTCTATAGTGCGTGGTGAGAAATCAGGATCTGCCTTCACTGCGAGAATAAAAGGCAGGGTCGACGTTGAACAGAGTGGAGCCTACATGTCAACAATCTCCAGCATGAGAAAAGAGGTAGAAGCAGTTACAGCAGCAATGAGGTGGCTGTCTGAAACTCCATCAACCAGGGCAGTTATATTGTTAGACTCTGAAGCCATGTGATGCGTGATGCCATATGATGATGGATGGTATCCGCATGTCTGGTTTTGTGAAGTGTGTAGATGATGTACAGTCAAACAATGATCATACAAAAAACAGGGCAATCCACACAAGGACGTCAGTTAACTCACGACGTATAAAGTCAATGATGCTCCTAACAGCTAGTGACGTTTTTCTGTATCATTTATTGTGGACGCCACAGTGACAAAATGTATACGCGAATATGTAGGTACATCAGACAGTCATTATCACAGCAACAATGTCAGTATAGCAATGGACGGTAGACAGCATCATAATAAAGGTGATTCACAGGCATGTCAATACATTATAAGGCTGTTCATTAGGGACTTCTCTATAGGCAAAGAGAGCCGCGGGTAAAACCCTGTCCCAATCTTGAGGATGATCTTCAGTTATCTTACCAAGCAAAGTCTTGAGCGTTCTATTCAGACGCTCAACTAACCCATTAGACATAGGATGGTAGATACTACTGAGAGATCGTTCAATATGTAAGGTAGACATTACCTGTGACATAGTGTCAGATATGAGTTGAGTGCCATGGTCTGACAATATTTCTCTGGGGAACCCCAAGCGAGAAAATATCAACCAAAGAGCATCTGCGATATCTGTAGTAGATATGCTCTTAAGAGGAATAGCCTCTGGCCAACGTGTGCACATATCGACACATGTAAGGATAAACTGATGTCCTCTGGCCGACTTGACCTTAAAAGGGCCAATAATATCTATGGCCATTTTCTGAAACGGCCGAATAGGAATGTCAGCAGCCTGGATAGGCGCAGCATGTCGTGGTCCTCTAGATTTGACCTCCTGACATACCTTGCATGATCGGCAGTAAATACGAATGTCCTTATTGACAAAAGGCCAAAAGAAAGCCGCAAGGACTCTCGACTTCGTACGGGCAAAACCCATATGTCCAGCACATTGCGAGTCATGAGCATGTTGCAATATTTGCACTCTCATGCTCTTGGGAACAAGAATTTGCGAATGTGCCGACGTAGTCGAATCTTGTACCATACGTACAAGTACGCCGTTTCTCATTGCAATCCAAGATTTTCTATTTGTATCCTGATTCGGATCACCTTTCTTCGCAAGAACGAAGAATTTTTTTAAAGAAGGATCTTCTTCTTGCAATTTTATGAAAGAGTCACGAGTGATTACTAAGTGACTATCTTGGCTATCAACTTCATTATCACTATTCAGTGAAGTTTCGGGTGTTTGTAGAGCTTGTGCTCTTGTAACTACTGCATTTGTAGCTTGCATGTTATTATCTTCCCAAGCAGCAATCTGCTGTGGGGTACACTCCCTAACTCCGTGAATACGACCAATAATAAGGTCCGCAATAGGATTAGGTAAGAGACAAGCATGCACATCTCCAGTAAAGAAAGGAGTGGCAATGCGAATTACAGCAGTAGGATATTTTTCTAGAGTGCCGCCAAATGTGACACATTTAATAACCCTTCCTGTAGCACAAGATGGATCTACAAGCGATTGTCTAACACCAATAGTGGTGCATCCGGAATCGAAAAGTAGTGAGACCGGAGTATCATTAACAAGACCCTTATGTAGAATTAAAGAACCCCTCCCGTCATGCGCAACAGCAGCAGGAAGAGCGGGAAGTGGGTGACCACAACTCAAAGTAGTTATGGTACCCGGTTCGAATAAAGTACTGCATTGGGGGCATTTGTTTGCTCTCTCAAAGTCAAAAGCAGAACCAGTGACAGCGTCAAAGTTTTTATTATCAACAACATGATTACAGGCTCCCTCAGTTTCCTGTTGTACAGCATTAGCCTGCTGATATCTCTTTTTTTTGTGTTGAGATCTACCCCGACTATTATTACCTCTGAAGTTATCAGAGTTATTATTATCTCTGCAGTTATTATTGTCTCTATTGTAATTGTTATCCTGGTTCGAATACCAGTTTCCACGATTACTATCATGTTCACATTGATGCGAACATCTATTTGTTTGGTTTTGAGGTCTTCGGCAGGAATAACCTCTATTACCATATCCTCTTTTGAAATGCCTATAATTATTAGGGTGATAGTAACGAGTACTATCAGGTTGTCTCCAATTCTTCGAAGAAGAATCACCATGAAATTGATTTCCATGATTTTGACAGAAATTACCGCTGCTCTTTCTATCAAAATTTTGTTGGGATCTACGAGCAAAGTTTTGACCATACGGTGCTGCCGAAGCAACTGGTAAACCTTCTTTCACCTTAGAGTTACCCATGGTTATGTGTGGGTGCGCAGTTACGTATTGGCAACAGAAATCTTCCATTTCTTTTATTGTTTTAGGTTTACGTTCATGAAGGAAAGCAAGGAAAGACTCATTGACAGACGACATGACTTTGTCTCTAAGTATTAAGTCCATAAGTCCTTCATAAGTTTTTTCCGTCTTAGATAGTTCAACCCATCGTGAGAAAGTAATGCGTATTCTTGCAATAAACTCGGAGAATTCAACTCCATTTTCAGGTAACATGTTTTTAAATTGTAGACGATAGCCGTCTTCGTTAAGCTGATATTTCTTTAACAAAGCGGCCCTGACAACCTCATAATTGTTCTTGTCAGGTTCATCCACCATATTTAATATACTTAGAGCTTTACCTGTCAGTATCCCTGATAACTGATAAACATATTTTGCTTTGTCTATGTTATGAGCAGTACATGCTTGTTCAAATCTGTCCAGATAGAACATTATGTCATCACTGGAAGGACTAAATGTTGGTAACTTAATCTTAAAAGTATCATTATTAGCCTTACCAGAAGATGAACCCTTGTTTGAATCATTACCATTACTCATGCTCGTCAATTTCAATTTTTCCAACTCTAAAGCTAAGACCTTTTCTTCATGTTCCATTTTTGCTTTCCTCTCATCAGACTCTCTCTGTAATCTTCTTTCCTCAGCCTTATTTTCAGCTTCTTTTTCAAGTCTTTTATTTTCAGCCTCTTTTTCAAGTCTTTTATTTTCAGCCTCTTTTTCAAGTCTTTTATTTTCAGCTTCTAGCTGTAGCTGGAGTTTTCTTTCCTCAGCTTCTGATTCCCTTTTTTGTTTTTCCATTTCCATTTGGAATTTTTTTTCATCCACCTGCATCTGCAGTTTCTTTTGTTCAGCTTCCATTGCTTTATCATATCGAGCAGTTGCAAATTCTTCTAACTTATCACCAGTCTTCCCAAGCAATTTACCCTGCTCAATAAAGTGCTCAAATGTAGACATGTTGTCTAAAATATGAGTCCAAAACCTGAAATAATTAACTAATTTATTTCAAACCTAAGTGTAACAAGTCTTAATTAAGCACTTGTATATTCACATCACATTATATTATCCCAGTCTCTGTGGGAAACAAGTCTCCAATCAAAGAACTTGTATATGAAATATCAACAATCAATTCTTGATCATAAGTGCACTTCTCATTCAATAGTGCACGACACTATTCATCATTCATTTATCATCAGTGTAGTAGTAACAGTGCATTAGCATAGCCCATTAACTAATTACTATAACTGTAAACAATGACTATGTAAACACATGCAGAATGTAAACATTGAAAATGTAAACAATGTAAACAATGTAAACAATAACAAAGATCAGCAACAATACAAAAACTTTCGCAGAAATCAACTAAAAATAAAGCAGAAATTAATGAAATATCACAAAAAATGTGACGATATCTGCGATAGAATTAAACAAAATACATGACACCACAGTGTATAAACAAAAATGTTGTATGAAACTAAATTATAGACAAGAGTAGGCTAACAAATACAAACAAATCAAAACAAAACTAAAGAATGCGAAATAATAACGAAAACAATATTAAAACATGTCATCACAGCTAACATAAATAGCAACAGAAGTCGCTTAGCAAATTCCAGTATCGGAAATTTGCAAACCCTACAGAAAACGCTCACAATAGACGACCTCTATGACGTGGCATAATCTAACGGAGACACCACCCAACCGAGAACCCGCTGAAATATAAACATATAAATATACGAATAACATATAACATATAGAATGAGATGATACACAGAAGACTCAGCAGAAGTATAAGGGCACAGTTTACATACAAACAGGCCACTTAACTTATAGGCTTCCAATCGTAGAACAGCAGAAAAAACGGATGTCAATCAACGTCCTAAAGAGCGAAGCTCCAACGATGATGGCACATCTGAACTGCTTCCACTGCTAACACGATGGTACAAGAGCTTCTGAAATACTGTGTGTTGAGTTGTTTCGGCATTTGACCTTCTAATCCAAAAGTAAGTTGATGGAAATCGGTACTTGGCCTTCTTCAGAAAACAACCCGTTTCAACCGGCACTTGACCTTCACAAAAAACGACAGCACTGGAACCTTGACAGCAGCAACTTGCTTGACTTGCGTAAAAGATAACAGCAGTCCGAGTTATCCGGCAACATGTAACAACGCCGGGTACTGTCAAATTCTTGTTTCCGTCAAAAAATTGAAATTTTGACTTTTACCGGGCAACGCCGAGTACTTTGAAAATTTTGAAGATGTTGACTGTATTGAAGAATGTTAATTTCTTGAAGGATGCTGATGAATTCTTGTTGAAAATGAAGTGGGTAAGGGACCCCGTGTTTGCTGGTACCAGATCAAACCAGCTTATGGCCACCAAATGATGCGTGATGCCATATGATGATGGATGGTATCCGCATGTCTGGTTTTGTGTAGTGTGCAGATGTGTTCAGTCAAAACAATGTTCATACAAAAATAACAGGGCAATCCACATAGGACGTCAGTAAACTCACGACGTATAAAGTCAATGATTCTTGTAACAGCCGTTGACGTTTTTCTTCATTATTTAGTGTGGACGCCACAGTGACAAAATGGTTACGCGAATATGTAGGCACATCAAACAGTCATTATCACAGCAACATTCAATACAGCAATAGACGGTAGACAGCATCACAATAAAGGTGATTCACAGGCATGTCAATACATTATAAGGCTGTAATGTAGTCGGGCAAATTCTCCATCCCTTTCTATCTTAGCCAGAAGATAACCAGATGTATGAGATCAGTTCACTCTCCTTAATCTGACTTCAGCAAGACAGGCACGTCTGCCGAAGTATAAATAATGTCCTCAAAAATATCCTCTAGATAACAAAGGTTTTCCAAACCTAGTTCATGTAACAAAGTAGCAAGTAATGGTCCTTGGGACATGCATCAACCGATGCAGTACAATACAGCGACATGTGAGCTGGGAAAACATCTCGTGACGACGCCTTTCGAAGACAGGCTATGAATCAAAAATCGCTCACGACCAAAAATCGATAGAGTTAATGAAAAGTTAATTTACCTTGCCTTCAGGAAATACACAGAAATATTACGCCTCCCGGCATGTGGAAATACACTAGAGGTATTATCTCGAATAAACGAAATATCCATTAAGAGGACTTCACATTCCTGACAGAACAAAAAATAGCGGAGATCCCCTCTCAGCGAGGCATCTTCCTAGCTATTCAAAATCGCTCACTGACTGGTGGGCGGAAATCGATCGACCAAGAAGCAAGACCAGTCATGCGCAGTCCAGCGCAAAATGACCACAGCTCAGAACTTAAGACGCAAGGACCTTTACTACGAACCAGCGTAAGAATGATTACCTTAAAAGGATAGCCCAACAGGTTGCCAACCGTTTTCTGAGAAAACGGCCTAGCATAGCAAACTTAACTGCATTCAATACCAACGCGAGGAGACAACTGCCCACCGAGAAAAGTGACTATAAATTTCAAGCAGTTGTTGCCCTTGCGTTATAAAATATATATTGTAATAAAACGATGTTGCGAGAATTTCTCACGCAACAGTATGTATATTTATGAATAATTCATTTGTTTTATTGCAGATTATTGTGTTAGAATATGTATCAGGGTCAGACATGACGACTGAACTGAAATTGAGTTGTAAATGTTTAAAGGAAAACGATGTATACTACAGCTTATCATGGAATTTCAGTAGGAGTGATCAATTAAAGTTATTATACTGGAATAATGGACTTGGCACTCCAGAATGTGAAAGGCGAAGGTAGCATCATAATCATGTATAAAAATGTATTATATTTTATTCATGTAATATTTAGAAATGTTATGCTGATAGACACCTGTCTTCTCTCGTTACCCTCATCAGAACTGATCCCATGTATCATTCATCTTAATGCAAACATCTGAACCTTCTCATTCTTGGACACATAAGCTTGTGGAATCTATGTCCAAAGGCTAGCCACGTGTTACCTATTGCCTCCAGGTTTATTCGTGTCACACTACACCAAAGGTCTACTGTAGAATCTTAGATCAATATTGCATTCCTGAACCAATACAGGAGCATCAAAGATTGCTATCTTAGATTCAAGCCATAGGCCCCCATCAGTGCTTCGTGGTCTAGTGCAAAACCTGCAACTGACACTGCTGTGTATATTCAGAGAGGACAGTTACAGAACTTTAATGTTAAGTATTCTATGTGACAAAATTCCATCAATCATTGTGAGTGGTCAAAGCAAAGTGACTAGTGTGATATGACGAGAGCACAGTTCTGAAATAATAGTCCAGACAAGAGAAACGTTAGTGATAAAGGAACATTGGATTAACATTTTATACTATTTTGAAGATTCCAGAAAGGACTTCTTATTTAGTTATTGAATATAACTCAACTATCATTCAATTTTGAAATGAAATGTTATTCACTCAATATTCATCATTTCATCATTCATAATTGCACAAGAAGAAACAAAAGATAGATGCATATACTAAATGATTCAGTTATTGTAATTCTTTGACTTGTCAAATTTATATTGTTGCATTTTTGAGTTTTACTGAATTGTTAATTATCATTGTAGCAAAGTTTGATTTTGCTGGGGAGGTTATGATGGTATCCTAAAAAGAATGAAATCAGTGTCTGCATTAACCGTGTGAGGTCAAGCACATGTAGGCCCCTGACTCTAAAAGGTGATGATGATGAATTATTTGCAGGGAACCTAACGCTACCTCCCTAGATCTCACATGGTCACTATTTTGGCTCTAGTGTATGGTGTATGATGTACCTAGTGTCTAGGGAAGAAATGAAATGATGGTACACACCACAAAAACACTTTAATTATCTATGAGGAAGTGGATAACACCAGTGGTTACGTTTTTGTTTAAAATGACTTTTTTTTCTGTACAATTTAATTTGCCTGTCCCGCCATCTCTTTTGGACAGGTCTTTGAAAATGAGGACAAGATATTTTACAGAAAAGATCAACACAAATTATGTGTGGACTCTTAGTCCAATAACTATAAATGCATTATATATATGTATGTCTTTCCTGTTAGAATGTTCACAGATTACACTTTATTCATCTAATAGGGAGAGTCACTGTGTATGAGGGGCTGTAGTATCATCATACCCCATAAACTTCCTGAGTATGATTTGAAATACCAGTTTTTTTTCACGAAAGTGTCAGATATACCCAGATGCTTAACACATCACCTGGGAGTCCTTGTAGAATGAAAATATAATGTGTAGTTGCAGAAAATCTCTATCTCTCAACGTGCCCAAGCTCCTCCCGTTATCGTTTGACAGCATAAACGAATGGTCGGAGACTTGATGGCGTTATTCTGACTCAGCAGGTTTCCTGTTACCGGGTGGCAACAGGAAATAAAACCTCTGTAACAAAAGGACACCCTGGACTTTTATATCTGATCACTTATTCTATTTAGTATTTTCCTACGGTGATATGGGGTCAGCCTCGCGTGCATTACAGGTGCACATCGCCACTAATTTTACATGATTCCCACCTTGCTGTGACCACACTTCAGGTCCCTATGGCAAATACGCCCCTGTACGTTTACATATTTTTCCTTCATAAAATAATGTGGAGTAACCACATTTCCTTTGGTATGATTTTTCTTCTTTTCTTTTTTAAAATATAAATGCTTCAGGCATGCTAAACAGTGTTCATAGAACACAGAGGCTTACTAATATTCTAATACAATAATATTCACACAAAATCATGACAACATACACCAGTTAGATACATCTCAATGTGAGGACTCAACCATGTCTGCTTCAGGCATGTCCGTCACTTTTCTCAATAGTAGTATCTAACTTTGGCAGTTGGAATAAACATATTAATTCATAAAGCATCCTTACCACAAATTTCAAGAAATATAACCAAATGACGCTGACTTGCAAGAAGTGGCCTCAGCTTCTTCTGCCCTGCCCAGACTGTGAGTATTTATTTATTTAATTTTACAATTAACACAGCTGATCTCAGCGTATTGGAATGAAAAGTTTTTTCAAAATGGCAATGACTATTGAAAGCCTTTTGCTAATATGTAATAGCACTGGCCAATCGAAAGCTTACGACTACCAGAATTCAAATGCAGTTTTTGAAAAACAAAATAATTCCAAACAAACTCTGCGTCTGGTATTCAATTGGTCAGTCTGCTTTAGTTATGCCAATACAAAACGATGTTAATTTTGGATTACTTTTCTCCTACCGCTCCCTTTTCCTCCTATACTCTTGTTACCCAAACGAATTTGAATTTACCTCAATGCCTCTTTTCTACGCTGGCGTCCCCCTAACGTTATAAAAAACAAGCAGGAACAACAGTCTGTCTGGTCGAGCGTCCGTAGACATTTAATATTGTCTCAATAACTTGGCTAATTCTTGGACTACCATAGTATTTAAAGCACATTCTTGATCAGTGGACTCTAATCTATAACACCATATGATTTTAATGGTCAGTTTCATATTGGTTTAGATTTTCACTTGTTGTCACTGTCAATCGTCAAATAAAATTTTGCACAAGTCGGCCATCTTTCCCTCTCTTTTTCATCTCGCCAGCCTATATTCAAATAACCACTAGTTAGTGACGTCAGACACCCTACCGCGAGGATGAAATAAAACTGTATGCGTGTTTTGCCTCTGCTGGCGTTGCCGCAACGTGGATATATGCAAGGCACAACGTGTCAAGCGAAGAAGGGTCTTGAGCGGCGGGTTAAGAATTGGCGTTAATAATTTGTGTTATATCGTGTAACACTACCAAAAAATGTAAGGATTACTACTGATTACCAGCGTTAAAGTCAAAATACTACGTTAATTCAGACAGTAGTTGGCGGCACACTTCCGCAAAATCGTTAATTGTAAGTCTTGCCGCAGTCTCTATCAGATCGGGCAAAAAGTTAAAAATGTATGTCACAAGAAAAGCGTGTAGGTTTAAACGGGGATCGGTTCTAGGCATTGCCATGGCACAAAATTCAGCGCTATGCTGGCGTGTGAGAGCATCACCGTCAGACACAATAGGGCGGGTTTATTTATTATCATTTTATTTTATTAATTTGATCGGGGTATCAAGGATTTTACCACAATCATAGGTTAGTTACTAGCAAAGATGGCATCTTAGGCTTTAACTTTAATCTGAATACTATCTGAAGTAAAGACCTTCACAGCCGTGACTATCCTGTGATACCAGTGCTCTTCTCTGACACTGGGACTACATTCTTGTCAGACAGAATTATTCTTCTGTTCTATCAGTGACTACTACACTCATAAAAAACGTTTCGCTACAATGGTGTCGAAGAGAGTGACAGACTATCAGGCCTTATTTAAAGGGAGAAGAATTTTTTAAAAATGTATTAAGCTTAAGAAATAAATAAATTATTTAATTGTCATAAATAGATGGGGGATTGACAAAATCAATCATGATTGACGACAAAGAGATTGGTAGATGTCGATTACAGACAGGCTGAAACATTGACAGGCGGAGTGATAGAAAGACAAGAACAAACAAACAATTAAACAATTAGATTGGAGTGAACAGAAAGATCCCAAGGGAAGTTATTAAAAAAAAAATTTGCTGCATGAATCACATTTAAAAAAAAATTATTAATTAAAGGAAACTAGTTTTTTTGGCTTATGTACAATGTTATGCATATATTTGCAAATTAAATACAAAAATTGTATGCACGATAAGAAATTAAATTAAATTAAACACGAAACATTATTGCTATGTAGTAAATATTTATATTTTTATGTTTTATCAGGGTGATGCCTCATTGTACTTTGGTAAATGCTGTATTTTTGACCAGCACTGTGCGTGTTACGCATCCCGACACTGCGCCAGACGCTCGTAACCCTCCAACTTCGATCCTTTGTTTTCGTTTCCGAATGGTCGCAAGGAAATAACAATTAAGGCCACAAGAGAAGCTAAATAAAGCAAAATTGCCCCTGAAAATAAGGGAATACTGTGTGGACTACTACCTGGAAGCGATGCAGTGTTACCAAAAGAACTTCCCACAAACTAAAAAAAATTTGTTCACTTCAGCTTCATGCCTGGGAGCACTGCGAGATAGATGAAGAGGTACTGCGCGTTAATGAGTGGGAGAGAGAGAAACGATTGAAGGAAAAAGCAAAGAGGAAAGCTTACAAAGAGGAGGCTGAGACCATCAACGAGTAATTGCTGTATCATTTATTGGTTAAATTTGCTTAATATTTGTTCAGACCTTTCAGCTTGGTATTGGTGACAGTCAAGTCATACAGTGCTGATAATGCAGATTTCTGTTTTGGATCAATCACATTATTACCTAGAGAATTCTTATAGATTCTGGGGATTTCAAAGCATATAAAGTTGTTTCTTAAGACTGCCTTCTGGTTAGAGAGGAAAGTACAACAGCTGCTGTTTATGATTTGTAAGGTTATTCTAATCTTAAGATTTGCATTAAACAAATCTCTGGTTTTATCAGACTAATGTAGACTACCTAACACATTGGTTATAATCACATCTCCTTATTTATGTAGTCATTGTAGGTTATTTGTGTTTGTTTGGAGAGAGGAGTTACCTACACTTAAAATGCACGCAGTAATGAAAACATTTATAGATAAAAACCTATTGTGGTTGATCATTGTTTCCGTATGTATCTTTCTACTGGTGCTTCAGTAAGCTGTTAATTTTTGCAGAAAATACGGTCTGTTTTCTTCCTAATAATTCTTAGGTGAACTTAATTTGTATAGGTATTTGAAAAATAATTGTCTGAGCATATTTAATTTTATAAGAAATGTCAGTTGACGCTAGTATGCAAACCGGTATTTGACAAGATAGTTTGTGTGAACCGTAGTAAACTGTGCGTTTCAGAAGAAATAAACTTGTATTTTCAGATTAAACCCACACAAAAAAAAAAAAACAGAGTGTCGCCAAAGTTAATGTTGTGATACATCAGTATAATATTTCCTAGTGTGCTACAATGCTGTCGGAAGATCAATTCTGTTACTTATCATCTCCAACCTTTGGTCTTTGCAATAGTTTATAATCCATTCTTTAGATACCCATGAGATCTGTGATAGTGTTCTCTAAAACCACATCATCTATGCTCCCGTTTATCCTATAAACTAGCTCTGCTTATTTATTGTCCATGATTTGCTTCCACATAACACACGCACTTAAAAATAATCAGTTAAAAACCCGCTACACTGACAGCCTTCTCCTAGCCTGGATACAATCAGTGTACGTGAAGAGAGAATGTCACACATAATGCCATCTAGAAGATGAGACTAATGTGGTTGCTGTATTTTTTGTTGTCTTTTTGTGATCTGTCATGTTCACATGCTACAGAACCAACACCAAAGATTTGTTATATTCATCTGTCCACCCCATAGTATTGCATTACATGGGCTTTTACAGCAGTAGTTTATGTAACACTGTGTAGGATCACAGACTCTACACTGTCTAGAATAAAATATGGTTCGCTCACATATAGACGTTTAGATAATGTTTTAACAATAACATTGACTCCATTCACTCCATACAAAATAATCATTATATACTCGACATCAATGTTTTAACAATAACACTGACTATATTCACTCCATATAAAATAATTGTTATATACTCGACATCAATGTTTTAACAATAACACTGACTATATTCACTCCATATAAAATAATTGTTATATACTCGACATCAATGTTTTAACAATAACACTGACTATATTCACTCCATATAAAATAATTGTTATATACTCGACATCATCATCATTTTTGAGCTTCTTATGAAGCATGGATTAACCACTGCAACAAGTCCCACAGGAATCCTGCACGATGCAGTTACAAGCTCTGATAGTAGTGGTCCTTGTAGAAATGTGTTTTACATGATGAGGTTGTCTGGTAGTAGTGGTCCTTGTAGAAATGTGTTTTACATGATGAGGTTGTCTGGTAGCAGTGGTCCTTGTAGAAATGTGTTTTACATGATGAGGTTGACTGGTAGCAGTGGTCCTTGTAGAAATGTGTTTTACATGATGAGGTTGTCTGGTAGTAGTGGTCCTTGTAGAAATGTGTTTTACATGATGAGGTTGTCTGGTAGCAGTGGTCCTTGTAGAAATGTGTTTTACATGATGAGGTTGTCTGGTAGTAGTGGTCCTTGTAGAAATGTGTTTTATATGATGAGGTTTGTCTGGTAGTAGTGGTCCTTGTAGAAATGTGTTTTACATGATGAGGATGTCACCCTATTTATGACCCCATTCAGTTTCAACGAAATGTCTGTATGTACAGCAGTCATATTCTTTCTTAGCTTCTTCAAAGACCCACCGGGAACTATACGTCATGTGACCTAGATTATTGCTATCAAATACGGAGTCCACTCGAGACATGTGATTATACAGGATAATTGTAAAGTTACTTGTTATTTGTCATTTGTTAGTTCTTCATTTTATCCAATTACTTTATATGAAACAAACGTTACAATACAGCGACATACCTGTTATTTTATGACATAAAATGATGTGTCACATTAACACAACAGCGCAAGGGGAGATCACGTGACATCGTGGCGGGCAACCATTTTTGCTCTCTCTTAATATTAGACAAACATAAAGGTATGTTTTCAGGCACTCGTAAGAAATAAAGAAGTAGAACACTTGGACAACAGAAAAACAACAGACGTGAGTGGCTTACCCAGGGTTCGAACCCCATACCTTCCGTACGACAACTCCGCCTAGCTATCAAGCGAATCACACTGACCCCACGGCCAGCTAGGCATCCCCAAAAAAAGATGCTTTACTGGCTATTTATCAGTAAGAAACACAAGATAACACCGGAAGTATACAGTGGGCAACTCAGCCCCTTAATGACGCAATCACTTCTGTTGTTCCTCTATTAACAGTATGTGTCAGTCCAAACAAGACAAAGACCTTGATACTGGGTCCAGTAAATAGTAGAAGACTAAAGGACAATAGTATAGAACAGTGGGTAGGTTTCTGGTATTGTATGAACATAAATAACACATAAGGAAGGGAAACCCGAGGCCTGTAAACAGTAAATTAATATTAGACAAACATAAAGGTATGTTTTCAGACACTCGTAAGAAATAAAGAAGTAGAACACTTGGACAACAGAAAAACAACAGACGTGAGTGGCTTACCCAGGGTTCGAACCCCATACCTTCCGTACGACAACTCCGCCTAGCTATCAAGCGAATCACACTGACCCCACGGCCAGCTAGGCATCCCCCAAAAAAAGATGCTTTACTGGCTATTTATCAGTAAGAAACACAAGATAACACCGGAAGTATACAGTGGGCAACTCAGCCCCTTAATGACGCAATCACTTCTGTTGTTCCTCTATTAACAGTATGTGTCAGTCCAAACAAGACAAAGACCTTGCTCTCTCTTGTAACGTTGAGTTTATTGGTCATTTTAGAATTGTATTTCTGTTGTTTTGTTTCTGGGAATATAAAATACAACTTATGTGTCACATGGTCGTTGTTGCTTCCCTGTTTTGACACGTGGTTTAGGAATATCCAATAGTCATTACGTGCTGATAATACAATTTAAAAAATAATCATCCTGTAGAAATATTATATCCCATACTGTGTTCATCTGATCGTCCTTGACATATTATAGCAGCAGTCCCGCTTGGGTCAAGGCTCTCAAGTGACATATTTTCTCTTCACTACTCGGCCAGAGCTTTGAACTTAACCCATTTCGATAAGGGGCATCACTAAAATGGTTATTTTCACCTGATGTTGTAAGAGTTTCTGTTAGCATAATCTTTGAGGGCATCTCCATTTGATGCGATTGGCATCTCCGTCCTCCAGAATCCTGGACGAATCTCTTCATGTCGCTCATGCCCACATCTTTCAAACTTCAGCTGTGGTTGTCTTTTCTTTAATATGGTAGGGGTGGAGGGGAAAAAGGGGGGGGGGGGGGGGTTCAATATTAAGTTTAATCCAGTTGAGATATATTTAGCCCTTTGTTGCAACACATAGGCGTTTTTATAATGGGAGTCACATAAATACCTCCCTTGGAGTGCATGGCCGGTTACATTATACAAACTCGGCAAGTATCGATTCCATACGCTTTGGAGAAAAAGAAAGGAAGGGGAAAGGGGGGGGGGGGGAAGGGATAGTCAGTATCCACATACAGAATAAGCATGTAAAGTCATTGAATTTTTACTAACTTTCTGTATTCACTACACAACAAGACATTGACTTTGGGAACTTTTATCAATTTTCCACTACCAAATCATTGCTATTTCCCTCATATTAAAACGTTAAATACATCAATGCGTATCTAAGGGACGTAATTTTTTTTACAAGGGGAGCAATATGTGCGAGAAAGCAAGTCAAAACTTTAAACACATTACATATTTACTTTATACAATTTTGGGTGTAGTACATTTGTAGCAAAGAAACATATTACAGCACATTTTAAATTAAGAAGAAAATGATTCTGTAGTTTGTGGTTGATATATAAAAAAGCAGTTATATTTTTTATGGGATAAATAAATGCACTTTAGGCTATATACAAGTCAGTAGATATGTATAACACGTGTTTCTTTAAATGCAATGGAATATTCCTTACTATAATTTTATTTTTGACCGGCACAAAGTGCTCCCTAAACTAAAGTTGAGAAGATGTAATTGACAAGTCCCCTTGTGAGCCGGAAAATGACCATAAGTCCCTACCAACCTTCTCCACCAAACATTATAACTTGAGGTGACAACCGGATCTTTCATTGCATAGTGACGAGTGGGCATTAAAATATATCAAGCCAACCCATTTATACAGTCTCTCAACTCACACATTTAGTCTCATTGTATGGCTCTGAAACATAGAGAACAATGAAGACATTATAATCCGCAGTGGTTAAATCACACGTAATCGTACGTTGCCACTGAAGTCGCCTTTACTGCGTCGAGTTATAGACTAACCATAAATCCTAACGCCTTGTCCCTACACGTTATCATGGTCAAGTTTTGTGTAATGTTGTTTTAATAATATCAGTTCTATCAATTCTCTACAGCTTTAAAAGGAGATCTAGTGACTTGAGTCCCCATAGCCTGGAAGCGAGTTAACAGCGTTGCTAGGCATTCTTTTTATGAAATAATCGTTCGTAAAGGAAATAGATGCTGAAACATAGAGTCGGACACAAAAAATAGAGAATGACCCCAAAAAATAGAGATATACTCAAAGTTAGAGCCAGACCCAAACAATAGAGGCAGACACAACAAAAATTGAGGAAGACACACACAAAAATAGATATAAAAATTGACTGACACAAAAAAAAACAGACTCAAAGAATAGAGGCAAACCCAAAAATAGAAACTGACCCAAAAATAGAGGCAGACAAAAATAGTGGTAGACCGAAAATATAGAGACAGACACAAAAATAGAGGCAGATTTAAAAATAGAGGCAGATATAAAAAAAAATAGAGGCAGATATAAAAAATAGGGGCAGATATAAAAAATAGAAGCAGATATAAAAAATAGAAGTAGACACAAAAATAGAGGCAGAAACAAAAATAGAGGCATACCAAAAAATACAGAGGCAGACAAAAAATTAGGGGCAGACCCAAAAAATACAGAGGCTGACACAAAAATAGATTCAGATAAAAAAAAAACAAAGGCAGACACAAAAATAGAGGCAGACCAGAAAGAACAGAAGCACAAAAAATAGAGGCAGACAAAAAAATTGAGGCAGAGAAAAAATAGAGGCAGACCAAAAAATACAGAGGCTGACACAAAAATAGATTCAGAAAAAAAAACAATGGCAGCCAAAAAATAGAGGCAGACAATAAAACAGAGGCAGACCAAAAATAAAAAGAGGCAGATATAAAAAATAGAGGCAGACCAAATAAACAGAGGCAAACCAAAAAAAAATAGAGGCAGATATAAAAAATAGGCAGGTATAAAAAATAGTGGCAGACCCAAATAAAAATAGACACAGACTCAAAACAACAGAGGGAGACACACACGATAGAGACAGACGGAAAAACATTTGGAGAATAGAATTTATATATACAAGAAAGATAAAGAAAATTTGATATGCGTTGTAACAGCTGGGGCATAAGGCTGTAAGACAGAGAAGAAGATACGTGAATGTGGAAGTCTCACCTTCATGGTTTATATTTTTGACGAGGTCGTCATTCATTTACCGTCTCTCACGTGTTATATTCGTTTTATGAAATTATCTTGCGTAAAGGAAATAGAGGTAGACACAGTCACATAATTATTGAATCTATCTATTCTCCTCTCCGGCAGTAGTCAGTTACATTTGTTGTGAATACTGATTACGTGAAATTCCCGTGGTCGGCACATTTTTTTCTCTGCTATCAAGCAAATATTTGGTATTTTCATATCTTTGAACACTCTCTTCGGTGATAATTTGCCATGTTGCTTTAATCTTCTCGGCTTTGCTAAGATTAAGCACAAGTAAAAAACCAAGATGATCAGTTTCATATTGTGACCGAGTGTTGAGTTTACCTAAGGCGTGCCGGGCGATAAATCATCCGTCTGCGGACATATTACAGACATGCACCTGGAAGTTGGAATGTTGTAATAAGCTTCCAGCAGAATTATTACGAAAATATTACTTGAGATAAAAGTAAGAAGTTATTGTTAATCACTGACGAAAATATTCGGAAATCTCACTTCCATATTTGGAAGACATGACCTTTGCATTAACGCACAGAAATTTCCTAGATAAAATATTTTGAATTACCCAGTCAAAACACACAGGTTTTGAAACGATTGTAGGGCATTTAAATCATAGGAAGAACAAAATTAGTGATTTGACCCTACCTAAATCGTAACAAAGTAATACGGGGGGGGGGGGGGGGGGGAAGAAGTGAAGTGTAATATAACCTGCCACTTTAGTAAGTTTGCAACACTGTGAAAATTAATCTTGCGTCAAGAAGACAACCAGACCTTGCCAGAGTTAAGAATAACAGCAGATTTCATTTACCAGACTGGACCTTGTTTTAATAAATTGAGGACTTTAGCGCCCAAAACAATTTTACCATTTTAACACTGAAAACCGGAATCTGATAAATCTGTAACACAAAGTCAAAGTGGGAGCTTATTGCTAAAATAACAATACCTTAGACCACGTGTAAGAGGTATTGTCAAAGTGCCTTAAACTATTTATCTGAGCCAGCAGTCTGTGAGCCTTACGATTGGCTTTGTGGTTTCAATTGAGGGTACTATCTCTGGAACAAGTTACGGTATACGTGGCCTGAAGTAAACGCTTTACACCATCATCAGACGGGCCTTAGATACGCGGGACAGGCTTGGTAGTTACTCTATGACACTTCTTTGAACGTGCTACAACTTTCAAGTTTGACCAGTGACGAGTGTGATCAAGTCATCTATCTGCAAAGAACCAAACATCAGCTGGAGCAGAACAGACAATCTCATTGACAGCTAAGTAGAAACATAAAAGCTACCAAGTGAACTATCTAATTTTTAACACCATAATATCACTCGATGATGACTATTGTTTGTTAAAGAATTATTCATTTTTATAACTGTAAAAACATAATTGATTATTAAATTTGTTACTTGTATAAAGACAAATCCAAAGTTGATTTAATCATTTTGAATGTACTATATCCGTATGTCTCAGACCTTTTCTTAAATACACTAAAACAGAGCTATACAATAATAAGAGGAATTTCGCTGAATTATCTCAGCTGCTGGCTTGAACGAGCTAACGAATTATAAGATAATGCTATCCTTCACAAAAGTTGACGGCAGATACTAGAGTTATCATTTGCTCAGCCTTATGCAGCATTGTTTTCGCTTTTCGGAATATCGTGTGAAAATACCTTAAGGTAGAAGCGTCAGTATCCTTCTACCTACAACTCTTACAAACTTACTTACTTAGTCGTTCCCCTTCTACCATGAGGTGTAGAGGTTTGGAAGAGAGAGCGCCAGACTATCCTATCGGCTGTCTTCCTTCTGGCCTGGTTCCATTCTAGTCCTCGGTCCTTCAGAGATTGTCTAATGTTGTCCTCCCAGCGGACTCTGGGTCGTCCTGGGGGTCTGGATCCTTGGCTCTTTGTTTCCCATGCTTGTCGTGGTAGCCGATCCTCTCCCACTCTGCAGACATGGCCAAACCATCGTAGTTGCGACTGTTCTACTTGGGTCTGCAGGGGTTGGGTTTTGATGCCTTACCTTATCGACTGGCTGCGGACCATATCTCTTCTTGTTACTTCTACCACCTTCTTCAGATACCTTATATCTGAGGTTTGGATCTGCATTTTTGTGGGTTGTAGTCATTGCCAATGACTCATATCCATATGTCAAGACTGGGACATAGGTGGAGCGGTATACAGCCATCTTCGTTTTCTTACCAACCTCTCTCTTGCTGAGGAATCCTCGATTTATGGCCTGAAAAAGTCTCCCAGCTGCTGCTTTTCGAGTGGCCAACTCTTCTTTGATGCCTCCCTTTCGGTCTATAATAGCTCCGAGGTATTTAAAGTGGTCGACCTGCTCCAGGACCTGTTCTCCCAGCTTAATCTGATGTTTTCTTTCTTCTCGTGATATCACCATGGATTTTGTTTTAGAGCTGCTTATGACCATCCCTCTCTTCTCCAGCTCTTCCTTCCAGACTTGCAGGTTGGATTGGAGATGTGCCTCTGATTTAGCAATCAGGGCAACATCATCAGCAAATGCCAGCTCCGAAATATAGACCTGTCTCATCTTCCAGTACCCCACTGAATACTTTCTTGTTCTCTCCTTACATGCCTTGATGACATCGTCCATAAGGAGTATGAAGAGGTAAGGTGATAGGATATCACCTTGTCTTACACCAGTGGTGGTCCTGAACTCTTCTGACTTATGGTTTGCTGTCCTCACATAATTTCTGCAAGACTTGTAGAAGCTCTGTATAGCATGAATCAGAGGTGCTGGAATATTCTTCCTTGCCAAACAGTCCCAAAGTTTGCTCCAGGGGACCCTGTCAAACGCCTTTTCCAGATCTATGAAACAAAGATGGATCTCACTCTTATACTCAAGGGCCTTTTCACTCAGCTGTCTGAGTGTGAAGATTAGGTCTTGAGTACTTCGGTTTGCTCGGAATCCGCACTGGACCTCATCCAATTGTGGCTCAGCTAGGCGTCGGAGTCTCTGCTCTAGGATTCTAGAGTAGATTTTACCAGGGACACTGAGAAGGGATATGCCTCTATGGTTTCCACATTGTCGATTGTCACCCTTTTTGAAAATTGGTGTTATGATGGCAATCTCCCAATCCTTTGGTATGGTCTTGTTGCACCATGCTGCCTGTAGGACCTTAAGAGTAATAGGTCGCCTGATGCTCCCATGTACTTAACCATTTCTGGTGTTATACCATCATGCCCTGCTGCTTTGCCCATCTTGATTTTCTCCAGTGCTGCCTTCAGTTCTTCCATCTTTATGTCATCTTCACCATCATTGGTTTCTCTTCTGTGCTAGTGGTTATCATTTCTGATGCTTCACCATGCTCACCATCCAGGAGTTCTGAGAAATATTCTTTCCATCTTTCCATTACTTCCTTCGGGGCAGTAAGCAATTTGCCTTGCTTGTCCTTTATAAATTTGAGAGGGCATTGTTTTTCCTTCCTCATGTTCTTTAGGGTCTTATAGAACAATTTCTGGTTTTCTTGTGCATCTTTTTCTAGCTTTTCTCCAAATTCTTCCCAGGACTTCTGTTTTGCTGCTAGCACTTTGTTCTTTGCTTCTGTTCTGAGTGTCACATATTCTCTATATTTTTCCATTTGTCCTGTTGTGTTTTTAGCTCCTAAGTATTGTTTCCATGCCATTTTCTTCTCTCTTATTTTCTCTTTGACTTCCTCTGTCCACCAAGGTGTCCTCTTTCTCTGGTTCCCAAGTCGGACTTCACCGCATGCTTCTGCAGCAGCTGTCTTTATGATATCCTTGAATTTAATCCAGAGGGTTTCCAAGTCATCAGGTCGTTCTTCTGTGTTGCTCACCGCTGCAGCAATAAGCCCCTGATATCTGGTCTTAATTTCTGGCTCTCTCAGCTTGTAGGTCCTAATGCTCATTTCTCCTGCTCGTTTACTTGGTTTCTTGCGTGATGTTGGGCAGTTCCTAGGCTGAGCAACTCTTTCAGTTGTTCGTTTGATTGTTAGCAGGTAGTGATCACTTCCAATCTCTGGCCCCCTCCAGACTCTTGCATCTCGGACATATTTGAATGAGCTTCTCCGAACAATGGCATAGTCGATCACTGACTTCTCATTCTTTGTTGGTTCACATCTAGTGTATGCATGTATGCGCTTATGGGGGAACTTTGTGTTTGTAATGATCAGATTCTGCTCACTGCAGAATCTAAGGAGTCGCTTTCCATTGTCATTGAGAGTATCTTCTCCATATCTTCCGATAACTCCACCCCATCTAGCATGGTCATTTCCAACTCTGGCATTAAAATCTCCGAGCATGATAACTTCATCTAGGCAGTCATCCACTGTCCTTTGAAGCAGCTCGAAGAATTCCTCCTTGACCTCTGCTCTCTCATCCTCATTTGGCCCATACACTATGACCAGGTTGACTATGGTTTCTCCTTCTTTTAGTTTTACAACCATAATGCGCTCCGAGACAAAGTTCCATCCCTTGATACTATCTTTTTGATTTTGGGCCACAATGCAACCCACGCCCCCTTTACCTCTTTCAGACGTGGGTACACCACTGTAGAGCAGCGTGTTGCCATCGAGATCCATGACTCCTTGTCCTTTTTTCTTTGTTTCCGTTATAGCCAAGATTTCTAGTTTTGCTTTCCTCATCTCTTCCACCAGCTCCTCTTCCTTCCCATTTATACTTCTTGTGTTCCATGTTCCATAAGTCGTAGTCCGTAGTTCATTCCGTTTCGTCGCCTTTAGAATCAGTCCGGTTTTCTCTCTTGTATTTCGTGTAATCAATGTTTAAAGAAAACATGTGATTGGCCTGTTGTGCCTTTGCATGGTGGAGGGGCTGCCTCCTTACGGCCTCCATGCAGGCCGCCCTCCTCCTTTTTCATCCGGGCTTGGGACCGGCATAGGCGGAGTTTACCTACAACTGTGCCAAGAGTAATCTTGTGCGAAGGTAGACACCTTTGAGTTTTGGCCACTTCTGGACCACTACTGCAGAGCTAAGGGGAGGTAACCCGTGACAGACACACACACACAAACAAAGTAGAGGCAGACACAAAAAAATAGAGGCGGACACATACAAAAATCAGACAACACAAAAATAGAAGGAGATCCCAAAAAATACATGGAGAAGAGAACTTGAGATATATACAAGAAAGATGAAAGAAACATGACACGAATTGTAACAGCTGGGGCATAAATCTGTGAGACAGAGAAGAAGATCAGTAAAGGCGAAATTCTAACCCCCAAGGCTTATATTTTTGATGAGGTGTCGTGTGGTGAGTCACTGGGGCAACTACTACAGTAGTTTTTGCCAGGAATAGTCTATGAGATATAGATATAAGGTCTCTAGAAATTGGCTCGTTAAGAAAGAATAAAGACCTATTCGAGATAGGGACAAGAAGACAGGAATGCGAATGCTTTCCACCAGACAGTGTTTTCTAATTAATTATGGAAAGAGTTCTGTTTCCCCACGACCTTAGCTTCTGCCCTTAGATCCCGTAAAGAAAAAGCCCCCAACCTCATCTGAGTAGAGAAAGGTTCCTATAGGTGAATATGTAACACCGACAGCACGAGTGATACATTAACAAACTCTTGATAATGAGCAACCGATCGTTGGGTTTATTAATGAAATATCCACACATATAGGGTTAGTAATGGTTAGAACGTGATGATGGTGAAAGACGATTCACATAAAACACACAGATGAGATAATAAAATTACAGTTAATTAAGTAATAGTTAATTAAGAATGAACTGGTGTAAAGTGAAATGATGATGTGATATGATACGTGTTACCAAAATGGTGAGTACTCTACACAGTCCATGTGTCTCTAAATGCTTCTCCTAGATATGAGGATTCACATGTATGCATAAAATGTCCCAAGTTGTTATACGTTATGTCGAATGGGGTATCTCTAAGCTGAGGACGTTCTGATGAATACTGTTGTCGTACGGAGAACGCTGACGAGATATCTATGTATATTCCTTCACTGTTTGAGTATATCTCTGTAGTGTTGATCAACAGTTAATAGCTGTCATATGAACAAAAGGTCTGATGTCTAATCTCCCGACGGTACTGGTCAGACTGGATATCTTCACGAAATGTTAGTGATATGTAGACTCATAATCTTGCGTATGTAGTCGTGATTCATATACTTTCGAATCTGCTTCATAAAATGCGCTTAAAAGTGTGTTGCACGTGGTATAAATATGCGATTCCTCTTTTGAGCTCTTTTGCTTGACTTCAGATAATAATGATCTTTCGAGTGATTTGAATTTATGATGACTCTGTATTGAACTTGTGATAACGATGTATTGAACTTGTGAGCAAGCAGTATATGGTGACGAAAAATGCTGCGTTCACCTTATGACTTGTGGGTGAGACAATATTCCTTTTTAATTGAGGAATGAAAGATGTCCTATGGCGAATTCTGCTAGCCAAATGTCCGTTTTTGATAACTTATTTCTGGTTAGACGTCAGACACGTTGCGTGTAGACTCAGACTTCTGATGAACTGAAGACACACAAAAGTCTTCGTAAGTTTTCACATTTAACATCACTGGTTGACTTTCATTTAAACTACTGCTCATTATTCATCTCTCTCTCTCTGAGTTCAATTCTAATGATGTTAAATATTTTGTGCATGAGAGTGTGTGCGCATGGGAGACTGTGATGATGATAAAGGTGAAATATGAACTATTAATTACCTCCTATCATCCTATCATCTTCTAGGAAAATCTTCTGATTTTATTAATCAGTTATGCCAAGAATTATTTGAAACTTTATCTTTCGCACATTTTAGCTGTGAGGTTAAAATAAACAAAAATAAGAAAATGTATTAATAAGTATAAGATCTACTAACCTTCTTTTCCCTTCGCAAAATCCTTTAAGAACACAATTAATCACAGGACTGAATTATCATCCACTCTGAATAAACACGTGTATTAGGCTATGCGTTTTTGGGTTTAATCTCTTCCTCACAAGGTAAAAAACTGGACTCCTTCTCAGAACAAGCTACGCAGTAGATTATATTTCTGCCAGTCCAATATGGGTTTCTTGTACAGCTCATACCAACCAATCATTAATGGCCCCTCTGGTCACTCATTCACAGGATCGCTCTTTTCCCCTGTCAGCCCAAACGTGGGTGTAGTTTGACCTCTGATTGTTTATTGTTCACCTGGCCAAGATGGGCGTCCAATGTGGTAAATCAACGCTTGTCTGAACCGCGGCCGACTAAAGATAACACCATTACAGCATGAGACGTTTTCCCCTGGCCAATCTAGGCGTCCAATGTGGTGTCACAGAAATTACAGCATGCCCAGATGTTTGATTAGGATGACCATATGTGTTTTTACCAGATTTATCACGATGCAATGTGGGTCGCACATATGAGATGAAAGAGCAAATGTCGGAGAAAATACAATACGAAAGATGTAGGAAAAGATAGAGCAATAAGGCCTTTGCGCTCGTTTATCACATGAGGTAACACATATACCGTCTGTCACGTGATATATTCCAAGTGTTTTATGATTTTCAGGCTTTACCTTCTGTGATCAAGCAGCTCTAGTGATCTGAAAACATTAACACGTTTATAGCGCCTGATACAGAGCGCCCTATCCCACAAATCTTCTCCTATTCATCAAATACTACAGACCACAACTACAAATAAAAGCAAACTAAATGTAGAATAAACGTAGAAGTAGAGCAGAAAATGAACATATTAAAATTCATGTACAATGTCAGTTTATCATTGAACTAAATAGAAAACCAGTATTGTTTATAAACAAAATAATCAACGGGTATTGTCAAACTTACCACATTTGACAACACATGTAAATAAATCTTGAGCTTTGTCAATGTTTTGTTTTATTGTAATAATATAATGATAATAATAATAATAATAACGCCTTCAGTCATAACTGATTGTGGGAATGCGCCCGTGACGTGACAGCCCTCGCTGCTCTTTCCCTGGTGTCCCTTTCGACGTTCGCTCTACTTTTCTGCTTGCCATTAGTGCTTCTTTTCGCCTAATCTGAAGTGGCACCGTAGAGAGCATCGCCACATTGTGCGATCGGCAGCTTCATCCTCCCAGGTTGCTGAATGTGTGTTCAGTAGCCTCATGTCTCTTGCACACATATTTGAACCTCAGCTGCTATCGCCCAACTGTTCTTTCGCCATCTACCAGCTGTCCGTTAAAGATATCTTTTCAAACGCGACCTTCTTCCATGCGCTGTCTAAGCAGTGTATAAATGCTTTGAAGGCCAGCACGTGACAGATGGGTCAAAAGATGAAGAAGGACAATTAGGAGCAGGAATAGCAATACCAAAATTAAAAATTTATAAAAGATACAAAATAACAGGTAATACATCCATCTTTACAGCAGAATTAGTGGCAATCCTAAAATTTCTAGAAATAGCTGCAGAAAACTCACCAAAAAAAAAAAAAGTAACCATTCTCACAGATTCCCTTTCATCAGTATTACCTATCAGAAACAGAAATGAATGTAGCAGGCCAGATATTATAGAGGAAATACTACAGGTTAATACATATCTGTCGGCGTCTGTGGCCTAATGGATATGAACGCAGTTTCATAATCCAGATATACCAGGTTCGAAACCTGCTGCAGGCGGTTTGGTGGCAGATCGCTTTGTGTGGATTTTTAACAATGGTATAAGCGCCGTACCGTTCAGAAAGCAATGGCAAAGTACTGAACGTAAAAATTGCCTAGAAAAATCACAAACAGCCAATAAAAGCTGGGGTTGATTGCCACGTCCTGTAAAGGATAAGCAACTAACTTTAATACATATCTGCACACTATAGGATGCAGTGCAACACTAACATGGATACCATCACAAGTGGGGATAGCAGGAAATGAGCTTGCAGACAAAGAAGCCAAAGAGGTGAGAACTAGCCATAACAAAATTGTAGTTGGCTTAGGGAAGTTTGGAATTAAGAGCTTTATTGCTCAAGCAATAACTAAAGAGTGGATAACAGCATGGGACCAAAGTAAAAAAGCAAGACACTCATATAAAATCCTTAAAAAAACCAAGCAAAAAATGTCAAATAAAAAATGAACTAAAAATACCAATTAATAAAAAATTGCTGAGGGTCAAGCTTGGAACTGGATATTTCATGATTGAGGAACCCACATGTGAAGAGTGTCAAGAACCAAACACAATTAGACACTTTCTGGTGGACTGCAAGAAATATGACCAACAGAGGCAAAACATTAAGACATACTGTAGTAACCACAAGGTAGAAATGAGTGTAGAAAATCTCATTAGCACAAAGACCCCTTCAGAAATGCAAAAGTTAATTAAACACTATATTACAAAAACTAAAGCTAACATATAAAAAATAAATAAGGATCCGAGCCAGTAGTCCAAACTGGTGAAAGACTCCCCCCAGATACATACAGATTAACCAAATAGACCATCCAGTGAAAATTAAAAACATACTAGCTTAGAAAATAGCATATTTTGGATTAAAAAAAAACATTTTGAACTATAACTACAAAAGGAAAAATACCTACTAGAGATAATATAGTATAAAATAAATACAAACAAAAACATATTACAATAAAGGAAACACGTCCTGATATAACCAACAACTCCATGTACATGGTAGATGGTTGAAAGGGTCGTGCTACAAAGAAAAGTAGCAAACACATTAATAAATAAAAAAAAAAAAGGTGACAACACCTTGACATTTGTTTCTTTTTCCTTCCATGAAATACCGAGGATGTGGCATAGAGACCGTAGATGTAAGGTATAGGGCTTTCTTTCTTGCACCTTTAGTTTAGGCAGCACTACGTGCCGGACAAAAATATATCTTCCTTATTGTGTTACTTCTACCGTTAACGGAAACAGGCATTATACATATTTACTGGCCTGGATATGAGCCCAATATATAATTATCTATTTATTATAAAATATAAATATATATTCATACATTTAACATATATCACGAAAATATTCTTTAATAAATGTAAAGAATTTAGTAGTTTTGTTTTTTTTTATTAAAAATTATTAGGAAATAAATATGTTTTAAAATTGTAATGCTTTAAATGCCATAATAATCTTTTTAAAGTAATTTGCATCCCTTGCTAAAATAAAATTACGTCCCTTACAATTCCACTCAACTGCATCTTAACATGTCAGTATGAAGGAAACTTAATAATACTGGAGGAAAATCAATAAAAGGTGTCAACGTCAAGATCTGACTGTGTAGCGAACACAGAAAAGAGGTAAAAGTCAGTGAGTGTACATGCTTGTTGTACACTCTTTCTTTGTTCTTTGTAGCATGTTACGCGGGTTGTAAGACAGTGCTAAGCAACAATCAACTGGATAAAACTTACTGTTGTGCCCAAACTTGGGCCCTGGCCAAAAAATGAAAACAAACAACAAACAAACAATCAGCCAAAGCCCGCAGCTGAAGTTTGAAGATATGTGCGTAGAGACATGAAGAAGTAAGTCCAGCATTCTAAAAGGACGGAACTGTCGATTGCATCAAATTGAGATACCCCTTACGGTGTCGCCTCATATTATCTGAAAATAGGCTCTAACAACAAGTAGGTCATAAAAGTAGACGTCATAAGCAACACCAGGCAAAACACGGTTCATGACTCCATTATCTCTATAGTTAGCTTTGATTGAAGAGGCACGTCAATGGGAGGAATCCTAAAAACTAAACCTAGAGCACTCATGAAGGAACTCCCACTGTGTATTCTTGATGTCTGACACACACAAAACAAAAAAAACACGCACACACACACAATTAATCAATAAACCACAAAAAAGAACGTAAATCAGATAATCCACAGAAGTGCACACATAATCACACAGAATAAATAAAATACTACTACAAAAATTAATCGCAAGAAAATGGCTCTATTAATAATTTTTTTTATTTTTTT
Organism: Oreohelix idahoensis; assembly: GCA_024509875.1. Classification (NCBI taxonomy): domain Eukaryota; kingdom Metazoa; phylum Mollusca; class Gastropoda; order Stylommatophora; family Oreohelicidae; genus Oreohelix; species Oreohelix idahoensis. Next base: position 375,740 of record JAMPIV010004033.1, read on the forward strand.
TATTAACCATTTTACAAAGACATAATGTATCTAATAGGAAATTCAAAAGAAGACAGTAAAGAAGCAAATAACACTTTACAAAAGTAATATATAAATAAACATTATAAACGCATAAGAAAATAACATATAATCGTAATATGTGCCTTGTCAAATCAGTTTGTCAACAACAACAACACCAATAACAGACAAAGACAAGTTTGAGCGTATCTTCAATATTGCTTATATAATGTCATCTCTGACGTTATTGGTCATTCCCCTATTTATGTTTTTTCTCTCTTCCACTATCTACTTATTTCTCATTTTCAGAGCACACAAATATGTGTTTACACTTCTTCATGTATTAATTCGTCATATCTGTTTACCTGATCATCTGTGACAGAACGGGGCGGCCTCTATCGATCTTTGTTTCACTCCGGCAGTATCGGTACATTTGTGGTACTGATTTTGTTTTGTGCTTTCATTTGTCGCACTTTCGTTTCTTTTCGTTTTCTGCTATGTGTATCAGATATTATGTATTGTCCTCCTTATGCCCTTCTCAGGGATAAGTAGACATGTATGACTGTTACTCATTTCTTCCCGTTCTCCGTCTAGAGATAAAGATAACGTATTTGGTTGACATTGCAGAATCTTTTGGCGGGTTGAGATAATCAAATAATGAGTTTTGTTTTTATTAAAACACTTTGACTCTGTGGAACAAACAGAAGTAATAACAAGTGGTTATGCCACACCTGGTTAAAAACACTTTTTATTTGCACAACGGATAAACGTAGACTAACTCTATTCTACATAGTCATCGTCACACATAGTAATGTTCATACGTCATCCTCTCGCGCACAAGTTATTATTTTAATAATGTAGTTGGGGATGAGACGTGGTACAAAAACCGCGATAAAAATCAAACCATCACAGTTGATTCACACCACGAAACGAACCCCAACAGTCACGTCTTCGTGTTTTCTTTATTAAGTTAATGATCTCTAATGGAACTGTGTATCGCTTCTTGGGTGTCCAAAATAACTATCTGTCTACACCGTCAAATGCATTTTCGTAGTTAAAAAAAAAATCAAATGTGTACTATTGCACACGTTGGTCTCTACAAGTTCATAATGTTGGCTCTCAGTGAGCGCCCGACATTACTTATTCATTATTCATGTCTTGATTCCACTTTATAGAATCGTTTTTACCAGTTCTCTGGGAAGCTCACAAGTAAAACAAATACACTTTCGGCCCTAATGTCCTGCAAGGTATTTCCATATCGTCCTTATGTCTCCTGTAAGCTTCTTCTTGTCTTCTTCGCCTTCCCCCCCCCCTCCCGCCCTTATTTTTATTAGTCATACTGTGGGGTTTGAGAAAACGTCCTACATTTGCACATACACAGACACACTCATATATATACATATATGTGTGGACAATCTACTATGTGCAAGAAAGAAGGCTCTATACCTTACATCTACGGTCTCTATGCCACATCCTCGGTATTTCATGGAAGGAAAAAGAAACAAATGTCAAGGTGTTGTCACGTGCATGGAAGAAGGTCGCGTTCCAAAAGATATCTTTAACGGACAACTGGCAGATGGCGAAAGATCAGTTGGGCGATCGCAGCTGAGGTTCAAATATGTGTGCACGAGACATGAGGGTACTGGACATAAATTCAGCAGCCTGGGAGGATAAAGCTGCAGATCGCACAATGTGGCGATGCTCTCTACGGCGCCACTCCAGATTAGGCGAAAAGAAGAACTTATGGCAAGCAGAAAAGAGTAGCGAGGGCTGTCACGTCACAGGCGCATTCCCACAGTCAGTTATGACTGAAGGGGTTATTATTATTATTATTATTATTATCATTATATTATTATAATAAAACAAAACATTGACAAAGCTCAAGATTTATTTACATGTGTTGTCTAATGTTTAAGTTTGACAATACCCGTTGATTATTTTGTTTATAAACAATACTGGTTTTCTATTTAGTTCAATGATAAACTGACATTGTACATTAATTTTAATATGTTCATTTTCTGCTCTACCTCTACGTTTGTTCTACATTTAGTTTGCTTTTATTTGCAGTTTTGGTCTATAGTATTTGATGAATAAGAGAAGATTTGTGGGATAGGGCGCTCTGTATCAGGCGCTATAAACGTGTTACTGTTTTCAGATCACTAGAGGTGATTGATCACAGAAGGTGAAGTCTGAAAATCATAAAACATTTGGGATATATCACGTAAGAGACGGTATATGTGTTACCTCATCAAAAGTATAAACCATGAGGGTTAGAATTTCACCTTCACTGATCTTCTTCTCTGTCTTACAGACTTAAGCCCCAGCTGTTACAATTCGTGTCATGTTTCTTTCATCTTTCTTTATATATCTCAAGTTCTCTTCTCCATGTATTTTTTGGGATCACCTTCTATTTTTGTGTTGCCTGATTTTTGTGCGTGTCTGCCTTTTTGTGTGTGTCTGCCTCTATTTTGTTTGTGTGTGTGTGTGTGTGTGTGTGTGTGTGTGTGTGTGTGTGTCACGGGTTGCCTCCCCTTAGCTCTGCAGTAGTGATCTAGAAGTAGCCAAAACTCAAAGGTGTCTACCTTGGCACAAGATTACTCTTGGCAGAGTTGTAGGTAGAAGGATAATGACGCTTCTACCTTAAGGTATTTTCACACGATATTCAGAAAAGCTAAAACAATGCTGCATAAGGCTGAGCAAATGTTAACTCTAGTATCTGCCGTCAACTTTTGTGAAGGATAGCATTATCTTATAATTCGTTAGCTCGTTCAAGCCAGCAGCTGAGGTAATTCAGCGAAATTCCTCTTATTATTGTATAGCTCTGTTTAAGTGTATTTAAGAAAAGGTCTGAGACATACGGATGTAGTACATTCAAAATGATTAAATCAACTTTGGATTTGTCATCATACAAGTAACAAATTTAATAGTCAATTGTGTTTTTACAGTTATAAAATTAAATAATTCTTTAACAAACAATAGTCAGCATCGAGTGATATTATGGTGTTAAAAATTGAAAAGTTCACTTGGTAGCTTTTGCGTTTCTATTTAGCTGTCGATGAGCTTGTCTGTTCTGCTCCAGCTGATGTTTGGTTCTTTGTAGATAGATGTTGTCGTAAATTTTATAAGAGATATAATTTTTATAGATAGTGGTCCCAATAGAGTGTAGAATGATAGTGAAAGCTCTATGAAAATAAGGATTTAAGAAAAAGATGTAGTTTATTCACCAGTGCTGGGAAGAGTAAGGACAGTCTCTATTTACGACAATTTGTGTTTATCTCATAAGACTTCTACAGCTTACCTGGACAAACAATTATTTGCCAGTTCCAGTAACTCAGGTGCACACATCAATTTGATGCTTCAAACGCACAGACAATACGTGAATACAGCTACAGATAACAAATATGGGTAATTTGGGCTCTGGGTATTCCAACACAGTACTAAATGTGTTTTACGTGTTTATTTATCATTTAAGAATCAGTCACAACATGTATCATTTGTTTACAAGCAAAAATATCATAGGTCCAGAAAATACAAATAACAAGGTGGGAGGGGTTTATGAAGAGTTGTATCCCCTACGCCCTTCCCTCTTGAAAAAAGACAGAGATAAACCCAATCCAAAGATAGGTAATTATCAGATAAATAGTTAATTTAACCCAACGGTAAATTAATATACTCTGATACAAGGTGTTAACAATACTAGGGATAGGTGGTAGAATAAGTCCTATTGTTCTCCAAAAAAATGTTTTTCCCTTTACTAAGCAAGTAAAAAAAAAGGGGGGGGGGGTGTAAACAGAGATAACAAAAGAAATCCCCCTTAAAGGAAACAATACAAGGAATACAGAAAAATATGCTAATTATCAAGTAAGGCAATTGGTAAATTGAGCAAAAAATATATCTCTTTCATTCATGCATGCTCGTAAAGGCCTTCACACATTTTCTCACACTTACCGATCGTGAAAATCTGGCACTCCATAGAATAACACAACAGCAATTACACCCCAACTAATGTATGAGTGTTACTTCGAGTTCCAGCCCCAGATTAGCGAGTTAGGCGGTTAGCACATAAAAGGATCCCGTAATCGCCGGAAAGTGAAGCTTTATTGTGTCTCTTTGCTTTGTATAAAGTTTCTATGGGAGGGCACGGTCTCTGATACCGGGGGTGAGGATGGTGTGGTCTATTTGACTTTGCCGCTGATAATAAAACTTCTTAAGCGTGATGATACAACTGATCAGTGAAGTATGGTTTAAATCCAGTGAGGAAAACTAGTCACAGTCACAGTTCAGGTAAATATGTACTCTCTCAGTAGCAGTAAACTAATAAAAAGATCTGGCCATTGTTCTTCTTCCAGTTACAACTTAATTTGCTTGATGGTGTGTTAAATTTGTCTTTGGGTGTGCTTTCTTTGCTATAGTTTAGATAACGGAATCCCAAACATAGGATCGCCTCAAAGATTAAAAATTTAAACAGTCTCAACAAGTTCTGGAGGGGTTAAGAACTGAGTCAGGGAGACTCTATACAATGTTTATGCTTTGCTTTGATTTGCTTTGCTTTGATTTGCTGGGATGCATTGCAAAAGGGATCACTCTATATGAAAAATAGAAACATGTAATTCATACCGAAAAATCAAATAACATTCTAAAATGCGATAAATTTTACGTTAAGACTATTATGTGCACTCGCGGATTTAATTATGTATTTAAGAAAACACTTCGCAAGTTTAGTGATTAAAACACACATATATATCTAGAACTTAACTCAATTAGTTAGTTAGAAATTCCTTCACGACTTTAAAAGTTAATTTAAGCATTTTAAGCATCTATTATTTTTGGAAATACTGTAATAGATATATCATTAATTTTTCAACTGGAAACTTTTGAGATAGGTTTAATTTAATAGATTTAAATTAACACAAAATCCAGTGAAATAAAACGAATGAACTAGACCACTGATCACTTTAGAACAAATATATTATACCGCTTAGCACAGAAAACTACACTCCAATGCAGCCAAGAATCCAGAGGGAATTTCAGCAGGATTTAAACTATAAGCTAGTGAGTTTTAAAATGTCTGGCAACGAGTGATAAAATGGCCTTCTACTGGGTTTCTATATATATGAAATGAAATGAAGATGAGTGGGGCACGTGACATTTTCACACCTTTCTTCATCTTGAGAAGAAAATGAGATTCTACACCGCTCGACCTGGCCTGTTACTCCATTCCCCGGTCGCTCGTTTTTCTCTCGTTTCTCAATCTTTCGGGCTAGTCAGCCGGTTGACACAGAGGTGCGAAGTCTGCGAGAAGCTTGCTTCGTCTACTCTGGTTCGCATTGCCGTGTCATCTCAGCAGCAGGAGACTTCCAGAAATCCTCGGTGTCTTTGAGGTTAAGCCGCTAAACTCGTTTGATTTAGGCAACGCCCCCTATTGGGCAGACTTACTGTCCCAGGTAATGAAAAAACTGCCTAAAATCGCTCTAGAGACAGGAGTGCTCTTCTGGCGACGCCCCGCTAGCCATGGGGGACTGTCGAAGTGAGTAAATAACTTCCTATAATTGTTCCAGAGATAGCAGTGGGGGTGGTTTAACAGCTCCTTAAGTCAATGCGATTCTCTGAATAGGACGTAAGATAACAGTCTACATATTTAATGAGCAAACGTGGAAACGTTCCAAGCTGATGAAAAGTTACAATAAATGTTCAGGGGTTCTAATGTTATGCGAGGGGAATACCCTGTCATCCAACACTTTCAGGGACGCTGAGTTGTCCGTCATAGATGACTTGATCACACTTGTTACTGGTCAAACTTGAAAGTTGTAGCACGCTCCAAGAAGTATCAGAGAGTATCTACCAAGCTTGTCCCGCGTATCTAAGGCCCGTCTGATGATGGTGTCAAGCGTTGATTTCAGGCCACTTATACCCTAACTTGTTCCAGAGATAGTACCCTCAATTGATACTACAAAGCCAATCTTTAGGCTCACAGACTGCTGGCTCGCATAAATAGTTTAACGCACTTTGACAATGCCTCTTACACGTGGTCTGAGGTATTGTTATTTTAGCAATAAGTTCCCACTTTGACTTTGTGTTACAGATTCCTCAGATTCCGGTTTTCCGTGTTAAAATTGAAGAATTGTCCTGTGTGCTAAGTCCTCAATTTACTAAAACAAGGTGAAGGACTGGTAAATCAAATCTGCTGTTATTCTTAACTCTGGCAAGGTCTGGTTGTCTTCTTGACGCGAGATTAATTTTCACAGTGTTGCAAACTTACTAAAGTGTTATGTATTATTACAATTCGCCCCCTCCCCCGTATTACCATGTTACGATTTAGGTAGGGTCAAATCACTAATTTTGTTCTTCCTATGTTTCAAATGCCCTCCAATCGTTTCAAAACCCGCGTGTTTTGGCACGGGTAATTCAAAATATTTCATCTAGGAAATTTCTGTGCGTTAATGCAAAGGTCATGTCTTCCAAATATGGAAGTGAGATTTCCGAATATTCTCGTCAGTGATTACCAATAACTTCTTACTTTTATCTCAAGTAATATTTTCGTAATAATTCTGCTGGAAGCTTATTACAACATTCCAACTTCCAGGTGCATGTCTGTAATAGGTCCGCAGACGGATGATTTATCGCCCGGCACGCCTTAGGTAAACTCAACACTCGGTCACAATATGAAACTAACCATCTTGGTTTTTTACTTGTGCCTAATCTTAGCAAAGCCGAGAAGATTAAAGCAACATGGCTTATTATCACCGACGGGAGAGTTCAAAGATATGAAAATACCAAATATCTGCTTGATAGCAGAGACAGAAATGTGCCGACAACGGGAATTTCACGTAATCAGTACCTCACAACAAATGTAACTGACTACTGCCGCAGAGGAGAATAGATCGATCCAATAATTATGTGACTGTGTCTGCCTCTATTTCCTTTACGCAAGATAATTTCATAAAACGAATATAACATGTGAGAGACGGTATATGAATGACGACCACGTCAAAAATATAAACCATGATGGTGAGACTTCCACATTCACTTATCTTCTTCTCTGTCTTACAGCCTTATGTCCCAGCTGTTACAACGCGTATCAAATTGTCTTTATCTTTCTTGTATATATAAATTATATTCTCCAAATATTTTTCCGTCTGTCTCTATCGTGTGTGTCTCCCTCTGTTGTTTTGAGTCTGTGTCTATTTTTATTTGGGTCTGCCTCTATTTTGTAGATCTGCCTCTATTTTTCTGTCTGCCTCTGTTTTTTTTTTTTGGACTGCCTATTTTTTATATCTGCCTCTTTTTATTTGTGGTCTGCAACTGTTTTTTTTGTTCTGCCTCTAGTTTTTCGTCTGCCTCTATTTTTTTGTCGGTCTCTATTTTTTGTCTACCTCAATTTTTGTTGTCTGACTGTTATTTTTGGTCTGCCTCTATTTTTGTGTCTGCCTCTTTGTTATTTTGGTCTGCCTCTATTTTTGTGTCTGCCTTTGTTTTTTTTTTCTGAATCTATTTTTGTGTCAGCCTCTGTTTTTATTTGGTTTGCGTATATTTTTCTGTCTGCCTGTTTTTTTTTTGGGTCTGCCTCTATTTTGAGGTCTATCTCTATTTTTTTATATCTGCCTCTATTTTTTTATATCTGCATCTATGTTTTATATCTGCCTCTATTTTTGTGTCTGTCTCTATATTTTCGTTCTACCACTATTTTTGTCTGCCTCTATTTTTGGGTCAGTTTCTATTTTTGGGTTCGCCTCTATTCTTTGAATCTGTCTTTTTTTGTTTGGGTCAGTCAATTTTTATATCTATTTGTATGTGTGTCTTCCTCAATTTTTGTGTTGTCTGCCTCTATTGTTTGGGTCTGGCTCTGTCTTTGAGTCTGTCTCTATTTTTTGGGGTAAATTTCTATTTTTGTGTCTGACTATTTTTGGGCATCTATTTCCTTTAAAAAGTTAGTTGCTTATCCTTTACAGGACGTGGCAATCAACCCCAGCTTTTATTTGCTGTTTGTGATTTTTCTAAGCAATTTTTTTCATTCAGTAGTTTGCCATTGCTTTCTGAACGGTACGGCGCTGATACCATTGTTAAAAATCCACACAAAGCGATTTGCTACCAAACCGCCTGCAGCAAGTTTCGAACCTGGTATATCTGGATTATGAAACTGCGTTCATATCCATTAGGCCACAGACGCCGCTATTTCCTTTACGAACGATTATTTCATAAAACGAATGCCTAGCAACGCTGTTAACTTGCTTCCAGGCTATGTAGACCCAAGTCACTAGCTCTCCTTTTAAAGCTGTAGAGAATTGATAGAACTGATATTATTTGATCAACTTTACACAAAACTTGACCATGATAACGTGTAGGGACAAGGCGTTAGGATTATGGTTAGTCTATAACTCGACGCAGTAAAGGCGACTTCTGTGGCAACGTACGATTACATGTGATTTAACCACTGCGGATTATAATGTCTTCGTTGTTCCCTATGTTTCAGAGCCATACAATGAGACTAAATGTGTGAGTTGAGAGACTGTATAAATGGGTTGGCTTGATATATTTTAATGCCCATTCGTCACTATGCAATGAAAGATCCGATTGTCACCTCATGTTATAATGTTTGGTGGAGAAGGTTTGTAGGGACTTATGGTCATTTTCGGGCTCACAAGGGGACTTGTCAATTCCATCGTCACTTAGGCAGCACTTTGTGCCGGTCAAAAATGTAGTACTATTAAGAATGTATAATTTTACATTAAAAAAAAACTCGTGTTATACATATTTACTGACTTGTAATGCGCCTAGCGTGCATTTATTTAACCCATATAAAATATAACTGCATATTTATTTAACAATGACAAGTGACAGAATCATTTTCTTCTTAACTCGAAATATGTTGTAAGTCATTTCTTTGCTACATATGCGCTACAAACAAAATTATATAAAATAAATATGTAATGTGTTTAAAGTTATAACTTGCTTTTTTGCACATATTACTCCCCTTGTAAAAAAAAAATTATGTCCCTTAGATATAGGCATAAATGTATCTTAACGTTTCAATATGAGGGAAATAGCAATGATATAGTAGTGGAGAGTTGATAAGAGTTCCCAAAGTCAATGTCTTGTTGTGTAGCGAATACAGAAAGTTAGTAAACATTCAGTGACTTTACATGCTTATTGTGTATGTGGATACTGACTATTTCCTTCCCCCCCCCCCCTTTCTTTCCTTCTTTCTTTTTCTCCAAAGCGTATGTAATCGACACTTGCTTAGTTTGTAAAATGTAACAGGCCAAGCACTCCAAGGGAGGTTACTAACAATCATTTCTGTGATTCCCATTATAAAAACGTCTATGTGCAACAAAGTGCTAAATATCTCTCAACTGGATTAAACTTAATATTGAACCCAAGCTTACGCTTGCCCACACCCGTTCCCCCCAATAAAAAAAAGACAAACACAGCTAAAGTTTGAAAGATGTGTGCATGAGAGACATGAAGAGATTAGTCCAGGATTCTGGGAGGACGGAGATGCCGATCGCACCACATGGAGATGCCCTCAAAGATTATGAGATCAGAGACTCTTACGAGATCAGGTGAAAATAACCATTTTAGTGATGCCCCCTTATCGAAATGGAATAAGTTCAAAACTCTGACCGAGGAGTTAAGAGAAAATATGTCACTTGAGAGCCATGACCCAAGCGGGACTGCTGCTATAAAATGTCAAGGACGATCAGATGATTACAGTTTGTGATATAATATTTCTACAGGATGATTTTTTTAATCGTATTATCAGCACGTAATGTCTATTGGATATTCCTAAACCACGTGTCAAAACAAGGAAGCAAGAACGACCATGTGACACATAAGTTGTATTTTATATTCCCAGAAACAAAACTACAGAAATACAATTCTAAAATGACCAATAAACTCAACGTTACAAGAGAGAGCAAAAATGGTTGCCCGCCACGATGTCACGTGATCTCCCCTTCCGCTGTTGTGTTAATGTAACACATCATTTTATGTCATAAAATAACAGGTAAGTCGCTGTATTGTGACGTTTGTTTCATATAAAGTTATTGGATAACATGAAGAACTAACAAATGACAAATAACAAGTGAATTAACAATTATCCTGTATAATCACATGTCTCGTGTGGACTCCGTATTTGTTAGCAATAATCTAGGTCACATGACGTATAGTTACCGGTGGATCTTTGAAGAAGCTAACAAAGAATGGGACTGCTGTAGATACAGACATTTCGGTGAATGTGAATGGGGTCATGAATAGGGTGACAACCTCATCATGTGAAACACATTTCTACAAGGACCACTACTACCAGACAACCTCATCATGTAAAACACATTTCTACAAGGACCACTGCTACCAGACAACCTCATCATGTAAAACACATTTCTAAAAGGACCACTGCTACCAGACAACCTCATCATATAAAACACATTTCTACAAAGACCACTGCTACCAGACAACCTCATCACGTAAAACACATTTCTACAAGGACCACTGCTACCAGACAACCTCATCATGTAAAACACATTCACTAGTGCTGAAAGCTAACAAGGGTTTAATTTCCTCCTTGACTGGTATTTGATAGTAACCTTTACTGAGGTCAAACTTGGAGAAAATCTTTGCCTTGCTAAGCTTGGTGAACAACTCAGAAACAGTTTGGAGAGGTTCGGGCTGGAATTCCGTAACAGCGTTTAGCAGCCGGTAATCTATACACAGCCGAACTTCCTTATTGGGCTTCTGCAACAGCACTACGCTCGAACTGTAAGGAGATGTAGACTCACTGATAATTCCTGCCTGGCGCAGCTTGTCTATTTCTCCGCGAAGTGCATCAGCTTTAGCGTACGGTATGGGGTAAACTCTGGTTCGAACAGGGGTCTCGTTTGTTAATTTCATATCAAATTCGACGAGATTTGTTCGACCAGGTACATCCGTTAAGCCTGAACTGTACTGTTTTAGTAGCGCTCTGGTTTCTGTTTGTTGTTCTGGTGAGAGATTGTCGCCGAACTTGACATCTTTAAAGGATTCTGTGGGTTGCAATGGATACTCCATGCAACCATCATCATCTTCCTCGTCTTCCGTTGCTATGGCGACAGCCAGGAGATGCTCGGAGGATGGCACCGGTCTCTCCAGATATTTCTTAAGTAGATTTACGTGGAAGACCTTCTCCTTTCCTTTGATGGAGATCTTGTAATTGGTACGTGAGATCTTTTTAAGGACGGTAAACGGCCCTTGCCATCCGATGCGAAGTTTATTGCTTCCGGTTGGAAGTAGCAACAAAACTTTCTCCCCTGGTTGTAGTTCTCTCTCTTTTGCAGCTTTGTTGTATCTTTTAGCATGTTTAGCGCGGGCTTTCTTAAGGTTGGTTGTAGCTAGATCCCATCCTAGCTTTAGCCTTTCATTGAGCTCAGATACATACTTGCTTGCAGAGACGACTGTCTCGTCAACCTTTTGGTCTGTCAGGGACCGAAGTAAGGCTTCTAGTGGCCCCTTAATAGGTCTGCCAAATAAAAGTGTAGCTGGCGCGAATCCCGTAAACGCTTGGGGAACCTCTCGGTAGGCGAATAAGGCAGCCGATATATATATATATATGTCCCAGTCTTCCGGTTTCTCCTGACCCAGCTTACGTAACATGGTGGTGAGGGTGCCGTTAAAACGTTCCACGAGCCCATTTCCGGCCGGATGGTAGGGACTTGTGTGGATATGTTTGGCCCTCAAGATGTTAAAGATCTCCTCCATTAACAGGCTACGGAATTGGGATCCATTGTCCGTCAAAACCTGTTGAGGGAATCCCAACCGTGTAAAGATTTGCACGAGGACTTCTGCGACATGCTTGGAATTTATGCATGGTAGCGGTACAGCTTCGGCCCACATTGTGCAAGTGTCGACTAGGGTCAGGATGAACCTGTGCCTTCTTTTGGTCCTTTCCAGGGGTCCAATGATGTCGACAGCAACCCGTTCAAATGGAGTACCAACTATTGGCATTTGCCCCATGGGTACTGGGGGTGTCAAGTGCTTTGGTGCTACCCGTTGGCACTGGGCGCAGGATTTCACATACCTGATAATGTCAGAGTTCATTCCTGGCCACCAATAGTGGGTTTTTATTCACTGAATAGTGGCGTTTTGTCCCATATGTCCGCTAAAGGGAAGAGAGTGCCCCATTTCTAAGATCTGGCTTCTGTACTGCGTCGGTACTAGGAGCTGGTTATTCCCCGTGTCCGGGTTGCCCGTTCTACGATACAATACGCCGTCCTTAGAAAAGATGTCTCCGTTGTGTCTGGGGTCCTTATCCATGGGCAGTTTTCTAAAGCAGGGCTCCAGAGTAGGGTCCTTTTGTTGCGTCTCCTTCAGTTCATTCGGCAACAAATTTGGCGCAGGCTCCCTCTCCTTCTTGGCTTGCCCTCTTGTGGTTACCGCTGCCACAATCGGCTCCTTTGGTCTCCCAATAAACACATATCTACATCCCATGATAACTGGGTAGATAGGATCATCCATAATGGCCGCTTTTATTACTCCTCTGACAAAGTCAGAGTGTATTTCTACCAGTGCGATAGGAAGCGTCCTGGGTGCATCACTCATGAAAACTCCACTAAGTTTGACGGTTTCCTCTGTCTCCTGACCAGGTTTTACTAGGTGCCTAGCGACAATACAACTAAAGCTTAGTCCAGTGTCAAAGAGACAAGTAGTTGAGGTACCATTCAAAATTACAGTTCCTCGAGTTGAGGGTCGGTCCCCTTCAGGTTGAGAATCACTGACATTGACTCTACCTTTCGAGGCTGTATGCAAACATCCGACGCGGTTTGGACCGGTTTGTTTGCCCTGATCAGACGTTCCTGGTGTAGGGGTCTTCCCTTTTCCTTGACCTTGGTGGCCGCTCTGCCACGTAGGCTTGGTGGGTTGATCAGAATTGTTGTTGGGGGGGTTTCGGGTTTTGTAGAATTTCGATTTTTCCTGGGAGGTCTCTGGGTATTATTTTCTCATTGGTTATAATTCTGAGAGGAATTTGAGGAATAGGATGACTGCTCTAGATTTTGTTTACGAGATGGCTCATCTGTGGGTTTACGTTTAGTGCTGGGAAGTTCGGCCATTGCATTGGTATAGCGTTCTGCCTTATTGAGTATGTCCTCAAGCCTGACTGCGCCCTGTTCAGCCAAAAATCTACGGGTTTCGTTTGACAAAGTTGACTTTATCTGTTCCATAAGAACAAGTTCAAGTAGTCCCTCATATGTAAGAGGTAGGTCAGATAATTCAATGCACTTTGTCAAATAGCCCGTGAGACGTGAAGAGAACTGTGGGAATGTTTCCGTGCTCTCTTTTCGGCTGTTTCTGAACATTTGCAGAAATTTTCGGGCGGTCATCTCAAACCGCTCTTGCAAGGCTTTCTTCAGCATGTCGTAATCATGTTGGTTGGTTCCCAGCTTTGTATAAACGTCATAAGCAGTACTTTTTAATGACATTGAGAGTTTAAGTGCCCAGCGGGAACTCTCTAACCCATACAGATTTGCGAGCCTCTCGAATTTTTCTAGATAGCTGTCAATTTTTTCATTGGGACTAGGAAAAGACTCTAAAGCAAAAGACATCGCAGTTAATTGGGCCGATTGAGTACTGGAGAGATCCATTGACTGAGACTGGGGCGAAGACGGCTCTCCGTTATTCGAAGTAGAGGCGCCCCGACTCTCTAAAGCCTTAAGCGCCAGTTCATGCTGTCTCTCCCTCTCTCTCTCTCCCTGCGAGCTTCCATTTCTGCCTCAATTTTCTTGTTCTCTGCCTCAATTTTCTTCTGCTCCAATAGGCGTTCTTCCGCTTCTTTCCTGTCTGCCCTCTCCTGTGCTTCTCTCCTCTCTTCCTCCGCGTCATATCTGTCAAGTTCTTTGGTGACAAACAGGTTCGCGGCTTCTCCTTCTAACCCTGAGTCCTTCGCCTCCTGTCTCAAAATGGATCTTATCCTAATTCTCTCTGCCATACCAAAGAACTGGATGCTTCTAAGACTAGAGAATAGTAAGATGGAACAAGAAGGGGAAAAAACTCAAACTCGTTACGAGAAAAAACAAACACAAAGTATAAATTTACTTGTGTTACCTCCTATTTGAAATGTGCGAACTTATCGCTGCTATTATTGTCACTTAAGACTCTTAACGCAAGCGACTATGCCACTAAAATGGTAAGTTACACTAGAAAAGAATCTACTTTTACTAACAGTCGAGAAAAATTTATATTAAAACAATTCAAAAGGAAAAAAAATTTTTTCCCTAAAATATTAATTCTCTGACAACAAACTCCGTCCCTGAAGTCAATTATTGAGATGAGACGTTGTTAACTAAATTTAAAAAATCAGAACAATCCGTCTTTAGCTAGGCTCAACTCTTTTTAACTTCAAAAACCTTTAGTGACTGTAAAACCAATCACGCAATCCCAGCAAATCTTATAAAGAAAAAAATTTAATTTACTCCGCCAGAGTATCATTTAGCTAACCAAATTTATGATTATCTGTACTTTCTACTGCTGTGGAAAGAAAACAACATGTAAATATGCTGTGTGGACGACCCAGATACTAAAAGGCGTTGTCTAGGGGTGTAATTAATTATTTATTTATTTCCCTAAATCACAAAGACAGATCACTCACACTCTATCTAGTTAGACCCAGACTTAGATCAGACTCAAAATATCTTTATCCCGGCGAGCCAGCCAAATATTGTCGTAAATTTATTTTGAGAGAAAGAGTCTTAGAAATAGTAGTCCGGTTTAGAGTGTAGAATGATGGTGAACAAAACTCAGTGATAGAAATGTAGAGATTAAATATGATGCTCCACAGAGTGCTGGAGGAGAGTAAAGACAGACTTATTTACGACAAATCGTTTCTCTCAATCTTCTCTTCCACTCTCCTGGTCAAACAATTATTTGCCAGTTTTCCAGACATACATCTGCGCTCACACCGATTTGGTGCTTAAAACACACAGACGACGTGGATACAACTATCTTAAACAAATAGGGGAATTTTTATGGGCTTTTGGTAGTCCAACACCGGAACGATTTAGATTATGTAGTTTATTAAAGTTAAAAAAAACAATCACTAAAATAATCAATTGTTTACAACAAGAATTATTAAAATTTACAGAAAAATGCAAATAACAAGGTAGGGAGGGGGGTGAAGAAGATTGGTATCGACTAAGCGCGTCCCGCTTATTGGACAAAGATAAACCCAGTCCAAAGATAGGTAGTTATCAGGAACGTAGGTAAGTTAACCTAACAGTAAAGTTAATTAATCTGAAAAAAGAGGTGTTACAAAATTAGGTATAGGTGGTAGAAAGAAATCCTGTTCTTCCCAATTGTTCTTCCCTTTACTAAGCAAATGAAAAGGAGGGGGTTTTTAAACAGAGTTAACGAATTATCAACTATCCCACTTAAAGGAACAATGTAGGGTATACAGAAAAGATATATATTACCAGGTAAGCAAGTTAACAAAAGGGTTACACAAAAGAATTAATTTCCTGTCATTCATACACGCGCTAGTAAAGGCCTTCACTCATCTTGCTCTCACTTACCGATTGTGAAAAAATCTTGCACTCCATAGAATAAAACAACATCAGTTACACCTCAAACTAAATGTATGAGTGTTTGTTCAAGTTCTAGCCCCAGATTTGCGGGTAGGCGGTCAGCACATAAAAGGATCCCGTAATCGCTGGAAAATGAATCTGTAGTTGTGTCTCTTTTCTTAATAACAGTTTCTATGGGAGGGCACGGTCTCTGATACCGGGGTGGTCTATTTGACTATGCCGCTGATAGTAAAATTCATACGCGTGCTGGTACACTTTATCCGTGAGGTATGGTTTAAGTCCAGTGAGAAAACTAGTCACATCACTGTTCCGGAAAATATGAATTCTCTCTCTCTGTGTCAGTAAACTAACAAAAGCTCGGGCCAGTGTTCTTCTTCCCGTTACGACTTAATTTGCTTGATGGTGCGTTAAATTTGTCTTTGGGTGTGCTTTCTTTGCTATAAGTTAGATAGCGGAATTCCAAACATAGAATTGCCTCAAAGATTAAAAATTTACACAGTCTCAACAAGTTCTGCGTCAGGGGAACTCTACACACTGTTTATGCTTTGCTTAGATTGATTTCTTTATTGCTTTCTTAATGCTGGGATCGCACAAGTTACGATCACTCTGTATGAAAGAAAAAAAGACATGTAATATACCGAAAAACAACTAACCTTCCAAAGCGCGATGAATTTCCCGTTAAGACCTATTTTATATACGCTCGCGTATTTAATTATGTATTTAATAAACACTGCGCGAGTTTTAGTGGTTAAAACACACTCTTATAAATATATGACTTAACTAAATTTATTAATTATAAATTCCTTCGCGACTTTAAAAGTTAATTTAAGCATTTAACGTCTATTATCTTTTGGAAATAATATAGCAGGTATATCATTACATTTACAACTGGAACTATTGAGACGGTTTAATTTAATGGATTTAAATTAACACAAAATCCAGTGAAATAGAATGACTGAACTAGACCACTGATCACTTTACACAAAATATATTACCGCTTTGCACAGAATAGAATTCACTGCAAATATGTATAAAATCCATGGGATAATCTAGCAAGATTTCAAATATAGCTAGTGCTTCTGTTAAGTTCTGGCCAGCGAGTGATAACGTGTATCTCTACGAGGTCTGTATAAATCTAGAATGAAATGAAAAATGAGAGGGACATGAGAAACTTGACAGCTTTTTTGATCTCAGAAGACTTTAGGGGATCTGACCGCCAGACCAAAGCGAGAAGCCGCCCCTGGCCTCTCGTATCTTCGCTCGCTGCTTGCGTCAGCTTTCCCCGTTCGCTCCCACTGCGATCGGTTCCGTGTTTAACACCGAGATGCGAAATCGTTTCAGGGACCACTACTGTCTTTGATAGCATGCCGCCCGTCCTTCCTGAGATCCCCCTGCCGTGTCTTTCTTCTGACCGCTCTGGTCCATCTTGCGAGCGGTTTAGTGTTCGCGCAGAGATGATAAATACTGCGAGAAACTAGCTTCTATGCTCGGGGATCGTCTCAGTGTCTTTAGATCTCATGCCGCCTACTAAATGAGTCCCGTGGAATTGGTTCGCTCTGGCGAAACCAAAAAGTTACAACAAATGTTCAGGGGTTCTAATGTTATGAAAAGCTAAAGTCCCTTTAATCATCCATCAAGTCAGGGAAAATACACTTGTCGAACTAGACGTACGTCACAATTGTACTTAACTATGTATCAAAACAAAAACAATATCCTTAGCAATGTGCTGTTACAACTCTAGCTCAGCACATTATCAATTACTATCTGTGGCAAAGGACAATTTCCCTTTTCACAACACAATTAAATTGTACTGAGAACGTACATTCATCAACATCTCGTTCCCATTTACGACCACTCATCTTTGCTTTTTCTCCTATCTCCTCATATTACATAATTTTAAAGACATACTTTTGACAAGTTATACATTCCACTTCCTTAGTGGTCTTCATTTCTTTCCCTTTTTCTTTTTCATACAACTTAACATGTCATTATTTTCTTATGTTACAACATATTATACCTGTCGTGAAATATTCTAATCCACATATATAAATTATCAGGTAAATATAAAGCCTAACAAATAAATTCTAATAAAGAAAAGAGCAATGGTAAAATAACAGTGCTGTCACAATGACTGTACTCGAAATCCCCTTTGTTTTATGCTTCGTCTGCAAATTGTAACGTTTCCACGTTAAATATAAGCCACTGCATAAATACAAGCGTTTCCACAACACATTAAAACGGGTATTGCATTTCTGAGAAAAACATTGAGAGGCACACCGCGTAATGACCTAAATTAATCCTAACATTAATTATACTACGTTACAAAAACGAACGAACAGATGGACTCAAAAAGGATAGAAAGAAGGGAGGGCTGAAAATCAGGAACGCATGCAAAATTGAACACGCGTCTCGCTATTAATGCCACCCCAACAAGCGTAACGCGATACACAATTACTACTATCACGCGTGTAAGGCCACATGCACTAACTTTTTCGGATCGACAGTGATAAAATTCACTACCCTTCCCAGAGTTAGGTTTTAAAAAAACCTGGAAAACGCTTATTAGAAAAGATGACATTAGATGGGTTTACGTTTGAAAACATTACAGTACCCAGACAGCACATCTTCGAAACAGGAGGTAGAAGAAATTGCATATTTTGAACGCAGCCACTTAGCTCTTTTAAATTTGTATATTTGGGTTCCTTAGGGCTTGCTGACAAAGAATATGTAAAACGTTACGCAAATAGTCTAGGAATTAACAAGTTATAGCCAAAATAAAATGATGGTGCTGTCAGACAACACCCAAAATCAGAATCGCTCAGTGGTAGATTTTTTAAACCACCATTGTACGGGAAATGGGCCACAAGTTACATTTGAACTGATTGGCTGGAATGATATGTAAGGCTAAACACGATTAGTCGGACTATAAATACTATCCTTGGTTGTTAGGGGAGACGTAGGAAGGTAAAATTTTTTCAAACACTTGTCGAAACGTGGCTCCATTGGCCAGACTCGCTGATATAATCACTTAGGAGCGTTAGTTCGAGACCACTAGTTCAAATAAGCTTGATAAAGCAACAGTGCGTTGAAGCCAGCTCATATTTTTGCTAAATAAAAGCCTGGAACATAAGCAGATGGGAATTTGTGCCAGTATTTGTGCCAGAATTCATTGCTAGTCAACGTATCTGTGTTTATTTCCATGAATTGTGGTAAGCTTGAAACATTCAGTATCTTTTAATGAAAATTGAATGTGAATTGTTAATTTATGCCTGTATATATGTGTAGTTCAGTAGAAAACATGATGTAAAGCCTATAATGCTCCAGCCTGAACAGAAGGTGTCGGAGGAAAGTAAAACTGCATGGAATGGCCAAACAGTACACTGACACCTAGATTATTGACTAGAAAGAAATAATGCTGGAATTGCAGAGGCGTAGTAACCATTAAGGAGGGAAATACTGGTATAAAGTATTTCAGATGAAGCTGACAGTTGGCCTAACGCTCTGAACTCAATGTTTGTGATGTATTGTGCTCAGTGTAGAACTAGAGTATCAATTAGTTGTGAAGTAGAAGGTACATCCTTCTTGTTTTCAGGGACCGTGGTCTTGATGGTATTGAGCAGCACCTGGTCAGAGCTTTGCTGAATCCAGAGTCGGACAGCATACTCCTTGGTCCATTTAGCTATCAGTGAGGTGTCTCCAGAGCCCAGGGGAGAAATCGAGCAGAGGAGTCTTTTCCTGCCGCCATCACGCAAGATAAGCTGATGTGGCCAGCTGAGCTCAACATTATGTACCCCCATCTTAAAATGACATTGTAAAAATAACATTAAGAGGGGAATTAAATTGTTTTAATATCAGGAACTGAGAACATCTCCAATACTAGTTCCAATAAAGACAAACTATTGAAGTCATGATGACAAATACCAACAGAGCTTGAACAAAACAAAACCAGTATTACCTCATATTACTACTACACAACTGACACACATAGGATACTTTTAATAATATATGTCACTACAATATTCATATTGATAAATTCTGTACATATAACTTGTAATTAAAATTGATTGTGATTCCTGGTTCCCTTTGTATTTGAATCAGGACACATATTCATTCATGACAGCAATGAATACATATTGTTATTTGAAAAGTTATCAGTGACTCCTTTAAGATATCCTTGTAGAGTGTTTTATGTATGTGAGTGTCACAGTGTTGTCAAGTGTAGTGGAATAAATTAAATTGTTTATCTGTCTGTTGTTGTTTTGACTTACACTTCATCATACACATACCCTAGACATATAACGTAGTCATCACACTATTCCAGAATAATTCTGACTGAGGTATACATATGTGGCAGCAAGTAAGGTTATATATAATACACTACTCTTATTAGATATATATATACCTTCACAGCTGATCTCAGTCAGTACACTAAGTCCCCTATAAATATTTATAACATCCCACTTCACCACATATATTGGGGTCTCGCTCTTGGGATTTTGAATCTTTACCTATTAAAAATATTGGGGGTAATTCACTTCAGGGAATATAAGAATTAAAAGGTATCCTTGGGTGGAATTAAATAAGGTTGAGCTCACGGTGCCTGTGTTGTCCATTAGATATATATTTAGAGATTGAATTGTTGGTTAGACATTGTATAAATTTACCTGATAGACAATGGCGGACCTGGCCAAATTTCGATCTGCTGCTGTTCAGACTGCAAAAGAGTTAGGATTAGATGGGCAAGTTATGGTTGCCTATGTCACTACGGAATGTGACAAATTTATTGAACGCGAAGAAAGAAGGTTTGAAGCCGAAAGAAAGTTAGAGGCTGAAAGGGAAATTAAGAAGTTACAATTTGAGGCTGAGGCTGAGACTAAGAGGTTGCAGATTGAGGCTGAGGCTAAGAAATTGGAGGCAGAAAGAGAAGACAGAAGATTGACTGCAGAAAGGGAAGAGAAGAAATTAGCTGCACTGCAGAAAGGGAAGAGAAGAAATTAGCTGCAGAAAGGGAAGCAGAAGATAAAAGATTACAAAGGGAACATGAGTTACGACTAAGGGAGTTTGAGTTTCAAGGCCATGCTCCTGAAAATGGTGCCAGTCCCTTTGCCTCTGATGCCACTGCTAGCCAAGGAGCCTCAACCTCAGCTATGAATTTTCATTTAGATCATTTTGTTGAGAAAGACGATGATATAGAGAGCTATCTAAATAGGTATGAACTATTAGCTACCACGTATGGGTTAGAGAGAGAAAGGTGGAGCTTAAAGTTATCTCAGGGACTTCGTGGGGCAGCTTATGAAGTTTTTGCAAAAATGAGCAGAGGTGATCAGGAAAATTATGACATGCTAAAGCAGGCTCTTTTGTTAAGATATGAAAAGAATGCAGAATTTTATAGGAAAAAATTTAGGAATGCTAAACTACTGTCAGGTGAAACCTATCACCAGTTCTCTGCACGAATAGAGACATACTTGGAGAAATGGACTTCTCTGGGGAAAACCCAAGATCTTAAGGAAATGGTCCTTATAGAGCAATTAAGAGAGTCCATGGCTCCAGACCTGAGAAAGTTTCTCATGGAACAAGGTGCAGAGAGGCTGGGTGAGTTGCTAAATGTTGCTGAAAGGTATCAAGCAGCTCAAGCAGAGGTAACAGGTAATAAAAAGAAACAAGTGGATAACTTTAGGGCACCACAGAACTTTAATAAATTTGATCCTAGGGATCAAAACAAAGGTAAGCACCAATTTGATAGGCCACGGTATGAAAATAAAAATAAATTCCCACAATTCGATGAAAGGAAATATGATGAAAGAAAATCTTTCAACCAAGGAAAAAGGTGGTGTAAGAATTGTCAGATGGACAATCATGACACTGACCGTTGCAGAAGGAAACCTGTGTATATGGCAACCCTTCAGGTCAGGTCGACCTCAAGACAGGAGGAGGATATTATGTTAGATACCACTCCAGAAGAGATGAGGAAGGCACAGGCTGGGGATAAAACACTCAAGCCTTGTTTCAGAAAATTGTCAACTTGTCATACAACTCCAGGCAAGGGAGATTTTTACATGAAAAACAAGTTGATGTATAGGAAGACTGGAGCTAGATCCAAAGGTCAGGGACAGCTGGTACTTCCTAAAAGATATAGGGCAGACTTAATAAGGAGCCTACATGTGAAACCAGATGGGGACCATGAGAAGATAGGTACCATCATTCAAAAGGTGGCTCACAATTATTATTGGCCCAAAGCAAGATGGGACATTGAGAATTTTGTAGAAAGGTGTAGCATAGCACATGAGGGAACACCCACAAGTGGGAACATGGATCAGGACCTGGACACGCCACGGGGCAAAATTAGGCCTGATAATAAAAAGAAAAATAGATTTGATAAAGTGGACCAAATGGAATGGGAAGCCCCTTTTCACGGACAAGCTTCACTTAACTGTTTTACAATGGCCACTATGCGGAGAGTGCAAAAAGATGTCTTACCCCAGGATAAGCCGAAAATCCCTCAATCGGACTTAAACAAACTGGAGGAAGAGGATGTAGAGAGGAAATCTCTCATCAAGAATTTTAAGTGGGGAGAAAGCCCCAAAAGAAAAATTGGTAGCGGTCGTTTTGTGAATGATAATTCTGGGAGGAAAAATCATCACTATAAAGCTTCGAGTGGAAGAGACCATACCGGTGCATGGACAAATAGGTCCACACAATTAAAGGTCCATATGTAGCTTTGTTAAGAACGTGGACTGATGAAAAGGCAGAGGAAAACATTACATCTTCATACCAATATGTGAATGAGCTGACCACTCGTTTAAAAACTGGCTGGAAACTTGCCAATGAAAATTTGAAACAAGCCAGGAAGAAACATGCTGCCTATTATAACAGGAAGGCGAAAGACAGAAATTTGGCTGTGGGAGAGAAAGTACTGCTTCTTTTGCCCGGGAGTCAGAATAAGTTACAAATTGGATGGCAGGGTCCATATACAGTTTTAGAGAAGGTGTCTAGAACAAATTATAAGATAGATAAGAAGGGGAAAGAAAAAATCTATCATGTGAATCTCCTGAAGAAATATTTGGAAAGAGAACATCAGGAAGAGACACACTTGTTGACCTTGTCCATCGCCATGGAGATGAAAAAGGAACCACTTTCATCATTTGAATATCCATTACACCCCTGTGAGACAGCAGCACAGGTGAAAATCAGTACACATTTAACGAAAACTCAGAAAGAGAGAGTGCAACAGGTTCTAAATAATCATGCAGAGGTGTTAACAGACCGACCAGGGCATACAAACCTATTGGAATATGATATGAAACTGATAGACCACACACCTGTCTGTATGAAACCATATTCGATTCCGTTTGCTAAGGAGAAAGCTTTGAAGGAAGAGATAGACTATCTGTTGAAGGAAGGAATTATTTCGCACAGTGAATCTTCGTATAGTTCCGGTGTTGTACTCTTAAGGAAGCCCTCTGGAGAACATAGACTCTGTATAGATTACAGGAGACTGAATGCTATTACAGAAGGACAGGTGGATCCATTGCCGGATACAAATCAGCTGTTTGCCAGACTAAATAAAGCTAAATATTTCTCAAAAGTGGATCTGAGTAAAGGATACTATCAGATTCCAGTAAAGCCTGAGGTTAGACCATACCTAGCTTTTAGTACCTCAGAAGGACACTATGAGTTTAATAGATTGCCATTTGGATTGAAGAATGCGCCTAGTGTCTTCTCTAGAATGATGAGAAAATTGTTGGATGTAAACATTTCGGAGGAACGTAATGAATCCCTGAGTTGCCTCTTTGATTGAGGATATTCCGAATGTTTCATACAGGATAATAAGAAGATTATGGGATCCACTACGAAAACTCTGCTATCACCAGGTATATGTTATCTCCTCATAACGTACATTTTGAGGGAAATATAATGTTCTCTGGACATGTCATTGCGCAGACTCAGAGAAGAGAAATGGTGAATACGGGTTGCGAAGCAGCATTAAGACAAGCACTCACACTTGCGGCTGTTCAGTAACATAACCGAAATATATTATTGGTTGTAGAAGTCTGAGGCAGATTTCATGAGTAGTGCCTACTCTGAATGGACCCAACTACATAAAACCATGATAGCACCACAGCAGAGTAAAGTCAAGTTGACTTACATTTATCTATGTGTATATAGAATAAAGGACTGACATGGGATGTCTGTTTTAAGAGGGGAGGTGTCGTGAAATATTCTAATCCACATATATAAATTATCAGGTAAATATAAAGCCTAACAAATAAATTTAATAAAGAAAAGAGCAATGGTAAAATAACAGTGCTGTCACAAAGAATGTACTCGAAATCCCCTTTGTTTTATGCTTCGTCTGCAATTGTAACGTTTCCACGTTAAATATAAGCCACTGCATAAATACAAGCGTTTCCACAACACATTAAAACGGGTATTGCATTTCTAAGAAAAACATTGAGAGGCACACTGCGTAATGACCTAAATTAATCCTAACATTAATTATACTACGTTACCAAAACGAACGAACAGATGGACTCAAATAGGAAGAAGGGAGGGCTGAAAATCAGGAACGCATGCAAAATTAAACACGCGTCTCGCTATTAATGCCACCCCAACAAGCGTAACGCGATACACAATTACTACTATCACGCGTGTAAGGCCACATGCACTAACTTTTTCGGACGGACAGTGATAAAAACACTAACCTTCCCAGAGTTAGGTTTTAAAAAACCTGAAAAACGCTTATTAGAAAAGATGACATTAGATGGGTTTACGTTTGAAAACATTACAGTACCCAGACAGCACATCTTCGAAACAGGAGGTAGAAGAAATTGCATATTTTGAACGCAGCCACTTAGCTCTTTTAAATTTGTATATTTGGGTTCCTTAGGGCTTGCTGACAAAGAATATGTAAAACGTTACGCAAATAGTCTAGGAATTAACAAGTTATAGCCAAAATAAAATGATGGTGCTGTCAGACAACACCCAAAATCAGAATCGCTCAGTGGTAGATTTTTTAAACCACCATTGTACGGGAAATGGGCCACAAGTTACATTTGAACTGATTGGCTGGAATGATATGTAAGGCTAAACACGATTAGTCGGACTATAAATGCTATCCTTGGTTGTTAGGGGAGACGTAGGAAGGTAAAATTTTTTCAAACACTTGTCGAAACGTGGCTCCATTGGCCAGACTCGCTGATATAATCACTTAGGAGCGTTAGTTCGAGACCACTAGTTCAAATAAGCTTGATAAAGCAACAGTGCGTTGAAGCCAGCTCATATTTTTGCTAAATAAAAGCCTGGAACATAAGCAGATGGGAATTTGTGCCAGTATTTGTGCCAGAATTCATTGCTAGTCAACGTATCTGTGTTTATTTCCATGAATTGTGGTAAGCTTGAAACATTCAGTATCTTTTAATGAAAATTGAATGTGAATTGTTAATTTATGCCTGTATATATGTGTAGTTCAGTAGCAAACATGATGTAAAGCCTATAATGCTCCAGCCTGAACAGAAGGTGTCGGAGGAAAGTAAAACGGCATGGAATGGCCAAACAGTACACTGACACCTAGATGATTGACTAGAAAGAAATAATGCTGGAATTGCAGAGGCGTAGTAACCATTAGGGAGGGAAATACTGGTATAAAGTATTTCAGATGAAGCTGACAGTTGGCCTAACGCTCTGAACTCAATGTTTGTGATGTATTGTGCTCAGTGTAGAACTAGAGTATCAATTAGTTATGAAGTAGAAGGTACATCCTTCTTGTTTTCAGGGACCGTGGTCTTGACGTTATTGAGCAGCACCTGGTCAGAGCTTTGCTGAATCCAGAGTCGGACAGCATACTCCTTGGTCCATTTAGCTATCAGTGAGGTGTCTCCAGAGCCCAGGGGAGAAATCGAGCAGAGGAGTCTTTTCCTGCCGCCATCACGCAAGATAAGCTGATGTGGCCAGCTGAGCTCAACATTATGTACCCCCATCTTAAAATGACATTGTAAAAATAACATTAAGAGGGGAATTAAATTGTTTTAATATCAGGAACTGAGAACATCTCCAATACTAGTTCCAATAAAGACAAACTATTGAAGTCATGATGACAAATACCAACAGAGCTTGAACAAAACAAAACCAGTATTACCTCATATTACTACTACACAACTCACACACATAGGATACTTTTAATAATATATGTCACTACAATATTCATATTGATAAATTCTGTACATATAACTTGTAATTAAAATTGATTGTGATTCCTGGTTCCCTTTGTATTTGAATCAGGACACATATACATTCATGACAGCAATGAATACATATTGTTATTTGAAAAGTTATCAGTGACTCCTTTAAGATATCCTTGTAGAGTGTTTTATGTATGTGAGTGTCACAGTGTTGTCAAGTGTAGTGGAATAAATTAAATTGTTTATCTGTCTGTTGTTGTTTTGACTTACACTTCATCATACACATACCCTAGACATATAACGTAGTCATCACACTATTCCAGAATAATTCTGACTGAGGTATACATATGTGGCAGCAAGTAAGGTTATATATAATACACTACTCTTATTAGATATATATATACCTTCACAGCTGATCTCAGTCAGTACACTAAGTCCCCTATAAATATTTATAACATCCCACTTCACCACAATACCAAAAACTAAAGAATACTCTTTTCCCATCACTTTTCTTAAGTGACATTTCCTCTTTACATTTATGACTGTTCTTAACCCTTGTCTTTCTCACTCACATTCTGCCAACTCTGTACATGTCTATACAAAGTTAATTTCCTTTTATACATCCAGTCACTCCTATTGTCATACACGTAAACCCCTCATATAGTATTATTTTCTGTCACCACACACCTGGTGTGAACTGTCTGGCCTTCCTCTTCTCTCGTATAAAGCCAAACATGTCTTCTGTCATGTCTCCCTATATACATAGTTCATGATGGCGTGAGCCATTTACTATTATGGCAACACTGAATTGCCATACTTCCGTCCACCCTTTTCTAACTAGACTTGTGTCCTTTGTCTACTACGCGGAAATATTTTCAACTTCTTTGGTCTACCTATCTTAAACCGCGTTGTCGCTTTGACCTACTTTCGTGTTTTTCTGCTGCTGACCTGTCACTTGACTTCCTTTTCCACAACACTGTCTCCCAGTGTCTGAATTTCTGTTGTATATGTTCGGTGAGGGTTATCCTCAATAGACTCACATTTGTAGTCTGATAAACACCGCACTTAACGTTTTAATATGTTTTTCGTTCCTTCCCTGGAACTTCTCTTTGTGCTATCTCCTTTTCTTTCCTTCTCCACAACACTGTCTCTCCATGTCTAAATTTCTGCTGTATATGTTTGGTGAGGGATACCCTCCATAGACTCACATTTGTAGTCTGGCAAACGCCGCACTTAACGTTTTTATATGTTTTTCGTTCCCTCCCTGGAACGTTCTCAACACATTTCTCCTCTTCATGTATTACGGAGAAAAAAAAATATGATTTCTCCCCAAAATCTTCATAAGACTCGGCCACTGCCGCAAAAATCTCTCTGCCATTTACTCCATGGCTTCTCACCTCTACACACGTTCCTTCTAGAACTATCTCTTCTATATGTCTGTGCCATCCTTCCTGTGGCTTCTCAATACTCCCGTCTATTCTCCGTGACTCTCAATTTTCCCATACTTATTTATTTAAGCGATTCGCTTGTTTTTGCCATCTCCCATGGCCCTTAATACCTCACCGTCCAATATCTCAATTGCTCCCTCTTAAGTTCGCCATCTCTTATGGCTCTTCTCCTTCTTACATAATATCCTCGTCATTTTTTATGACCTTTATCCCTCATCTCCCCCTCTACTTCACTTACTCATAAACTCCACTATTTTCGCTATAGTGACTTCCTTGTCCCTATGCCTTTCCAACGAAATGTGTTTATCAATATCTATATTTTCTTCTTCCTTTATTTCTCTTCTGACTTCGATGGCGATTTGCCTGCTCTGCCTTTTCCATCCACCTTTTCCTGTTTGCGTCATCTATCATTTTCGTCAGAACCATATGTATTTCAATTCTTGTTTGTGGAAAGTTTGTATGATATTTTCCCTCTATCACTCTCCAAAACATGCTTCTAGAGAAGTTAAAATCAGGCCGCTTTATGGTTTCTTCTATTACCTTCTTCAACTCCTCCATACTTGGTTCAACTATTTTGGTAATTTCCTTCGTATTTATCTGATTTATACGTTCAAGATCACTAATCTCATTTTTCGGCCAATAAATTCTACGGCCTTCGTCGTCCGTTATATGCTCGAGCTCATCCGACCTGTATCCAATTTCGTTGGGGCCCATAACCCTATCCTTTCCACTTGACGAATCGAATTCTGATTCTATGTCAAGCTGGTACTTTTCTTGTACTGTACTTACACCCTACTGTTTCGTCTTTCTTTTCTCCGAGTCTTCAATTTGTCGTTTATACGCCTCCCTCCATTCAGTCTGCGTGATTGTCGATGCATGTCGCATCCACATTTCTGCATTGTCCGCTATTATTTTCTCCAGATTGTATACTGACAACTCCCTTTCTCTACTACTATCTCCACATTTGCTCCCTTCTTCATTACTTCTTCTACTATTCTCTCCTCTTCTATAAGTACTTTTGTGTCTGTGACTACCGTCACTCTCGTCAGATCCTACACTGTCTGAGTCAGTCGACACCAATTCTGACGACCATCTCCGTCTACTGCTATATTCTGCTTCATTAACTGTCTGTCGACTTGTTTTTCTGGTCGACTGCATCGGTTCATCCTTCTTATTGTTTACCTCGATGCTATCCCTATGCTGTGGTATCACTACTTTAGCCGTTTGTTGGTTCATCCTTTTTACACTGAGTAGAATCTTAGACTTTCTCGTATTGTCTAACCCATGTGACCATGTTTCACTTTCTCTCATGACGTCTTTCTCATTGTGTGCTGGCCCCAAGTGTGACGCTACAGTATCAATCTCAGTTTGTGTTCCGGCACTAATCATCTTTGTTTCATTTATTTCTGGTTCTTGTGTACCAACGCTGACCCTGTCTCTCTGTATGTTTTCCTGTTTCTGGACTGTTGTTCTAACCTGACTTGTCCATGGTCTATTCCTATTACCTTCTTCCTTTATTGTGACATTTTGCTGACCAGATCCTATTATGTTTCTCCACACTCATAGCGGTTCTACCTTCATTTCCCAACCGTTCTGTGTTCTTATCTGGCACTTCTGTTGGTTTGCTATGTTGATGTTATTTATTTCTATGGACTTCCCTTTTCTAACTTCTGCCATAAAATTAATGACCGCCATTCTTATTATTCTCTTATTAAGTGTGTTCCAGTGTGCTCGTACAGGAGCTGTTTCTGGGATTTTGTTTGTGTCCTTGTTTTCTCTATCACAAGTGTGACAATGTTCTTTCCCTTTCGTATCGTACGATTGAGACTCTGATTGAAGATCTCTTTCATTAAGTAATGTGTCTAATTGCCTTCTGATAGAGTCTGTGATCAGATCAACAGATGAGAAAATCGCAATTTTAACTTTTTCCAATTCATCTGCAATTATTGACATTGCATGTTTGTCAATATCTGTAAGCCACTTACGGCATGCATGTGGGTCATCTGAAAATAGGTCTACATTACCTTTTATGTTTGCATATTTAGCACTGTTGTCTACCTTGGCTAACGTGTCGGTAATCGTCTTTATGAGGGCCAAAGTCTGACTGTCTTGCATGTTATACTGTGTCTGTTCGGCATGTGCCATCGTAACAATCTGAAAAAAAAATAGTTACTTATTTCTACGGTTAAATTAAACTAACTTGCACCTGAAAATGAATGAAATTTTTCTATTAGTCTTGGGTGTTCAGGGGAAGAAAAATAATATTACGGTTACAAAAAAAAATGTTATGTATACACTGTTACAAATCAATATTATCTGACACTATAATGGTAATAATAATGATAGGAATAATAATAAGACAAGAATAACAATACAACAATGTCTAATTAAACTAATTAATTAAGACGTCTGCGTTGGAGTACTCGTTTATCACGTTGCGCGCGGGACCGACTTTTTCTTCTTAACAAACACTATTGTTATATCTTTACACAAGCCGGACTACACATTGTATTGTCTTTTCTACACGCAGGCTTCTATCGGTGAATCGGTTACTATACTGCACTCTATTACCTGTCTGACCCTCCTTGTTTGAGCGAATCACCTCGACCTGACGTCTGCTGTGATCAGTCGTCCAGTTTGAATGAAAACAATTTTTTCCGACTTGGTGTTACCGGACAGTGAATTTTGTACTTGCTGTGTCTCTGCGAACCAATCTCGTGCAGCAAGGCGTGAAGAAAAAAAATCTTGACTTGATTTATGAGCTTGCGTTTCTGGTTGACTGGTTCTTCTGTTTACACATTGCCTGTACTGTTTTCTTTGAATGTTGTGAAATTGCAACTTTGCATTCTATCTTTTCCGCCGTCTGTGGTTCTTGAAGTCTGTCATCAACCAGTTTGTATGTTGTACTTTGTCTTGATGAATGACTGATTTTCAATGCTGGCTGAGGTTGGTCTCGGCTCTCGAATTGTATAATGTGTGGCGTACTTTGCCTTGTTGTGGCGACCTACTCTCGCGCAGGTCAGTTTGAAAAAAGAAAAATTCCGACTTGGTTTTCGGACCAACGTTTCTGCTTGGCTGGTTCCGATACTGTTCACTTTGTTCTGTGTTTACAACTTACACTGTTGTCACTCTGTTTTTTCATGTTATCGAAACGTAAATATAAATTATTTTCTTCGTTGTACTCTGCCTTGTTGTGGTGAGGTCTGTCACAGATCCGAAAATGTATTATGGCGTCTTCTGTCTGTGTTATTCTGTATTATCATGGCTATCTGTCGTCCGTGGTTGTTGAAATCTGTCATAGCGTTAAAACGTATCTGTGTCTTCTGCCTGAAGCGAGGAGAGATGACAGCATATACCCTCGTTGCTTAACTACTGTTTAGGAACAATGTGTGTGTGCTGCTAGAGGTTGGTTACGGCACCAAAATCATAATATGTGGCAGCTATTTGGTTGTATCATGAATCATATTATGCAGCAATGTCTGCCCAGGTTCTTTGTTACCTATGTGGTTAGCTATGATATGCTGTATACCACAACAGTCACACACACACACAGCACGTGATGCGATAACGCCATATTAATGGAAACACTGTTTATTTACATATGAGAAGATCATTGCTGTCTGCTCTGACCTCCACATCTGGTTCATCATATAATAATGAATGCACAAGTTCTTTCTTTCCTCACTCTCTCTCTCCCAGTATCAAATTCACACCTCCTGACCTTTTAAACATCAGTGATCACTCAGGTGCTTTAGTCTTTAGTTCTGTTCTTTCTTCCTTACAATTTCTTAGATTATTGTTATCTATGTTCTCAGTGTTTCAGGTTATCTTGATAGTAGACCGGACCTCGCCGGGGATGTTACTTTCCCTTTCATCACTGAAGAATATGACTACTGTCTATATGTATTTTAATGCACTCTACGTACCTCTTCCCTTTTCTGAATAAAATCCAACTCACACCGTTTCTCCTTCCAGACAAGAATTCCCACTATTAAATCTTTCGGG
This sequence comes from Oreohelix idahoensis, assembly GCA_024509875.1. Classification (NCBI taxonomy): domain Eukaryota; kingdom Metazoa; phylum Mollusca; class Gastropoda; order Stylommatophora; family Oreohelicidae; genus Oreohelix; species Oreohelix idahoensis. The sequence continues at coordinate 406,913 of JAMPIV010004033.1, forward strand.
TTAATCATTACCCAAACTACTTCTTGTCCATGAAATATTTATTATTTAAACTATTTGAGTACGGCCATTAACATGGCTACTAGCGTGCGTGCCATCTGCACACTGCCTCCCGCCTTCTGGACTGCCCCTCTGAGAAAAGCGTGCTTCACTAGATTATCCTTCACCTCTTCTCATGCGCATCATTGTTTGCACATCTCCTTTTTGTACTCTATCTGAACCTTCCCATTCACAAATCTCCTTATTCCTTCCCTTTGAATGTAAACCGTTCCCTAACTGCCACAGTAGCACATTAGGAAGATATTATACTGATGTATCACAACATCAACTTTGGCGACACTCTTTTTTTTGTGGGTTTATTCTGAAAATACAAGTTTATTTCTTCTGAAACGCACAGTTTACTACCGTTCACACAAAATGTCTTGTCAAATACCGGTTTGCATACTAGCTTCAACTGACATATCGTATCAAATTAAATATGAACAGACAATTATTTTGCAAATGCCTATACAAATTAAGTTTATCTGATGTCATAAGAGGTTTTGATGTTAATAAGAGTATAGGCTATCCTGGACAAATAGGTGTATCAGTTAATACCAGGATAGTGCCAGATAGGAGACTGGTCTTATAAGAAATACCCCCTTCTCTGAAAAGAGCAAGGGTGTATAGACATCGAAGTGGGGTCAAGCTATGTAAGTTCTCAGAGAAGATGATGATGTAGTACTCTGAGTCCCTAACTGCTACCTCTTGAGATCCCAATTTGATTTAGCTACGGGTCTAGGGTAATGTATTTAATCTAATTAATGATTAAATTCAAACAGAACTTCAACTTTAATAAAGTTAGTTAAGTAAGGCTGTATGAAAGTTTATACACGAGTATACAATTTAATTGTCCTGAACCTCATTTTTTTTTGGTCAGGAACTTTCAAATCAAGAAAATGGTTATTTATAAAATAAAATAAATATTTTGGAAAACTCTGTTCATTTCTGTAAATGGGTCACTGGAATGTCTACACACACAGTTCCTGTTCAAAATATTGGTACTGATTGTCGTAGATTTTTTTGATAGGAGAATTAAGACTTGGGTTGGTCCCTTCTGAATAGATTAGAATGAGTGATAGTCACAGTGGAGATAATAATAGAAATAGATTTCCACGAGTGAGATGGTAGAATGTGATAGAGGCTGTCTCTGAAATCGAGAAAATCTTCTCTCTTTCACCTATATTCTACGACAGATTTAGAGGAGTCAGACAGTCTAAACACATATATATCCAATATATATATTTCACCACTCACATACACACACACATAAGACGACAATTAGACGTACAGACGTTGGAAAACTATAACAATAATTATAGAGATATTTGGAATGAGCTGACCAACGCACTGAATAAGTTTAGATAAAGTTTAATTATCATATAAACTTACGTCACAACATATATAATTACATCAAGGCATATACAAATAGTCAAAAAATTCGGTGAATTTCTACAAGAATGATAGACCCGATGGTATGATCTCCCCTCTATGTTTAGCCCACAGTCCCGTTAGGAGAAAGATGATAGTCCCAAAGAGTCACAGATACATATGGTTGGGTCTGATATTTTCCCTGTTAAAACTATGAACAGAGTTGGATATGAGTATGATCTATCCTGAGGAAAATATAGTTAGCAACAAATCTTGCATAAGGTAGGTTACAAAGTGGGTGAATAAAACAAAAAACATCCCTCAGTCTACTTTCACTCGGCTCTTTCATCAGGGCCCTGACTCACACAACCTTACCTATCTCGTGCCGATGTTCGCCGTCTGGCGCAAATCCTAGTGCACCCTTCGTTAGTCTGTCTATCTTTTGATGAAGCGGGTACCCAGCTCTACAGACCTTGGTTTTATTCACCGTGTCCGGAGAGAGTCCACTTCATGCGTTCATTCTTTCCTTACAGAGTTTCGTTAATGTCACTTAGTCACGAGGTAAGAGTTAGGTTTCAGCGGGCACACAGTGTCAGAAACACGCGGTTTCCCTTAAATTAGGAAGATGACCGGTGGATAACTTCTCTCTACAGATAGACTTGGTTCACCACACATTTGTTCACACAGGTCGGAAACAGTTAATGTTATGTTTTCTGTAATCATTCTTGCCGCCAGGCAGCATGGACATTAGAGTTTGTGAAGAAATAAGAACTGGCTCAAAGGCCCAGTATTTAGCATTTAGTCTTTAAAAACCCGTTAGTGGGATTGGTATTCTGTCTATCTCTGAAGGCACACGCACTGTCAGACCAGTGTTACTTGAAAACCCACGTGGTTAAAGATAAGAAATGTCTAAGTTCTTCACAAGTATGTTACTCTATTAAACGCTGGCAAGTTGGGTTTACCCCAGTATTCACTGAATGAAGAAAAAACAACATATAAAATTATGCATACTAGGTACTCGTTATAACTTACATTATAAACTGCAAGCGGAAAGCTTGACTTATCATTTAAACTACCCGTGAAATAAGTTATATACATAAAATCAATCATCATGAATTAGGAATACATACGTATCCCGTCAATACTCACTGATGTAGCATTTCAGTTAAAATATCTCGACTGAGTATTTAGCCGTTAAGCTAAATTCCTTAAAAGCCGACTGAGTTTAAGCTAGGAATTAGAATTTATTCTGTTTTCCACTGTAATTTGTCACTAGAAAATAATACAGACTATATTTTAATCACTCTGCACACAAGAAACTAGAAAAATAAAATAGGCGATTTAACACTAAATCACTCACAAAATATAGATATATTAATATAATATTTACTTCAACACAGAACTACGGTATCACAACAACTATGATAATTCACTAGATAGGTATATAGAAGCACGTCAAAATTTGACGAGAACTATGAACTTCGCTATACAAGCTTCATTCACCAGCCGAGTGTTCCGTCTACTGCGAATTTAGGAGTAAGAAGTGAAAATCTAGTTTCAAACTCTGGTTAATATCTTAAACCCTGACAAAGGATGCACGCTATTGCGAGACCCCGAAATCATCTCCCCTTCTCATTAACACTTCCCATAAACTCAGCCGTTAGCCATTACTGAAACTTCCCGTCTTCGACACCTACGCTACGAAACTGGCCGTTCTGATGCGATGCGTGAGTTTCATATCACCTGACACTGAGAATCTACCGTGGAAACTTCATGACAGATGCAAACTACCAGACAAATGTCTCCTTATCATATCTCTTCATCTAGTCACTTGACTAGGTATACACAAAATGTTACTGATGTAACGAATTACAGTTCCATGATCGTAGTGTTTATAAATGCGACGTTGTATGCGTAGAGTTATCATTCTCTGTAGGACGTCACAACTCGCTTGATTCACTCGGGCAGCGGGAAAGAATGTCTGCCAAAACATTCTGCGATCCAGGTATGGCCCGTATAGTAAAACAGTATGGTTGCAGGGATATCGCATATCTAGTGGACTTCGCTGACTTGACGTCTGTCGTATTCAAAGCAGTAAGTGCTTTCTGATCAGACTCAACAAAGAAGTGTGATCCAAGAAGATATCGCTGGAGTTTCGTTATCGACCACACGAGAGCCAAAAGCTCTTTGTCGAGGACCGTGTACTTTTGTTCAGTGGACGTAAGTTTCCTCGAAACATACAGTACCGGGTGCAAGGTGCCCTCGTATTCCTGGAGCAATACACTTCCAATGCCGTAACTAGACGCGTCGCTGCGCAATATGAAAGGAAGATTTGCATTAGGTAATCGTAAAACAGGAGCTCTAGAAAAAATGCCTTGATGGTGTCTAACGCGATTTGATGTTCTTCCGACCACCGAATCACGTTAGCTGCGCCCTTCTTTAACAAAGAAGAGAAAGGTGCAGCAATAGTTGAAAGATGAGGTATGAATTTAGCATAAAATTGAATCAACCCTAACAAAGATCTCACTTGTTTCTTTGTTTTTGGTTTAGTAATGTTTAAGATTTTAGAGACATTACTGTCCTCAGTATATAACCGACCGTGACCAACGCGGTATGATATAGACCAGAATTTCAACACCATTTCAACAATATATAAGGAAAGCAGCAAATCATGCTTAGGATTCCAGGAAAGGAAGAAGCAAGACTGGATAACACCAGAAACACTAAACACCATAAAGATGAGAAAGGAAATGAAAAGAAAGAAAACAGAAGCGAAGTCCCCCAGGTTAAAGCAACTATATAGCGAACAGTACAGTCAACTGGACAGGGAAGTTAAACGCCAAACCCGAGCCAACAAAAGGAATTTCCTAGACGATCTTGCAAAACAGGCAGAAGAGGCAGCACTGAGAAATGAACAAAGCACAGTATACAAAATAACTAAATTCATCAGCGGAAAACAAGGTGCAAACAATATTACATTAGTAAGAGATAAGCAAGGAAATCTCATCAAGACAGCAGAGGGACAGGAAACAAGATGGGCAGAGCACTTCAGAGAAACTCTGAACAAGGAAATACCAGAGACACAATTGAATGTTCCTGAGGCTGAAAACGATCTAGATGTAAATACAGACATTCCACGAAAAGAAGAAATCATCACAGCAATCAAAGGGTTAAAGAACGGAAAAGCTCCGGGCCATGATAACTTAAATGCAGAGCTATTTAAGACAGACCCTGAGCTAGCAGCAGAACTATTAGAACCACTATTTGCACAAGTGTGGAAAACGGGGACAACACCATCAGAGTGGAACAAATGAAAAAATTGTCAAATTGCCCAAGAAGGGAGATCTTTCAGACTGCAATAATTGGAGAGGAATCACTCTTCTCTCAGTTCCCAGCAAAATACTAGGCAGGATAATTATACAGAGAATTTCAAAGGCAGTTTACTACAAACTGAGGAAAGAACAAGCAGGATTTAGAAAGAACAGAAGATGTGTAGACCATATATTCACTCTCAGGAACATTATAGAGCAGTGCTCAGAATGGCAAAGACAGCTTTCCATAAATTTTGTTGATTTTGAAAAGGCTTTTGACAGCTTACATAGGGACAGCTTATGGAAAATACTGAGGGCTTATGGAATTCCAAGCTGCATAGTGTCAATCATAAAAAGCCTCTATGCCAACTTTACGTGTAGTGTTGGGCAGAGCAACCTAACCTTCGAGGTGAAGACAGGAGTACGACAGGGATGCCCCTTATCAACCACTCTATTTTTAACAGTCATAGACTGGGTGATGCGCCAGACAACAGAGGGCAGTCCAAGAGGAATAAGATGGACTACATTTTCAACATTGGAAGATCTGGAATATGCAGATGACATTGCACTGCTGGCACATTCACATCAACACATCCAGGAAAAAACGGATAGACTTAATAAATTTAGCCAGCAGGTGGGTGTTACGTGCAGTCTTTGATATCTTACAATATTATACATTGGTATACTTGTTATGTTCGCAAATATTTTGTAAACAAAATAGATACTTTTTAGTGCTTAAGGAAAAGTGATTATTGAGTTACTTCCCTTGAAAGTTGTGTCGTCTCTTTCGATCGAACTCCGCGGATGAATCCAGTTTTACTGCGATTTATTCTTTGTTTGGGTAGTAATAGATTGTTCTTGCTTCAGAATATCTATGGCCTGAATTTATGTGTATTGTTTGTCTGAGTAGGACGAGTCTGTCTTATATCTGTATATCTTTACATATCTAAGTCGAACTATATGGTCTTTTGTCGTTAGAAAGGTCAAAGGGCTATTCGGCGGATGTGTCGCTAGAGAGGTGTGTTTTGGCTTCGCCCTGATGATGGGGGCTGTGTTTTTCTATGTCGGCTTGTCGCCGGAAAAAGTGATCTCTATATTTATGGGGAAAGTGATAGTCGTCTAGACCTATCGTGTATGCTTTACCCCAGTGTTTATTCTTATTGCCAAGGAATGGCAGAATCATATTTCTGATACCAAGGTAATAAAAGATACTCTTTTGAACTCTCGTACGAAGCCACCATTTTCGATAGGTACGATTTGTATGTCTGAGAGAATATATTTGACTCGATGAAAACGACTTCGATTCCTAGCAGCACTATATCCTGTAGAATGCAGTCAATTGTTCATGATAAAATCTACAGAGCAATGAAATGTTTAATGAATGACTAACTTTAAGACAGATTCATTATCTGTATCCAAACGTGAGTGACAGCTCACGAGAGAAGCCATCTTGTAACCAAACATGTAGTGACTTTCAAGAAGAGAAAAGGGATGCCCGTATTATCGCTTGATTAGTCCAGAGATCACTGCTACACATGAGAACCCATTGCTAGCGGTTCAATATTATTATATAAAAAAACTGTGCTGGACATTATGTTAAGGAATCTTCGCTAGACGAGGTTAGGTCTAGAAGCCATCTGGAATATTATTTATAAGCTGACGTGCTTAGTCAGTGAAGTCAGATGATATATATATGTATGGGCAATACTGAGTGCTTGGCTACTGACAGTCCATTATACTATTATTCTACATGAGTGCCCATGTAACATTGCAAGACCATTTATCCACTGTACCATGATGTATTATGCCAACCTGTGATTTGTCACTATCTGTGCTGTCGAGTGTGTACGTCCAATTAAACTAGTAAAGGTACACAGTCGTTGATGTCTGCTTCCATCCACCTTGCGAGGGCATATCGGCATTTGTTACAACTGTCTTCCACCAGTATTTATCATTTGGTGGACCAGCTTTCTGGGTTTGACCTCGCAGAAGTTCAGAAGTCAACAGACTACCGATACCAGACCGTTTCCTGTGGCTGATACGACACACTTGCAGTATTGGTTTGCTCTTTGTCAACACTTCGTCACGTGACCTGTCAAGTGAATGCAGTATGTAGGTCAGCGTTGTTGACATTTTTACATTAGACATTACAGAGTTTCACAGAACAGTTGGATCAATTCTTGTCAATATTAACAGGAAGACAGTATTATTGAACTAAGAAGTCCTATTTTCATCGATGGATCTTCTTGTTTTCTATATATGAACTTTAATATTTAAGGCCAGAATGTTTAATTGAATAAAGTGGCAGTTTGTTTATTTTCATAAAAATAACTTTGCCATTACTGTAAAACTGAGCCTATTTTGCAACACATACTATCATACACATAATTTATATATTTATGTTTACATGTTATTTGTTTGTATAATATGTTAGTTTATATGTCAGCGGGTTGTGTTTAAGGTTGGGCGGAGTCCTCACAACAGAATATCCCACGTCATAGAGGGTCCGTTGTGGGCGTTTTCTATAGGTGCAATTTTCTTGATTGAAAATTTGCTGCGACAACTGTTGCTTTTGTGTTAGCTGTGAAGTCTGTAATTATTGTTATTTTTGTAATATTTCTTTGTTCTTTAGTTTTGTTTTGATTTGTTTGTAATTTGTTGGTCTAACCTTTTCTATCTTTCAGTTCTATTCACAATTTATATTCATATATTGTGACGTCATTTGTGTTGTTATTCTTTGCAGATTCAGTGATTATTTTCATTGATTTCCCTATTTGATTTATTTTGATTTCTGCAAACGTTCTTGTATTGTCAGTCCTATTTGTACTTTATGTATTCTGTTGGTTGACATATGTTTTATATAGGTATATTTCATAAGACACAATTGCCTGTGCACTGCACTTGGATTATGGTATAAACCAGTTCCTGATTATTATTACTATTATACAAGACCTTATTAAGGCTTGTGACCCACAGATATTGGGATAGTATACTGATTAATCAAGTCATTAAGAACTTGTGGTATTATTATTGGTTCAGGTGATTAGTATTATTGTTAGACATCATGTCTACATTAGAATACTTCATTACACAAGGGAAAGCCCTTGATAAGACTGGTCAACAATTAGAACAATGGGCTGTTGCTCAATATGACAAAGCATTAGCTGCAGAAGAGAAAAAAGCTGCTGCAGAAGAGAGAAAAGCTATGGCTGAAGAGAAAAGATTAGAAAGAGAAGCTGAGGCTGCTGCTGAACAAAAGAAATTGCAGATGCAGGTGGAGGAAAGGAGATTTGAAGCTGAACAAAAAAAATTAGAAAGAGAAGCTGCTGCTGAACAAAAAAGATTAGACAGTGAAGCTGAACAAAAAAGATTAGACAGGGAAGCTGAACAAAAAAGATTAGACAGTGAAGCTGAACAAAAAAGATTAGACAGGGAAGCTGAACAAAAAAGATTAGACAGAGAAGCTGAAGAAAAAAAAGCAATAAGAGAACATGAATTTGAGTTAGAGAAATTGAGATTGACAAGTATGAGTAATGTTAATCAGGCATCTAGTGGTAATGGTAAACCTTCTACTTACAAGGTTAAGGTTCCACCGTTCAATCAGTCCAGTGACGATATTACATTCTGGCTGGATAGATTTGAACGTTCTTGTCGTACACATAATGTGGATAAATCACAATACGCTAATCAATTATCAGAAAACTTGAAAGGTGAATCTTTGACTAGATTATGCCTTGTAGGAGAAGCAGATAAGGATAATTATGATGTCATTAGGGCGGCTTTGATAAAAAAATATCAGCTAAGTGAGGAAGGCTATCGCCTTTTATTTAAAACGATGGTGCCTGAGACGGGTGTAGAATTCTCAGCATTCACTGCAAAGGCACGTCTCACAGTTGATCGTTGGATTGAGCTTTCCAAAACAGAAAAAACGTATGAAGGACTTATGGATTTGTTGCTCAGAGATAAGATTATGTCATGTGTGAACAAACCTTTCCTTGAATTTATACATGAGCGTAAACCCAAATCTCTAAAAGAAATGGAAGAATATTGTTCCCAATATGTCACTGCACACCCCGACGTGACTTTTGGCAACACTAAGATTAAGGAGAGTATGCCAGTTGCTTCAGCAACACCATACAATCCCAATTATTCACACAGATTTCAGGGACCTCAAAACAGATTTGATAAAAAAGGTAACCATAATAGTTATCAAAACCAAGGTAACCAATCATTTCAGGGTTCTTCTTCAAAGAACTGGAGACGAGCTGATAGCTCTCGACACAGGGGTGGTCATAATTATAGGAATTTCCGTAGAGGAAGTAATTATAGAAACTATCAGGGTTATCCGTCTTGGAGTCAACAAGATCATAATTACAGAGATACTCATTATAATGAATATGATAATGGTAACCAAGGGAACTATGACTCAAACCCAAATAGGGGTTACAATAGAGGTAACAATAACTACAGAGGTGATAATAACCGAGGTAGATCTCAAAACAAAAGACATAAACCACATTTTCAGGCAAACTCTGCACAACAAGAGTCCCATGAAGCCTATAAACAGAGTAAAGATAATAATGATGCTAGTAATATGGCATGTGCCGCTTTTGATTTTGGGAGAGCATCTCAGTGCCCCCAATGCAAAACGTTATTTGAGCCAACCACAGTGTCTACTTTAAGCTGTGGCCATCCTCTTCCTGCTCTTCCGGCATCAGTCGCGCATGATGGAAGAGGTTCTCTTGTCTTACATAAGGGTTTAGTGAATAACAATCCAGTCTCTGTGCTATTTGATTCTGGATGCACCACAATTGGTGTTAGGCAGTCACTCGTAGATCCTTCCCGTGCCACTGGACAAGTAGTCAAATGTGTAACATTTGGCGGCACATTAGAGAAATACTCTACTGCTATCATTAGGATTGCTACTCCTTTCTTTACAGGAGATGTACACGCATGTCTTCTTCCGAATCCGATCGCTGACCTCATCATCGGTCGCATTCATGGAGTCAAAGAATGCACTCCGCAACAAATTTCCACGTGGGAAAGGCAAAACATGCAGATTGCTAACGATGTAGTCACTAGAGCTCAGGCTCTTAATATGCCTCAAACTTCATCTACTGAAGATAATGAAGTGCATAACCAAGATAATCCCTTGGTAATTTCTCGTGACTCGTTTATAAAACAGCAAGAAGATGATCCCACTCTGAAGAAATTCTTCATTCTTGCAACTAAAGGTGATCCGAATAAAGACACAAGTCGTAAATCGTGGATTACAAAGAAGAATGGCGTACTTGTACGTATGGTTCAAGACTCCATTACGTCAAGTCATTCTCAAATCCTGGTTCCCAAGAATTTGAGAGTTAAAATTTTGCAGCACGCTCACGACTCTCAGTGTGCTGGACACATGGGTTTTTCCCGTACTAAGTCAAGAGTCCTTGCGGCTTTCTTTTGGCCATTGGTAAACAAGGACATACGGATTTATTGTCGATCTTGTAAAGTATGTCAGGAAGTTAAATCCAAAGGTCCACGGCATGCTGCACCCATTCAGGCGGCGGACATTCCTATTCGGCCGTTTCAAAAAATGGCCATAGACATTATTGGTCCATTTAAGATCAAGTCTGCCAGAGGACATCAGTTTATCTTGACGTGTGTTGATATGTGCACACGTTGGCCAGAGGCTATTCCTCTGAAGAGCATTACTACTGCTGATATTGCAGATGCTCTTTGGCTTATATTTTCTCGTCTGGGGTTCCCCGGAGAGATATTGTCAGACCATGGCACCCAACTAATATCAGATACCATGTCTCAAGTAATGTCTACTCTGCAGATAGATAGATCTTTAAGTAGTATCTACCATCCAATGTCTAATGGTATGGTCGAACGCCTTAATAGAACACTTAAAAACTTACTGGGGAAGATAACTGAGGATCATCCTCAAGACTGGGACAGAGTTTTACCTGCGGCCCTCTTCGCTTACAGAGAGGTACCCAATGAACATACGGGATTTTCTCCCTTTGAACTCGTCTTTGGCGCGCGTCCGCGTGGCCCTATGTCGTTGCTTCACGATCTCATAACATCTGACAATATTGACGATGACACAAAGTCATCCTACGAATATGTCATCGCGTTGAGACAAAAGATTATCGAAGCATGCAAATTAGCAACTTCTTCTTCTGAATTTGCGAAACAGAAGGCAAGGCAATTTGCCAATAAGAAGAGATGCTTACGACAACTTTGTCCTGGTGACAAAGCATTTGTATTACTACCTTGTAGGGAAAACAGATTACTTATTTCTTGGAAAGGTCCGTACGATATAATATCGAAAATTTCCGATGTCGACTATATTGTCGATATTGATGGGAAGCATAAAACCTTCCACATCAATATGCTTACTGAATTCCATGAACGTCCGGATTATTTGCAACCCATTTTCCAAGCAACGGACAATTCTCCAGTACAACATGGTCATTACTCATCACTGTCCGTGATACAGGATGAGGAAACAAGTTTTTCAGATGTAAATCTTCCTCTTCCAATGATCCCACTTCATTCTAGTGAATCATGGAAGAACGTTACTGTCTCTCCTGATTTGTCTCTAGGAGAACAGCGACAAGTTTCAACTATGTTGCAAACATTTCAGGATGTACTCACTGACATCCCTGGACAAACGAATGTCATTGAACATGACATTGTTCTAACTGACCATACTCCTATTAGGGTTAGACCTTATCCTATACCTATACATTTTCAAGCACAGGTCGAGAAAGAGTTGGATGAGATGATAGATTTGAAAATAATCGAACCATCCACCTCTGCATATTCTTCGCCGATGGTTATTGTGCGTAAAAAAGACAATAACATACGTCTTTGCGTTGACTATCGAAAATTGAATCAAGTAACGAAGTTCGATGCCGAACCTATGCCTTTACTGGAAGAGCTACTTACTCGACTCTCCAAATCTCATTTTTTCACTAAACTTGATTTGTCTAAAGGATATTGGCAAGTTCCTTTATCTGAACGCGCCAAACCTCTCACGGCTTTTTCAACACCTAGAGGTTTGTTCCAATGGAATTTTATGCCTTTCGGTCTTATGAACGCACCAGCTACATTCGTACGCATGATGCGCCGAATCCTATCTTATCGGTCAGATGTCATTGCATATCTAGACGACATCTGTCTTTTCAGCGATACTTGGGAAGATCACTATTCAGGGTTAGATGAATTGCTGTCTACTTTGCGTGAGCACAACCTGACAGCGAAACCCTCTAAAGCCTATATTGGTTTTAGCGAAATTTCTTTCCTAGGCCACCGAGTTGGTCATGGTTTCCTAAAGACAGAGGACCATAATACTAGTAAGATACTTAACATCTCAATCCCTAAGACTAAAAAACAGGTGAGAAGTCTGTTAGGTCTTATTCAATTTTATGGCAGATTCATTCAGAATCTATCCTCTATCATGGCACCTCTCTCAACACTTCTAAAGAAAGGTTCGCCTAATGTGGTCCACTGGTCTCAGGAATGCCAATGCTCTCTGGATAAGATTAAAACATTGTTTTCAACACCACCTATTTTAGTGCTACCCACTAAAGATAAGACATTCGTTCTTCGTAGTGACGCTTCATCCACTGGGATTGGAGCGGCACTAATGCAAGAGTACTCTGGAACTCTGCATCCTGTAATGTATATTTCCAGAAAACTTAATGCGGCAGAAAGGAATTATTCGGTTTTAGACCGTGAGCTATTAGCTATGGTTTGGTCGATCCTCAAACTACAGAGATTCCTTCTAGGCGCACATTTCATAGTAGAAACCGACCAAAAAGCTCTTACTGCTATACAGAGTAAGAATTTGAAGAGCTCGAGGTCTACTCGATATGCAATTGCTCTTCAACCTTTTCATTTCTCTGTGCGAGCTATTCGTGGATCAGATAATGTGATGGCAGACATTCTGTCAAGATGCCCACATGATTCCACATAACTATTAGGGCTTAGACTTCTTGATATGTCTAGTTCTATAGTAGTTCCTTTTCTATATCATGATAGATACACATTTGTAATTTAATAATATAATGATTGTATCACTACATAGCGGTTCATTGATGTTTATTCACCGCTGTGCTTTGATGATTTTTTCTTCATAAATCATAAATTTAAGATATCTAATACGAAATGATGATATGAATTTTTTAGGCATTGTGTAATTGCCAGAATTGTATTATACTTTGATGACACCTTCCTGGAAAAATATACTTGTAGAGAAATAATTTCTCTCAGTTTATGAGACACATTCTCACCAGTCGCTCCATAAGTCGACTTAGCCTCATATTAGGCGTTATAGGTATTCCTGATATTTTCATCTGCGCATTATTCATGCGTTGTGAGCCTATTGTACGTTGCTCCTAGATGTATTTCAAAAAGAAAAAAAATGTTCCATTTTTTTTCCCGGGAGGTGTGGTAAGACTGTTACGTGCAGTCTTTGATATCTTACAATATTATACATTGGTATACTTGTTATGTTCGCAAATATTTTGTAAACAAAATAGTTATTTTTTAGTGCTTAAGGAAAAGTCATTATTGAGTTACTTCCCTTGAAAGTTGTGTCGTCTCTTTCGATCGAACTCCGCGGATGAATCCAGTTTTACTGCGATTTATTCTTTGTTTGGGTAGTAATAGATTGTTCTTGCTTCAGAATATCTATGGCCTGAATTTATGTGTATTGTTTGTCTGAGTAGGACGAGTCTGTCTTATATCTGTATATCTTTACATATCTAAGTCGAACTATATGTTCTGTTGTCTATAGAGAGGTCAAAGGCTATTCGGCGGATGTGTCGCGAGAGAGGTGTGATTCGGCTTCGTCCTGATGTTGACTGTGTTTTTCTATGTCGGCTTGTCGCCGGAAAAAGTGATCTCAGTATTTGTGGGGAAAGTGATAGTCGTCTAGACCTATCGTGTATGCTTTACCCCAGTGTTTATTCTTATTGCCAAGGAATGGCAGAATCATATTTCTGATACCAAGGTAATAAAAGATACTCTTATGAACTCTCGTACGAAGCCACCATTTTCGATAGGTACGATTTGAATGTCTAAGAGAATATATTTGACTCGATGAAAACGACTTCGATTCCTAGCAGCACTATATCCTGTAGAATGCAGTCAATTGTTCATGATCAAATCTACAGAGCAATGAAATGTTTAATGAATGACTAACTTTAGGACAGATTCATTATCTGTATCCAAACGTGAGTGACAGCTCACGAGTGAAGCCATCTTGGAACCAAACATGTAGTGACTTTCAAGAAGAGAAAAGGGATGCCCGTATTATCGCTTGATTAGTCCAGAGATCACTGCTACACATGAGAACCCATTGCTAGCGGTTCAATATTATTATATGAAAAAATATGTGCTGAACATTATGTTGAAGAATCGTCGCTAGACGAGATTAGGTTTAGAAGCCATCTGAAATATTGTTTATAAGCTGACGTGCTTAGTCAGTGAAGTCAGATGATATATATATGTATGGGCAATACTGAGTGCTTGGCTACTGACAGTCCATTATACTATTATTCTACATGAGTGCCCATGTAACATTGCAAGACCATTTATCCACTGTACCATGATGTATTATGCCAACCTGTGATTTGTCACTATCTGTGCTGTCGAGTGTGTACGTCCAATTAAACTAGTAAAGGTACACAGTCGTTGGTGTCGATGACTTCCAGCCATACATGAGTGTGAGAAAAGAACATTTTCAACACCACGAACTCTTCTTATCATTCGCATATTATACACTCAATCTATGTCTACACACCACTGCGTAGGTCAAGTTGACATTCCATACTCAAACCACGAGCAACAAAACAACACAGTATTTAACTCTGGTGAGGTTCGAGTGAGCTTCAGATCTTTCAGCATGTCTCTTGCTCAGGGCAAGGGTCTTGTATTAAGAGTTTATCAACTTCGTTGCTGACCTTTGTCTTCCAGCACACACCCATCATTAACACCACTGATTGCTGGGATTGTAGCACTGGTTTGTGTACACTACAGTGGAGCAAACAACACCATATATTTATCAGTGGGCTTGAACATCAATTTAAAGAAGTCTGAGGTCATGACGCTCAATGTGAGCAACCCTGAGCCCGTATCAGTAAGGAATCAGCAACTGGTACAGACAGATACCTTCACATACCTAGGAAGCATAGTAACACCAGACAGTGGGGCAGGCAAAGACATCAACATCAGAATGAATAAGGCAAGAACAGCCTTCTTTAGCCTAAATAACATCTAAAAGTCCTCCCAATACAGCACAAGCACAAAATTAAGATTATACCAGTGTTGCGTGCTTTCTGTGCTTCTCTATGGTGCGGAATGCTGGAGAGTCACAGAGAAGGAAATGCCAAAATTGTCCTCTTTTCACACAACATGCCTAAGAAAAATTCACCGAATCTTTTGGCCGAATACCATCACCAACCAAGATCTGCTTACTCGTAGCAAGCAAGAGGACATGCATACCATCATAGCTGGCAGACGCTGGAGCTGGGTTGGTCATGTCCTCAGAAGAGACCCCGATGCCATCACAAGAACAGCTATGCTTTGGACCCCTGAAGGAAAGCGAAAGAGAGGCCGACCAAAAACAACTTGGCGGAGGACTGTGGAGGCTGAGATGCAAAGAATGAACCAGAGTTGGGGCACTGTACGAAGGATGGCCACCGACCGTGCAAAGTGGAATCAATTTGTTGTTGCCCTACAAGACGCCACTAGGCGTGATGGCCACTGACTGCTTTGACGGTCGGTGGCTAAGGATCGAAGACCAACGCGGTGACCTAAAAATGAAATTTCGTGAAAACCCACGAAAGCTTTCGATGGTTTAGCCGTTAAGTTACATGACCGTAAAGTGGACAGTAATGTTTTCAATCCAGTAATATGTTCATCCCATGTGTCCTTAAAGAGACAAATGTCATCAATGTATATAATGACATCGGGACGATGAGATAGTATGCGACGCATCATGCGTACAAATGTAGCCGGTGCGTTTACTAAACAGAATGGCATAAAATTATATTGTAATAATCCACGTGGAGTAGAAAAAGCAGTGAGTGGTTTTGCCCTTTCTGTCAATGGTACTTGCCAATATCCCTTTGAGAGATCAAGTTTAGTGAAGAAAGTGGAGTTAGACAGTTTGACCAATAAATCTTCCAACAACGGTAATGGTTCCGCGTCAAACTGGGTAAGTTTGTTTAACTTTCTATAATCCACACAAAGACGGATATTGTTATCTTTTTTTCTAATTATTACCATAGAACTAGAATAAGGTGATGTAGATGGTTCAATTATTTTTAATTTTAGCATCTCATCCAATTCCTTATCAACCTGAGAACGAAAGTGCAAAGGGATAGGGTATGGACGGATTCGAATAGGTGTGTCGTCAGTCAATAGAATGTCATGCTGAATAACTGACGTACGCCCTGGAATGTCAGTGAGAACATCTTGAAATGACCTAAGAACAGCAGAAACTTGCTGATGTTGATCAGCCGAAAGATCAGTAGAAATAGTCTCGTCATTCCAACTTTTAGTGGGATGAAGTGGTACCACCGGTATGGGTAATGTTACATCATGAAAAGAAGATTCTTCTTCTTGAATTACAGACAAAGAAGAATAGTGTTGGATAGGAGGTGTAGGATCATCAGTAGCTTGAAATACTGACTGAAGATAGTCAGGACGAGAGTAGTATTCCTTTAACATATTGATATGAAAGGTTTTATGTTTTCCCATGACATCGACAACATAATCGACATCTGAGATTCTCGATATTATTTTAAAAGGACCTCTCCAGGTAATAAGTAGACGATTCTCTTTACAAGGTAGTAAGACATATGCCTCATCACCAGGAAGAAGCTGGCGAAGACGTCTATACCTGTTAGCAAAAAGTCGAGCTTTTTCTATAGCTTGTTCTGATGATGTGGTAGCTAGTCTACACGCATCTATAATTCTTTTCCTTAAGAAATCACATACTCGTAAGAAGATTGAGTTTCATCTGTGATATTCTCTTCATTAAGTAGGTCGTGTAATAACGACATTGGACCTCGCGGTTGAACGCCGAAGACCAATTGAAATGGAGAAAACCCCGTGGCTTCATTTTGTACTTCACGATATGCAAAAAGAGCAGCCGGTAGGACTCGATCCCAATTTTCAGGATGGTCCTGAGTAATCTTTCCTAACAATTGTTTGAGTGTCCTATTCTGACGCTCAATTAATCCGTTGGACATGGCATGGTAGATCGCACTAAGAGATCTATCTGTGTCCAATAAATTCATGACCTGGGACATAGATTCAGATATGAATTGAACAACATGATCAGATAAGATCTTCCGAGGAAAACCTATGCGTGAAAAAATCAACCACAATGCCTCTGCAACACTAGAAGATGAAGTATTCTTCAGAGGTATGGCCTCAGACCAACGAGTACGGTACACATATCAATGCAAGTGAGAATATGTGTATGTCCTCTGGCTGATGGTTGCATAGGACCAATTATATCAATTGCCATTTTCTCAAATGGACGAATCGGAATGTCTGCAGCCTGAATCGGAGCTGCGTGGTATAAACCACGTACGTTGACCTCCTGACATGTCACACAGGAGCGGCAGTAGATATTGACATCTCTATGAATGTCTGGCCAATAGAATGCCGACAGCACTCTAGATTTGGTTCTAGAAAACCCCATATGGCCCGCACATTGAGAGTCGTGCGCATGATGTAATATATGAGCTCTCATGGCCGTAGGTACTAAGATTTGAGAACATACGGATGAATCAGTATCTCGTATCACTCTCACCAATACACCATTCTTTAATATAAATCTATGTTTAAATCCTGTATTTGTATTATTAACAGTCCTATTAGCCAACTGAAAATTTTTTTTATCTAAGCATCATTTTTTTGTAAAGTTATAAATGACTCCCGGGAAATAGGATTGTCAACATCATCATTATCGTTAACCGTAGGTACTGCAGGTGTATTCTGCAACATATCATGAGCTTGTGCTCTAGTCACAACTGCATTTGCAGTATGTATATGTCGCTCTTCCCAATTAGCAATTTGCTTTGGGGTACACTCTTTTATGCCATGTATGCGACCCAATATTATGTCGCTAACTGGAGCCGGGAGCAAACAGGCATGAATGTTTCCTGAAAAAAATGGAGTGTGAATATTAACAATAGCAGTAGGGAACGTTTCCACAGTGCCTCCAAACGTGAGACATTTAACTGTCTTTCCAGTAGCACATGCAGGGTCTACCAAAGAGTTTCTGACGCCGATCGTGGAGCAGCCTGAATCAAAAAGAACAGAGCATGGAATAGAATTTTAAAAAAATCCTATTTAATTTAAGGCTTCCTGTTCCATCGTGAGTAGCTGACGTGGCCGTGCACACTGCTGGTAGACTGGGTAACACATGTCCGCAACGGAGCGTCGTGATCGCCTTGGGCTGGAACAGAGTTTTACATTCCTGGCAACATTTTACCTGTTAATAATCAATAGAGCAAGACATTGCATTATGTGTGTCACTATTCGTGTTATGCTCTTTGTTACCTTGTGTGTCAATCATAGCTACATTAGATTGATGGCATGGCCCCCTGCTAGAAGATCTATCTCTTCGTCGCGATCGATTCTGACTATCATTTCTAAAATTGCCATTATTATCATTTCTGCTTGGATTACCATATTGGTTAGAACGCCAATTATTGTTATCACTGTTATGGATTTGACCGTATGATCTATTTCGAGAACCATGTTTATTGTTAGCAAACTGCGATTTAGATCGCCAGTGTTGTTTACAATTGTCTCCTTGATTTTCTTCAAAATTATTGTTATCAAAATCTCGTGATCTGTGAGATTGACCCCAAGAATTGTTATATGGAAAAGATTGCTGAAATTGTTTCCCCTTATAAAAATTAAAAGAATTGAAATTCTCGTTATTTCCCTTTCTATAGTTTCTGTCATTACTTAAAGAGCGATGGCGTCTGTGATAATCTTGTTGCACAGCAAAAGCAACAGGAAATTCATCTTTAACATGGGAATTGCTAAATTCCATGTTCGAATGGGCAGTGCAGAATTGTAAACAATTTTCTTCCATTTCATCTAAATTTTTCGGTTTCCGTTCGTGTAAGAACGCAAGGAATGACGGATTAACTGAAGACATGATCTTATCACGCATTATTAAGTCAAAGAGAGCGTCATACGATTTTTGTATCGTGGATAATTCAATCCATCTTTCTAGAGTGAGACGTATTTGTGATATAAACTCACTAAAATTCTTTCCGTTCTGTGGAAGAAGAGATTTAAATCGCATCCTATATTGATCCTCAGTCAATTGGAATTTTTTCAAAAGAGCAGCTTTGATAACATCATAATTATTTTTGTCATCAGATTTAACCATATTATAAACTGTCAATGCTTCACCTGTAAGTAGCCTATGTAAATGTGTACAGTATTGTGATTTTTCAATGTTATAGCATATTACATAGTGATTCAAATCTATCAAGATAGAATATCACGTCGTCCGATGGAGGAGTGAATCTAGGTAATTTTAAGTTTACCTATTTGTTATTTTCATGTTTAGATGAAGTTTGACCTTCATGAGACTTTTGCATACTAGCCTCATGAGCTAATCGAAATTGATTAAATTCTATTTCCTTCATCTCTTTTTCATGTTGAATCTGAAGGTGATATTTTCTTGTATTTTCTTCAGCTAACAATCTCCTCTCTTCCATTTCCTTTTGCTTACTTTCCAATTCAAGTTTAAGTAGTCTTTCTTTTTTCTCGTTTTCTTCAGCCTGGAATTTAAGTTTTTTTCTCGTTTTCTTCAGCCTCCAATCTTTTCTGTTCTGCCTCGAATCTTTTCTGTTCTGCCTCGAATTTCCTCTTCTTTTCATTTTCCTCAGCTTCAAATTTCTGATTTTCTAGTCTTAGAGTTTCTAACCTCTGAGCTTTTTTCATATTCCGAAAGTGCAAATGCTTTTGACTCTTCAGGAGTCATCTGAAGGGCTTTTGCCTGTTTGATAAAGTAATCTAATGAATACATTATAATCACCAGTAGTTACTATACTTTTTCCTTTAACTATTTACTTAACTAATCAACAATTACTTTTTCATTTAGTATGTGTAACACGTTCCTGTCCAACAACGGCACTTAAATATGACTTAATTATTCAATATATTACTAATCAATAAATTATTTTAACCAATGAAATATTATGAAAAGACAAAAGCAATAGACAATAGCAACAATCGTGACGGGACAAGATAATCAATGACAACCAAAAACAGTCGCAGAAATCAAACAAGTAAGAATGGAAAAATAAGAACTAATTATGCAAAAGATGCACCGAAAACTGCGATAATATAATTAAACAAGACAATTGACAACACAGTGTAAAAACACAAAGGTGTAAAAAACTAAATGATAGCAAGGTGAGACTGGACGAATATTACAAACAAAATACATCATAAAACTAAAGTACGTATACAAAATTACTGACAAAAACGACAATGAAAACTTGACAATACAACTAAACAGTCAGGTGTCATGGACAACCAGACACAGTGGATCTAAAATCCATCGACACATACGTGTCGGAACATTTCCACTGCGGGAAATCTGTGAAATAAATCTAAAGACCAGTCACGAAGGCCCTGGTGTGAAGCTGGGATGCATCCTCCGTGACTCACCTTTCCCAACCTCCCGCAACAACCATGGAACATATAACATGCAACACGAAAAATATAACAATAGACATGTCCAAGAGCGGCTCAGCTAACGTAAGACGGTACCGAAAACAACAGCGTAATACTCATCTTTTGATAAGAGATAATTCCCAGGATTGTCGAGTCTTGCAATCCGGCGCTGTAATACCGAGTAAGCTCACACAACAAGTGGCAGAGTCCGCAAATGAAGGAAGTAGTAGTAGTTCTTCTTGACCTTGGACAGCCGTTAGATTTGAACTCCAAGACGCTGAGTTTCCATGTGAAGGTCAACGTTGACAAATGAGATAATAGGTTGTATTTCAAAGTTCCGGATGTCGACTTGAAGATGTAAATCGATTCAAACGTTCAATGCGTGGATCGTTCCTTTGTATCTAAGATAGACCACAGTCTGGCCCACCAAGCTGTAACCGCTTATTTCTTGGGTGTGAACCACTGACTAGAGGACATCGATGGAGTCGTAATGTTGTCGGTCCACAATAAGGCGGTTATCTTTAGACTTGAAAATATACGCGAATGTCGTTTTCCTGAAAATGTGAATTCGGGAACTTCAACAAATGGGCACATCAACTAGTGCCAATACTGACATGGAAGAACTCATCATGTCAACTTGTCACAACATTTTTATTTGGACGAAATACGTAGACGAGAAAAACAGGAAACAGTACTTGCACAATGGTTTCACAGTTCAAAAATACATGGAGCATATGTAGATACAGTACTGGCAGGATCATAGTTCCTTCATATAATATAACGGTTTGACCTTGCGTAAATGTTACAACCTCTAAGGTCAACCATACAATAAATCTTGGGATGCATATTTCGACCCTGTCCTCTAACATTGTTCTGGTACATATTTAGACTGGTATTTTTAAACATTTATGATTCCTGCATACGTTATGTATGAAATGACAACAAGAAGGTTAAGTCCGATACTTGGTTAACCTCTCTTCATCGCCGTGTCACGTACGACGGCGTTCCAATAATTCATGTCAATAAGACGAAATGTGGAGCAATAAAAAATCCTTTAGAACATTAGGATACTTTCAGTGCAGTACCAAGTTGATCCATTATAGCCCCTTGGCGAGAAGGGACTAGCTAGATTCCAACGAAGGATACCGACACTAAAGTCAAATAATATATATTCAATTATTACAATAACTGGAAGTGACTTACGTATCGTGTAAGTCGACAATGGCTTCTATTAAGAAGTCATGTCCCAGAATACTCTTGCCCCAAAACCGATGAGCACACAATCAAATATCCACAGACTCCATGTCTGGCATGAGATGCGGCTTGCTTCATCAACGCTCATACGTTATCTGGCTTGTTTGGTAACAAGCGCGTCCGAATTCCCATACACAAAATTGTGCATATACGAGCGCGACAAATAACATTTACAAAATCTAACAACCACATTAGTTGGTGCGTCCTCACTTAACAAAAGTAGGACCTGATGACTACTTGAGAATGTTAAGGACTAATAAAGGAGGCAACAGTCTGACAGAGTGAATTCTCACACTTCAGGCCCAGAAACTTAGCCGAAGAAACACTGTCCCAGGGGAAACTGTAGACAGCTGTCTGCTCCCCTGTCTGACGGAATGCATTCTAACGCTCTGCATCTCGTGTAGGGACTGACACGTTATGCAATACACGCGTACTTAGTTTTGAGAAAAGAAACAGGTAAACGTTAGAATGGGAAAAATAAAGTTGTTTTCGCAAACGAACTAATGCGAAAACCAAGAAAATGATAATAGAGCGATAATAATATAGAGGACAACGGGTAGAATGAGAAAAGAAATATAGAAAATTTATAGATCATAATCTCTGTGACACTGATACTAATCCTACACTGTAAGGTCTGCTACTTTAATCATCCCACAGTTTGTAAGTTTTATTTGGTGAATGAGTTAGGATGAACCACCATTGCCTTCATAAAGGACTTATCTTTAGACCGGTTCTACTGCTGTTCTGTCAATAGTAGTCAGGTTCACCAACTTTGTGACTCCTGGCTGAGATGATGGGGTCTAGCTCCAGGTATATGTGGAGCCCTCAACTCCCACAAGCTCCTCTTCTCAATTGAGACAGCCACGAGGTAAATTTGTGATATAACCCTCAGGTAAATAATTTCACACACACACAAGCTGACTGGCCGTAAAAGGGTTCTTAGCCCATCTTTATCAGTTCAGACGGCAAAGGCTTGGTCCTACTGTCTCTTCAGCTCGGCGTGGTCTTTATGTTTCAATGGCAAATAATCACAAGCGGTTGTTACTATTTATGGAATCCCACCCAACCAATCAGATGAAAAGTCAAAAAGTTAATTTTTGAGACTAGTAAATTAGGCGGTTCTAAGCGTGTTTGTTTAATCTGACCAAATTTGAATATTTTATATCATAGTTATTTGTGGAACGATTTTAATTATCAAAAGTGATAATTAAACGGCCAATTAATCTCTATCGTTCTATATAGTTTGCCTTTAGTTATTCCTTTGCATTTCAATCTGGGTAATTTTTAAGTAATTAAATAGTGCATTACACTGATGTGAAAATATCACTAAATTAAATTTTTCTAAGTTAATATAATTTTATTATGAGGGGATCTTTATGTTTATGTGTTAAGCAATATCAGATCTATAATTCGAGATATCCCTTTCATTTTAATTATCTTTAGTTATTAAGAAAAAAAATTATCTACATTCAGTCACAAACACAAAATAGACATTATTTCCACGTTAACCTTTTCTTATCACTACAAGAAATGGAAACGATTTGATTAGTTGTTACATTTGTACTATGCTCTTAGATAATTTTTAGGGTGGGCGGTAACTTTTGACTTGTTTCCTAGACAAATTCAAATATTACTAGATAAATTGTTGGCGGTACATTTGACTGGACCCTCAGACAAATTTCAAATATTGTAGTTATTTATAGATTTAAAAATACGTTAACTAGTTTTTGAACGGGGAATTTTTGAACGTGTTGTCATACAGATTCACTTCACGACATCTGAAAATTAGTACGATGAAAACCGTATTTTCTGCAAAAATTAACTGCTTACTGAAACACCAGTAGAAAGATACATACGGAAATAATGATCAACCACAATAGGTTTTTAGCTATAAATGCTTTCATTACTGCATGCATTTTAAGTGTAGGTAACTCCTCTCTCCAAACAAACAAAAATAACCCACAATGACTACATAAATAAGGTGATGTGATTATAACCAATGTGTTAGGCAGTCTACATTAGTTTGATAAAACCAGAGATGTGTTCTATGCAAATCTTAAGATTAGAATCACCTTACAAATCATAAACAGCAGCTGTTGTACGTTCCTCTCTAACCAGCAGGCAGTCTTAAGAAACAACTTTATATGCTTTGAAATCCCCAGAATCTATAAGAAGTCTCTAGGTAATAATGTAACTGATCCAAAACAGAAATCTGCATTATCAGCACTGTATGACTTGACTGTCACCAATATCAAGCTGAAAAGTCTGAACATATATTAAACAAATTTAAGCAATAAATGATACAGCAATTACTCGTTGATGGTCTCAGCCTCCTCTTTGTGAGCTTTCCTCTTTGCTTTTTCCTTCAATCGCTTCTCTCTCTCCTACTCTTTAACGCGCAAGACCTCATCATCTATCTCGCAGTGCTCTCAGGCATGAAGCTGATGTGAACAATATTTTTTAGTTTGTGGGAAGTTCTTTTGGTAACACTGCATCGCTTCCAGGTAGTAGTCCACACAGTAATCCCTTCTTTTCAGAGGAATTTTTGCTTTATTTAGCTCCTCTCTTGTGGCCTTAACTGTTATGTCCTTGCCACCATTCGGAAATGAAACAAAGGATCGAAGTTGGAGGGCTTACGAGCGTCTGGCGCAGTGTCGGGATGCGTAACACGCTCTGTGCCGGTCAAAAATACAGCATTTACCAATGTACAATGAGGTACTGTCATAAAATTAACCGTGATACAACGTTAAAATATCTCCAAAGATAAAATGTAGGGATAAAAACTAATGCATAAGCTACTAGAATACATGATCGCCCACGCCGCGGGTCACCACCCGCCATGGAAATTAAATTGTTAGACGTGAAGGCAAAACGTTTACCCTTGGAGCGGGATGAGAACGGAGATCAGAAGGAAAAAATATGACTGAACACGTGCTTGAAACTAGCAAGGCTAACAAGACACAATTGGTGGGGCAAGGAAAAAAATTCACGTCCCCAAGTTGACACAAAGTAAGAAATGGACACGAAATGGACATTAGCGCTGGATCGAGACAGTCATTTCTTGGACGATTTTTCGATACTTGGCCTTTATTTGAATTCAGCGGCAAAACGCATTACAGAAGCTGCTAGAAAATATTTGAAAAGTAACTTTTTCTTAATAATAATGTTAGGAATATAAAACCTAGCTGGCCGGATGGCCCATCTTGAGCAGTGAAATAATATGCTTTCATTTATACAGACGGATAGATAATAAGAAAGATATTGACAAAAGACTGTGTTGTTCATATCAGCGAGCGACTGCATTGAAACAAAAAATGTCCCTAATTTTCAAAAACTGCAGCCTTGAGACTCAAAGTGCTAAAATCTAGTTGGAATGAAAGAGATGGGATGGGCTGGAGAATTGTGGCTAAAAATAACTTTAAAGGCAAAATTGTGTAGGGGAAGGCAGAGTTGGTTAAAAAAACAAGTGTGTTTTTTTTGTGTGAAACGCAAGTAGAGACGGACGGACCAACAGACAATAAGGCATACTTGACTGAG
This sequence comes from Oreohelix idahoensis, assembly GCA_024509875.1. NCBI lineage: Eukaryota > Metazoa > Mollusca > Gastropoda > Stylommatophora > Oreohelicidae > Oreohelix > Oreohelix idahoensis. The sequence continues at coordinate 432,148 of JAMPIV010004033.1, forward strand.
GTATGACTGAAATGACTTTTTGGTAGGAGGTTTGAATGTGAAAAGAAAAAGGCGGGGATTTGCCATAGATGAATATATTATCGGCGCTCAGACGCGCATTTTTGCCATTCGTCATAAGTTGTCCTAGTAGACACAGTAAATAATACAGGGGTGTATTCCCAGAAGCGAATTGAAATATTTAGAGGGACGCCATACTAAAGCCAGCAGCTCAGCTGAGTTTTGCTAGCAGTTAACTGTGTTCTATATTCATAATTCTGGTAAGACTGAAAGTATTTCTTTGTATATCTTAATATTTGTTTAATGTTTCGAGTGATTTGATACTGCCATATCAAAATCTATCCCTTACAACAAGTAAGGATTCGCTCTAGACCCCCCGCCCCAGTTCAGGGTCTAGAGACAAATAAATACATAAACTCCAGCAAGGATTATGAAGGACGGATCAAGTGTTGAGATCAGTGAAACATATCACCTATCCTATTCTATGGCAGGAAGCTAATGAACATAATTCAGAATATGTAATCTGGGGAAACTTATCCTATGTGAAACCAACTTGGTAAGATGTGTTGTATGGTCAAAGAGATCTGACCCGTCTATGTGGTGTTGTTGTGTGTAGTGTTGTGTCCAGAAATGGTTTAAAGGATGGAATTCTGACACATGACCAATACTTTTATTGCAGAGCTGTGAGTTTTTATTTGGCACCAATGTGGTGTCAAATGATGAGTTGAATAATACAAGAGTGGACCCGTGCAGTTTATATTTTGGCAGAGCAGCCTTATATTGCCCCCAAGCACGGAGAGGTGGGGCCACCAGATTCCAGCACCAGAGCTACTCATTCAAGCTACGTGAGCGTCTGGCTTGCTGAGAATTCACCAACTCAACTTATTGTCTAACACACCCATTAAATTTCCATCAATAAAGGGACAATGTGTAGTCGCCATAGACAGGGAGTGATGAGGCCACCCCAACAGCACATCCATTAATGGTTCTCCCAGATAGATTACACCTATAAACAGTAGTAATATTAACTAGCATAGTAAAATACATATGTACACACCTTTTATTTATTATGTCCTATTCATGCATTTCATTCATAATTGCAAAACCTTTCATATGTTCTGACCAAAATAAAACCTTGGTTCAGAACAAATAAATTTTAAAAAAATTTACTATCCAAATTTTACACAGCTCGAGTTAGTTCAGTGTGTTATAACATTTTATTACTATTAGTAGACTTGTTAAATATCTGTGTGTGTGTATGTAAACTACCACAACACATTACTTATCAGTACCCTAGAATTTTAACGTAGCCACATTCATTAGTAAAAAAAGATAGGTGTGAGGTCGTAGTGGTAGCAAGAAGGGCCTTCTGTAAATTCACAGCTACATTTATCTCAGGAGCCTTCACAGCTGACCTCATGCATCACACTAAGTAATATCACAATCATACAATACCATCAAAACCACTACATATATTGGGGGCTCGTCCGGGATAATTAGCCTATCAATAATATTTGGATCTCCTGGGGGGAGAATTAAATTAGGGGAACACGTTATAAAAATTAAAAGTGTCCCTTAAAATTAAAAGTGAAAATAAAAGTTGGTGAATCTTCACAGCCAGTGATAGTTAATTGATTAATTAATTAATTAGAATTATTTTAGACTAGATTAATTATAATTACTTTAGTGGTTGTAAATTTTATCTTGCACATTGCTAGAGTTGTTTAAAAAGTATGGCGCAGCTAGCCAAATTCAGATCAGCTGCTGTGCTAACGGCAAAGGATATGGGAATGGATGGTCAGATTTTAATTCAATATGTAACGGCTGAATGTGATAAGTATATTGAACGGGAAGAAAGAAGATTAGAAAAAGAGGCCGAAAGAAAATTAGAGTCTGAAAGATTAGCTGAAGAGAAGAGGTTACAAATTGAGGCTGAGACTAAGAAGTTACAAATTGAGGCTGAGATTAAGAGGCTGCAGATGGAGGCTGAGGCTAAAGCATTAGAGGCAGAAGAAAAACGACAGCAAAGGGAGGCAGCAGACAAAAAGGCCGAAAGGGAGGCAGAAGATAAAAGATTGACTGCCGAAAGGGAGACAGAAGATAGAAGGTTGCAAAGGGAGCACGAATTACGACTAAGGGAGCTGGAATTACAAGGCCAGGCTCCTGAAAATGGTGCCAGCCCTTTTGCCTCAGATGCTACGCCCAGTCTGGGAGCCTCAACATCAGCTATGGGGTTTCATTTAGACCATTTTGTTGAGAAAGACGATGACATAGAGGGGTACCTAGGACGTTTTGAGTTATTAGCTACTACATATGGGTTAGAGAGAGAGAGGTGGAGTTTAAAGTTATCACAGGGACTGAGAGGTACTTCTTATGAAGTCTTCGCAAAAATGAACAGAGAAGACCAAGACAATTATGACATGTTAAAGCAGGCTTTGTTATTGAGGTACGAAAAAAATGGTGAATTTTATCGTAAGAAATTTAGAAATGCCAAACTGTTGTCTGGGGAGACATACCACCAATTCTCTGCCAGACTGGAAACCTATTTGGAGAAATGGACTGCTCTGGGGAAGACCCAAGATCTTAAAGAGATGATCATGATTGAGCAATTGAGAGAGTCCATGGCTCCAGACATGAGAAAATTTCTCATGGAACAAGGTGCAGAGAAGTTGGGGGAAATTTTAAATGTTGCTGAGAGGTATCAGGCAGCTCAGGCAGAGGTAAGTGGGGCTAAAAAGAAGCACATAGACAATTTTAAAGCTCCACAGCAATTTAATAAATTTGATAATAGAGAGCAGGGAAATAAAGGTAGGACAAACTTTGAACGGCCAAGAAATGACTACCGAGACAGAAACTCACAGTTCAATGACCAAAAATCCAATGAAAGAAAACCGTTTAACCAAGGAAAAAGATGGTGTAAATGGTGCAAGAAAGATAACCATAACACCGAATTTTGTAGAAGGAAACCTTCAAACATTGCTGCAATGAAGTCGGGGACTCAAAGATTAAAGGTTAATCCTAATGGACAGCAGGAACCTTATCACCCCCCAGTTTGTGAGGATGTTATTTGTAATGGGGTCACCATAAGGTGCCTTTATGATACAGGTTTGGATTATGATTCAGTTGTGAAGTCTAGCCTAGTGGACCCAAGTCAGTATACCACAGAAACAGTGGAAATACAAGGGGCAACTAAGGACATACCACTCATGACACTTCCCATCGCAAGGATAACGGTGAAAACTCGCTATGTGGAAGGAGAAATCAGAGCAGCAGTGATAGATGAACCAATCTACCCTCTGATATTGGGGTGTAGATACGTCTTCTTGGGGAATCCCGAGAGACCTGTGATCATGGCGACAGTGCAGACCAGGTCACAGAAGAAGGAGGAAGAAGGTGAACCTATAAATGCTCATCCAGAGGAGATGAGGAAGGCGCAGGCTGAGGATAGGACACTCAAGCCATGTTTTAAAAAATTGCCCAAATGCCACACACCTCCGAGCAAGGGGGAATATTTTATGAAGGACAGATTGCTATATAGGAAGACAGGAACTAGATCCTCTGGTCACGGACAGTTGGTTCTTCCCAAGGTATATAGGGCAAATTTAATAAGGAGCTTACATGTTGGAAAAGATGGAGACCATGAAAAAGTCGGTACCATCTGCCAAAAAGTTGCTCGCAAATACTATTGGCCCGACGTAAATGTCGATATTGAAAACTTTGTAGAAGCATGTGGCATATTTCATGAGGGAACACCCACAAAGGGAAAATATGTGCAGGACCTAGAAACGCCACGGGGCAAAATTAGGCCTGGAAGGAAAACTAATTATACTCAGGTAGACAAAGTGGAATGGGAGCCCCCTTTTCACACCCAGTCTTCACTTGAATGGATTAACATGGCCACTATGCGACGAGTACAAAGAGTAAATTTTACCCAGGATAAGATGACAATCCCTCGGTCAGACTTATATAAACTGGAAGAACAGAAAAGAGAGCGAAGATCTCTCATAAGCAATCTAAAGTGGGGAGACAAACCCAAGAAAAAAATTGGTAGTGGTCGATTTGTGAGTGATGATTCTAGGAAGAAAAGTCCTCACTATAGTGCTTCTAATGGAAGGGACCCGACGGGTTCCATGAAAAATAAGTATGATAAATTAAAGGTCCAGATGTAGCACTATTAAGGACCTGGACAGATGAGAAGGCGGAAGAGACTGTTACCTCATCTTATCAATACGTGAACGAACTGACCACTCGTTTGAAAGCTGGATGGAAACTGGCAAATGATAATTTGAAACAAGCCAGGAAGAAACATGCAGCATATTTTAATAGGAAGGCAAAGGACAGAGAACTAACTGTGGGAGAGAAGGTGCTGCTTCTACTACCCGGTAGCCAGAATAAATTACAAATTGGATGGCAAGGTCCATATACGGTTCTAGAGAAGGTGTCTAGAACAAACTATAAAATTGACAAAAAGGGGAAGGAGAAAGTTTATCATGTAAACCTGTTAAAGAAGTATCTGGACAGACCACTCCAGGAAAGCACCCCCTTACTGACCTTAGCTATCGCAACTCAAATGCAAAAGGAACCACTCACCTCACATGAATACCCATTACATCCTTGTGAAACAGCAGCACAGGTAAAAGTCAGTAAGCACCTGACTAAAAACCAGAGGGAGAGAGTTCAACAGGTTCTGGAGGAACATACAGATGTATTAACAGATAAACCAGGCCATACAAATTTGCTACAGTATGACATGAAACTGGTAGACTCAAACCCAATCTGTATGAGAGCCTATTCTATTTCGTTCGCGAAGGAGAAGGCATTGAAGGAAGAAATAGATTATTTGTTGAAGGAGGGGATTATTTCACACAGTGAATCATCTTTTAGCTCTAGTGTCGTTTTGTTGAGAAAACCGTCTGGGGAACACAGACTGTGCATAGATTACAGGAAACTGAATGCTGTCACAGAAGGACAAGTGGATCCATTACCAGACACAAAACAGTTATTTGCCAGATTGAACAAGGCAAAATACTTTTCAAAGGTGGATCTTAGTAAAGGCTATTACCAGATTCCAGTGAAGCCTGAAGTGAGACCTTATTTGGCTTTTAGCACTTCGGATGGACATTATGAATTCAACATGCTACCATTCGGACTGAAAAATGCTCCGAGTGTATTTTCAAGGATGATGCGCAAATTGTTGGATCCCCTGAATAACCCATGTATCACGAATTTCATGGATGATATTCTCGTCGCCACAGAGACATTTGAAGAACACATTGACGCTCTAAAAATGTTATTTAATAGGCTTAGGGAGGCGAACTTAACTGCTAGGCCAACAAAATGTTGTATTGGATGCAAAGAGTTGGAATTCTTGGGACACACTGTATATCAGGGTAACATGACCCCTGATCCCAAGAACTTGGAAAAACTGCAGAGAGCACCTAGACCACAAACAAAAAAGGACGTGCGATCATTCGTGTCGTTATGCGGATTTTATCAAAAATATATCAAAGATTTTAACTCTATTTGTGCTCCTCTGACTGATCTGACTCGCAAGGGACTTTCAGATAAAATTAATTGGACTGCGCAAAGTGAATTAGCGTTCCAAGACTTAAAGGAAAAACTCACTAGCAAGCCTATTCTCAAACTACCTGATTTGACACAGGACTTTGTCTTAAGAACCGATGCAAGTAATGTAGGACTCGGAGCGGCTTTGTTGCAAAGATCATCTTCACCTGATGGGGAACTGAAACCAGTCGCTTATGCAAGCCGCAAATTGAATAAGGCGGAACAAGGATATTCCACAAGCGAAAAAGAATGTTTAGCGTTAATCTGGGCAATAAAGAAGTTTCAAATCTATCTGTATGGTAGGACTTTTGTGGTGGAGACGGACCATCAGCCTCTCGTATTCTTATCTCAGGCTAAGCATGAAAACGCAAGATTGCTGAGGTGGTCTTTATTGCTTCAACCTTATCAGTTTAGTATCCAATATATCCCAGGCAAATTGAATGTAGGTGCAGATTTCCTCAGTCGGCACCCCTGTGATCAAAATTAGAGTAATGGCAGGCGTGAGGAGAGATTTTATCTATGTGTATCACTGGTTTTGGAACTTGCCGTAGGCATGTTTTCAAGTGGGGAGATGTGTCATAAAATTAACCGTGATACAACGTTAAAATATCTCCAAAGATAAAATGTAGGGATAAAAACTAATGCGTAAGCTACTAGAATACATGATCGCCCACGCCGCGGGTCACCACCCGCCATGGAAATTAAATTGTTAGACGTGGAGGCAAAACGTTTACCCTTGGAGCGGGATGAGAACGGAGATCAGAAGGAAAAAATATGACTGAACACGTGCTTGAAACTAGCAAGGCTAACAAGACACAATTGGTGGGGCAAGGAAAAAAATTCACGTCCCCAAGTTGACACAAAGTAAGAAATGGACACGAAATGGACATTATCGCTGGATCGAGACAGTCATTTCTTGGACGATTTTTCGATACTTGGCCTTTATTTGAATTCAGCGGCAAAACGCATTACAGAAGCTGCTAGAAAATATTTGAAAAGTAACTTTTTCTTAATAATAATGTTAGGAATATAAAACCTAGCTGGCCGGATGGCCCATCTTGAGCAGTGAAATAATATGCTTTCATTTATACAGACGGATAGATAATAAGAAAGATATTGACAAAAGACTGTGTTGTTCATATCAGCGAGCGACTGCATTGAAACAAAAATTGTCCCTAATTTTCAAAAACTGCAGCCTTGAGACTCAAAGTGCTAAAATCTAGTTGGAATGAAAGAGATGGGATGGGCTGGAGAATTGTGGCTAAAAATAACTTTAAAGGCAAAATTGTGTAGGGGAAGGCAGAGTTGGTTCAAAAAACAAGTGTGTTTTTTTTTGTGAAACGCAAGTAGAGACGGACGGACCAACAGACAATACGGCATACTTGACTGAGGTATGACTGAAATGACTTTTTGGTAGGAGGTTTGAATTTGAAAGGAAAAAGGCGGTGATTGGCCATAGATGAATATATTATCGGCGCTCAGACGCGCATTTTTGCCATTCGTCATAAGTTGCCCTAGTAGACACAGTAAATAATACAGTGGTGTATTCCCAGAAGCGAATTGAAATATTTAGAGGGACGCCATACTAAAGCCAGCAGCTCAGCTGAGTTTTGCTAGCAGTTAACTGTGTTCTATATTCATAATTCTGGTAAGACTGAAAGTATTTCTTTGTATATTTTAATATTTGTTTAATGTTTCGAGTGATTTGATACTGCCATATCAAAATCTATCCCTTACAACAAGTAAGGATTCGCTCTAGACCCCCCGCCCCAGTTCAGGGTCTAGAGACAAATAAATACATAAACTCCAGCAAGGATTATGAAGGACGGATCAAGTGTTGAGATCAGTGAAACATATCACCTATCCTATTCTATGGCAGGAAGCTAATGAACATAATTCAGAATATGTAATCTGGGGAAACTTATCCTATGTGAAACCAACTTGGTAAGATGTGTTGTATGGTCAAAGAGATCTGACCCGTCTATGTGGTGTTTTTGTGTGTAGTGTTGTGTCCAGAAATGGTTTAAAGGATGGAATTCTGACACATGACCAATACTTTTATTGCAGAGCTGTGAGTTTTTATTTGGCACCAATGTGGTGTCAAATGATGAGTTGAATAATACAAGAGTGGACCCGTGCAGTTTATATTTTGGCAGAGCAGCCTTATATTGCCCCCAAGCACGGAGAGGTGGGGCCACCAGATTCCAGCACCAGAGCTACTCATTCAAGCTACGTGAGCGTCTGGCTTGCTGAGAATTCACCAACTCAACTTATTGTCTAACACACCCATTAAATTTCCATCAATAAAGGGACAATGTGTAGTCGCCATAGACAGGGAGTGATGAGGCCACCCCAACAGCACATCCATTAATGGTTCTCCCAGATAGATTACACCTATAAACAGTAGTAATATTAACTAGCATAGTAAAATACATATGTACACACCTTTTATTTATTATGTCCTATTCATGCATTTCATTCATAATTGCAAAACCTTTCATATGTTCTGACCAAAATAAAACCTTGGTTCAGAACAAATAAATTTTAAAAAAATTTACTATCCAAATTTTACACAGCTCGAGTTAGTTCAGTGTGTTATAACATTTTATTACTATTAGTAGACTTGTTAAATATCTGTGTGTGTGTATGTAAACTACCACAACACATTACATATCAGTACCCTAGAATTTTAACGTAGCCACATTCATTAGTAAAAAAAGATAGGTGTGAGGTCGTAGTGGTAGCAAGAAGGGCCTTCTGTAAATTCACAGCTACATTTATCTCAGGAGCCTTCACAGCTGACCTCATGCATCACACTAAGTAATATCACAATCATACAATACCATCAAAACCACTACAGGTACCACCCTGATAAAACATAAAAATATGAATATTTACTACATAGCAATAATGTTTAGTGTTTAATTTAATCTTATTTCTTATTGTGTATACAATTTATGTATTTAATTTGCAAATATATGCATAACATTGTACATAAGCCAAAAAACTAGTTTCCTTTAATTAATAATAGAATAAAAATGTGATTCATGCAGCAAATGTTTTTTTTTATGTTCACTATTAATTGTGTCCCTTGGTAATCATTTTGCCCGAGTTACACGCAATGTTTGATGGAAAAGACGTAAGAATACTCAGTAACCTTTATTGGGAGCAAACTGCCACAGTAAGATCTGGAAGGAATTGTTCACCATACATAGACATAAAAAGAGGTGTCAGACAAGGTTGTGTGCTGTCCCCCTGGCTATTTAATCTATACACCGAAACAATTTTCAAACAGATACAGGAAATACCAGAACTGAACATCAGTGGAAGGTCAATAAACAACCTTAGATATGCAGATGATACCGTGTTGTTAGCTGAAATCGAACAGGAGTTACAAGAACTAGTGAAGCAAGTGAACAGTATAAGTCATGAATATGGACTCGACATTAATATTGAGAAAACAAAAGCTGTGATAATAAGCAAAAGAGACGATAAGCCCACATTAATGATAAGCGTAAATTGGAAAATCCTGGAACAAGCCAAGAGCTACGTATATCTTGGTCATATAACAGAAGATGGCAGACGTGAAACTGAAATCAATAAGAGAATAGGAATAGCCAAAGCTATATTCAACAACATGAAACATGTACTGACATCTAAACAGTTATCTCACAAATTAAAACAGAGAATCATAAAGTGTTATATATACTCTAAATGTCTGTATGTTGTAGAAACATGGACGACGAATAAACATTTGGAAGAAAGAATGGAGGCTCTTGAAATGTGGATTTATAGAAGAATGGGGCGTATCTCATGGAAAGAGAAGAAAACAAATAAGGAGGTCCTACAAAATCTAGGTATGAAAAGAGAACTAATGAGGGAGATCAAAGTTCGGCAGCTAAAATACTTTGGCCACATAAAAAGGCATAACACCTTGCAGAACACCATAATAGAAGGGAGAGTTGAAGGCAAACGTGCAAGGGCAAGACAGCGCTATAAGTGGGAAGATAACATCAAGAGATGGACAGGAAAGAGTCTATCAGAGTGCACCACCAAGACAAGAGACAGAAGACGTTGGAGATCCATTACAGCCAAACTTCGTTGTGGAGATGGCAGCTGATGATGATGGTGGTGCAATATTGTCAACGTTCCGTGATCTGAGGTTCTATGGTAGTAGTAAGGGATGCGCAAAACGGTTAGCATTCAGGTGGCGCGCAGGTGGCGCGCAGGAGGCGCGCAGGTGGCGCGCAGGAGGCGCGCAGGTGGCGCGTGACTTTTATATAGTAAAAACGACAGGTGGGGCGTGAATTTTATATAAGGAATTGAGGAGGAGGAGAGGAGGAGGCGCATGACTTTTATATAAGGAAAATCCGAAGGCGCGTTGCAGGCGGCGGCACATGACTTTTATATAAGAAAAATGCGGCGGAGTTCAGGCGGAGCAGGGTGACTTTTATATACTAATATATTAGTGTTGTTTTAGATAACAAGAATACGTTATTTATAGACATATATTAACACATTAACTACCGAATTGAAAAACACACTGTGGCCGAATTAAATTTTTTCCCCATTTTCATCCTGTAGGTGTTTGCACAAAGAAAGCTGCAGTTTTCGTAATTGTTTACAGATTTTTATGAATTACACGTCATTTTAAAGATAAATGAATGTACTATTACAATAAACACCGGTTGTAACTCTAATAGAGGTTGTTGCTAGGGACTTGCAATATTTTCACAATTATAACTGCTTGCGCCCCATCTCTATCACAATTTCAATCAATGTGCACACCGTTTTCACTCTTGTCCTCGTCGCTAGATCTATCAGTCAATTGTTGAAACACGTTTCTATCCTATTCAGCCGTTAGACGAGATGTACACGCATTTTTTGTAGTCCTATCACTAGTTGCCACGGTAAACAGTTATACACGATTTGGTAACTAACCCAAAACGCTGAAAAATATGAACATAATATCAATTTTCCAGTGTTCTACAACAACCATGCTTTGGGAATTTGTTTTCCGGTGGCAACTTAAAATCTCGAACCAGATCAGAGAGTGTTTCAGTACATTTTTCATTCGTTTTATTACTTAAATTAGATTGGCGCCCTGAGCGGCTTGCGGTCCAAATGTGATTATATTATGAGCCGCTGACAGCGGCTTGCGGTACTTAATGTGTTAATTCTGCAGGAGTGATGGAGGGGCAAGATGGCGGGATGACTTTTTATATAAGGAAAATGTGCAGGGGCGCTGCAGGAGGAACATGACTTTTATATAGTAATATATTAGTGTTTATTTTTAGATAACAAGAAGACGTTATTTATAGACATATATTAATTCTACAGGAGTGATGCAGGGGCAAGATGGCGGGATGACTTTTTATATTAGGAAAACGTGCAGGGGTGCTGTAGGAGGAGCATGGTGACTTTTATATAGTAATATATTAGTGTTTATTTTTAGATAACAAGAAGATATTATTTATAGACATATATTAATTCTGCAGGAGTGATGCAGGATCAAGATGGCTGGATGACTTTTTATATAAGGAAAATGTGGCGGAGCGGAGGTGGAGCAGGGTGACTTTTATATAGAGATATGTTTTAGATAACATGAGGACGTTATTTATAGACATATATTAATTCTGGAAGAGTGATGCAGGGGCAAGATGGCGGGATGACTTTTTATATAAGGAAAAGGTGCAGGCGCGGTGTAGGAGGAGCATGACTTTTATATAGTAATATATTAGTGTTTATTTTTAGGTAACAAGAAGACGTTATTTATAGACTTGAGATAACAAGAAGCGGATATATTTAGACTTGAGACATGACTTTTATATAAGGAAAAGTCTGCAGGAGCGCTCCAGGGGGGAGATGGCGGGATGACTTTTTATATAGTAATATATTAGTGTTTAGTTTTAGGTAACAAGAAGACGTTATTTATAGACTTGAGATAATAAGAAGACGATATATTTAGAAGCGGTGGTGGAGCGCAGGCGTTGCAATTTCAGGAGGTGCACAAGAGGGCGGGGTGATTTTTATATAAGGAAAATGTGGCGGAGCGCTGCAGGGGGAAGACGGTGGGATGACTTTTTATATAGTAATATATTAGTGTTTATTTTTAGATATCAAGAAGACATTATTTATAGACATATATTAATTCGACAGGGGCGAGGCAGGGGCAAGATGGCGGGGTGATTTTTATATAAGGAAAATGCTGCGGAGTGCCAGCGGAGCTCAGACCCAAGATGGTGGGATGACTTTTTATATAGTAATATATTAGTGTTTATTTTTAGATATCAAGAAGACGTTATTTATAGACATATATTAATTCGACAGGGGCGATGCAGGCGCAAGATGGCGGCGTGGTAGTGGGGTATGAGTTGTTATATATTAGTGTTGTTGTATGTGTTGTTTTAGATAACAAGAAGACGTTATATTGAGATAACAAGAAGCCTTTTAGAAAATAGGAAGTCTATGAGATAACAAGAAGACGATATATTTAGACATACGAACAGTTATATATAGGTAACAAAAAGAAATTTAGTTAATATATTTTATTTTGTCAAATAACAATATTGGTAAGCTTCGTATTTTTTCAATTGATATTGTACTATTGGTAAATAATACAGTGATATGGACAATTTTTATATTGGAAAGATGTATGTTCAAAATATACATGTGAAGCGGGGTTTTGTTTGTGGTGCGATAACGGTGGTTTAGTTTACTAAGGGGTTTTTGAAGGGAGTGGAGGTTTTGTGTTTTCTTTTGTAGTGGTGTGGGTGAGGTCGGGAGGCTTTTTTGTGTGATGTATTGTACCGGTAGTGTGTTTGGTTGTAGGTATCTTAATTGTGTGGTGTAGTTTGTGGGGCTGTCGAATCGTGGGGTGTGTTGGGATATGGGTTTTTGTGTGCCGGTATTTTAATTGTTGTATATACAATATGTATAGATCGGAGTGAAGTGTTAGAGACCTGTACTAGTTCTACCATCGAACTTGCGTCCTGGTAGTGTGTGTGTTGTTTATTTTACATATAGACAGGTATACATATACACGATGTTACAGCAGTTATACGCTAAATAGTCATATATACATAGGTGAATAACAGGAAGACTTTGAGATTTTTAGATAACAAGAAGAGGATAATAGGAAGACTTTGAGATTTTTAGATAATAGGAAGACGATGTATTTAGATATATTTAGTTATACATATATTTAGGGGGGGGGGGGGCGGGGGTAAAAGCTATCTTGCAACAAAGTACAGTCGTTTGGGTAGTTTGGAGGAAATAACCAAATCACATCTTTTCCTCAATTCTACCACCTGTGAGAAATCTATTTCTATACCTTCTCGCGTATAATTCGACATCCACTCTACTCAGACGGGGCAAAAAATATAAAACAATTAACCTTCCGTACGACAAGAATATGGACGAGCTAGCATTCATCGCATCAAATTAGAGCCAATTTGTACGAAATCGTCCTATGTTTTTATTTCTACTCTACTCCATGTAAGTCAAACAGCAAGAGTAATAGTGGGTAGACGTGGGTAAGTCTCTCGAATGACAGTCACACGACGACTCAGAGATACAGGCCTTACTGCAAGACGACCTTATGTTGGGCCAAACTTCACTCACAGACATCGTCAGCAGCGCCTGCAATGGGCAGAGCAACATGTCAGATGGACTAGACTGCAGTGGAATGCTGTCCTATTCACAGACGAGAGCAGATTCAACATATCCTTTGCTGATGGACGTATGCGGATATGACGACAGTGTGGAGAGCGCTTTGCAGATTGCTGTGTTCGTCAGCAAAACCGATTTGGAGGTGGCAGTATTCACATTTGGGGAGGATTCAGTTTTCACCATCGCTTGCCTCTTCACGTCTTTCGTGGAAATGTTAATGCTGTGACATATCGAGATGAGGTTCTGGATGCATTGGTTGCTCCTGCGTTCACAGATTATCCAGACTTGCAGCTTCTCCAGCAGGATAAGGCACGTGCGCACACCGCATGCATTACGCAGCAATATCTACAGCAGCAGAACATTGTGACGATTGATTGGCCTGCCCTATCACCAGAAATGTCCCCTATAGAACATCTGTGGGACGAGCTTGGACGCATAGTCTACAGGTAAGGTTCTCCAGCTAATCTGCAACAGCTCGAAGCTGCTCTTACACGTGAATGGGACTTGATTCCTCGGAATTTCCTTCAGAGACTTGTGCGTTCCATGCGGAGCCGCTGCCAAGCTTGTTTGCAAGCACACGGTGGACATACCAGATACTGAGGATAGTGTGAATGAATTGTTTTATTGGTTGCATTTTTGGTTTTCTCCCTTGCCTGTACAGAATGCAATGAATTTCATAACAATCAAATGTACAAATTAATGAACAGCATGGATTCATAGGAAAATGAATAAAGATTCCAAATATGTAAACTTGTAAACACTTATATTTACATTTCACACTCTGTTCCTGGATTATACAGGTGGTGCGTTTTTAATGTGCTTCAATATATACTTATATTTATATATATAGATCTCTGGTCTGAACACACCAGGGTTACTGAAAGGGAGGGACGCCAAAAACACATCAAGAAAGAAACAATAGTTAGATAGGTATGCAAAGGGTAGGGGCAACATGGAGCTCATTTGAACAGGTGAAGCTAGACATGAAGGCTTACGTGAGCTATTATGGTTTAAACGGAGCAGTAGGATAATTAATGTATCACGTAAAAGTGGATTACGAACAGTAGATATGTAAAGCCAAGGGCTCAATGGAAGACGACCAATATATTGTTGTAGAGGCCAATGTTACAAAACCAATGCATCTAAAAAAGTAAATGATCATATCTGGAAGAAAGTCAACTTACTGGGTCTGCAATACCGTAGACTGTTCATTAGCAGAAGACAGTAACTATTACTGATATGGGTGAGTGGGGATAAAAGTATAATTTTTCTTAAGGTCCAATGCTTTACCAAATACTATGATTGCCAGTGTTAGCTAAAACATTTTGGCCAAATTAAAAAAAAGAACATCTTGCTGAAGAAGGAAGGAAGGGTCAAAGATTAACGTGCAAGAGACAGACAACGTTATAGACGGGAAGAACATCAAGCGATGGCAGGCAGGAGTCTATCAAAGTGTACTATCACGACAGGAGGCAGAAGACGTAGGAGATTACCTCATCTGATCTTCACTGTGGAAATGGCATATGATGATGATGATGATGATGCACATTGACATAATTTGCTTGCTAGCTTGTGAGTTGTAGATTCGAACTTTTAAATGGCGGACTACTTTTGATATCCGTATATTTCTCCGTGCAATAAAAGTTGATGTTGGTGGGTGTGTTCTTAGTTTGATATTACCTCCTGTTGCTTCAGCTTTGTCTACATGACTACCAAAATGCATGCATGATTGTACTTTTTGCGTGAACTTGGTTATGCTGTTTCTGAATAATGTTATTTATTTATTGTTTTGTCTAACTTTTTTTCAAAGGCATCGAGTAGCCAGCTCAAACTCCGAACTTCCTAAGTCGTCTTCTGTGACAACCAGGCAGGCTACATTGTAAATAATAGAGTATTTGGTGCCCGTTTAACTGGTTTTGTTTGTTGGTTTTAAGATCTATAGAGTTCAGAGTCAGTATGATGTTCGCTTAGCTTGGAGTGCATTGAGTCAGTTCTAGTTACAAAACATTATCTAAGCGCTTATTTGTGAGTGATATGTATTTCATTTAAGACATTGTAGAACCCCACGTCTTTAAGGTTATAAATACAAGATCACGCCGTCCACATGTAGTCACAACAGGCAGCAAGGCTGAGGTCGTCAAAAGTACAAGCCATCTAATAATAAACTAAACATTGTTACAAAAACAGCTGCTGTAAACATACATGGCATGTTTCACTTCGGGCCTTAGTTTATTTTAAGAAAGTATCTGCCCTGGTTCTGCAGCATGTGAGTATGTTAGAGTACAGAAAAACATTTAAAACAAAAATAAAACAACTCTATCAGTCATGTCTTCTAGAGATGACTATATATGTGACATTTTCTCTTCACTTAAACTGTTTGGATTGTGGGGAAAGGGGGTTGTGTGGGGGTGGGGGGGGGAGAAGGGGGGAGAGGGGGTCAGAATAGCAAGTTTAACCGGTTACAATTTCTACAAAGCATGTGTTATGTAGGAGCAAATCATGATTAATTAATAATGAAAGCCATAAGATCAACAGGAACTTATATTATTTGGTTTTGCAGTACAGGGGGTCATTTCATGTCACATAGACATCTAAAGAGATGAAGGATCAAAATCTGGGTGGAGGCAGGCATGTAGGGTATGCAGTTAGACAAAGGAGAGTGAAGAGATACTTGGCAGTTCAAAGAACATAACAGACTAAAATAAACTATTAATTATTGTTGCAAAGTGCTTGAGGGGAATAAGGCTGGGAAAAAGATTATAACCCTTTACAGGAGTGTCAACAACGGACGTGTCTGTTTGCATTAAAAGCCATTAGTTTTAGAGGGAGGAAGTTAATGCATGGATTTACAGTCAGGATCGGGGAACGTAATTGGACTTTTATTACTGTGAATAACACAATATTAATTCTGTCAGCATTTTGTGCTGGTCAAAAATACTCATAGTGAACTCGAATTCATTGTCCTTTGAGAGAAACAAGTACTGTCACGGATTGTATCTCCTTGCTCTGCAGTAGTGGTCCACCAGTGGCCAACACTCAAGACTATCTAATATGGGTCTTTGAAGGTGTATACCTTCGCACAAGATTACTCTCGGCAGAGTTGTAGATAGAAGGATAATGATGCTTCTATCTCAATGGAATGTCCACAAGATGTTTTCAGAAGTCAAGAATAATACTGCATAGGGCAGAGCTCTATTAACTTATATCTGATCCGTCGCCTTCTGTGAAGAATTAAGCAATGGTTTTACCTCGATCAACGCCTCCAGCTGGTGTAAATCCAGCGGAATTCTTTTATAAGTAATTGCTCTGTAGATGTAAATATATGTCTAGCTGTATATACATTTAAGAGACTTTCTCATACGTTTGCTTTCACACCTATAATAATTGAATCAACGATGATTGTTTTGTTTTAAAATGACATGTAACAAATTTAATAATCTATTAGTTTTAACAGGTTAAAATAGCGATGGAATGATGGTGAACTTTAGGTTTAAATAAAATTGTTTTCACCAAGACTTCGTTTGGGAATTTAAAAAAAAAAACATTTGTCCTTTTGCTGGTTCCTTTTAAAAGAACTTAGCTTGGTATAAGTGAGTCCTGCAGCCGTAGTTTCGTCAATTCTTCTGTGATAAGGGCACTTCCTTCACACAACTTGTCCAATGTAGGCGGTTAGTGTTGATTCCCTGCTTTGAACTCCAAACTAGTGACGTCGAAAACTTTCGTCTTGCAGCTTCGTTCTACAAAGAGTGATAGCTTCGTTCTACGAACTTTACATAAAATAAAATGAACAAATGCCTCTGCTAAGTACACTGGGTTGGAAATTAACAGGCGCATTGTCTCGCTGTCCACCCTTCAATGGTAGCCTCTCTGAATAATTAAACTCTTGAGTATACACAGCGTAACTCAGGGAAGATGATTAGAAATCACCAATATTTTTCTGGGTATTAAACTGGGAAAATGTGTGCTTGGACATCGTGACTGCAATGACGTGCCTGAATTAACATTAACGAGGTACATCTATCTCACAAAATGATACGATACATTTCAGGGACAGTGATGTAATCATTACTCATCATTGCTCCAGTCGGAGTCTGGGGTCACCTCTGTTGTTGGTTTTCTGTACGACTAGAACGAAACAATCACCAGCGCTACTGTAGTGGTTTATTAATATACTGTTTTCAAATGTTGAGGTTGCCAGCCTCGATGTAACCACTTATCAAGGAAAACATATAGAATTCACATTTGTAAAATAAATTTTTACACTTACCCCAAAGTAACTTTTGGGAACACAATCTCCTGGCACAGCTTGGAATGGACACAACACCTTAGGTTAGATGCTTTCAAATCACTTGATCTGGAAATATTAGTATACCTCTTATGACGTGTGATCTGGTTCCTTAGGTCTCCAGTCTTTGTTTTTAAAATTGCGGGTTTACCTTTAAGTTTCAAAGTTGCCCAAATACTCTGTCTTGATCCTTTAAGGTTCTTTAAGTTTCCAGTCTTCGTATTTAAAAATGCGGGTTTACATTTAAGTTTTAAAGTTGCCCAAATACTTCGATCTGTCACTTATAATTGTGGAATCCTTAGTCCGATGTATCTCTCTGGTTCTTGTGAATTGCATGCTTGACGTGGGGATGCAGTCTGATCTGTGACTCCCATTTCGCTAGATTATAGTTCTAACTTTCAGTTCAAATCCCAAATTGCGCGTCCGACGAATTAGCCCTTGAAAGTCACAGTCTATTTCGGCTCTCAAATTAAGCACTTTTAGAACTGTAGAACAAATAGAAGAACACTAACTTAATATTTCATCCGACTGAGATGAAAAGGGCTCAAGCAGCAGAGAGCACACTGAAGTCTTGCTTTGGCACATTGCCAAAAGCGCATAATCTTCCAGTCAAAGGAGACTTCTATATGAAAAAGGGCCTACCATATAGAAAAGCTGGAACAGGACCTTACGGGCATGGACAGATTGTAGTGCCAAAACCATACCGGGAGGAGGTTATGGTGCAAGAGCATGCTATACTAGAAAGTGGTCACAGAGGAAAGGGTGTTACTTGTCAAAGTATATTATTGCAATATTAATGGCCAGGTATCACTGTCGACATAGATCGGTATGTTAAATCCTGCTCAGATTGTAACCACGTAACCTCAAACACATATGGTAGACCAGTTACAGGGCCCAGGGAAGCAGTGCTGCAGACGTAGGCATCCAAAGAAAACCAGAAAGAAAAACCAGAAGAAAAATTGTTGATATAACAACACAACAGCAGAGGATAGGTAACTTCCTGTAGGGGAGAAAGCACTTGTCCAGCAGCAATAATAAAATGCAAATTGGTTGGCAGAGACAATTTGTGATTCTGGAAAAAACTCTCCAGAACAAAATACAAGATTGATAAGAAAGAGAAGGAAAAGGTGTACCATGTCAATCTTTTTAAAAAGTATTATGGCAGGGAATCTTCGGAAGTTACACACGACCCTAGCCATAGCAACAGAGATGAAAGACGAACCTCTCATCTTTATGGAATATCCAGTACACGCTTCAGAGAGTTACGAGCAAGCAAACATTAGTGATCATTTGGCTCCTGAGCAGATGAAGCAGGACCAGAAGGTGTTAGAAACCCATGAACATGTGCTCACAGATAAGCCACGTTGTACAACTCTGTTACGACATGAAGGGTACTGACCCTACACCTATATGTATGAAAATATACCCTATACCTTATGCGAAAGCACACGCTTTAAGGGAAGAGATTGACTACTTGTTGAAGGAGAAAATCATCTCAAAGTCAGAATCTCCATATAGCGCAAGATAGTGCTATTAAGAAAGCCTAGTGGAGAATTTTTCAAA
The DNA here is from genome assembly GCA_024509875.1 of Oreohelix idahoensis. NCBI lineage: Eukaryota > Metazoa > Mollusca > Gastropoda > Stylommatophora > Oreohelicidae > Oreohelix > Oreohelix idahoensis. The sequence goes on from JAMPIV010004033.1 coordinate 451,229, forward strand.
ACAACTGTACGAGTTCGCCAGGGATGTATCCTGTCACCAGTGCTCTTTAACATTTATCTAGAACATATTATGCAGGAGGCTCTCTACGATTATAAATCAACCATATCGATTGGAGGCCGACCTCTGTGTAATCTACGTTTTGCTGATGATATTGATCTGATAGCTGGAACAGAATCAGAACTTCAAGACCTTACCTCTAGACTGGAGAAAGTAACAAGAACATATGGGATGGAAATTAATATAGAAAAAAGCAAGATATTGGTGAATAGCCATAAGAAACATGTTCCGACCAACATTACGTTAAATGGGCAAACGTTAGAAGAAGTTAACACCTTTAAATATCTCGGGTCCACTATATGTAGTGATGGAAGATCAAATAAAGAAATCAAGACAAGACTTGAGATGGCCTCAGCTGCCATGACAAGGTTGAATGTGATCTGGAAAAGTAACATCAGTTTTCCTGTGAAGATCAAATTATACAAATCACTTGTATTATCTATTCTCTTGTATGGGTGTGAGGGCTGGACACTCACTGCAGATACGGAGCGAAGGATTCAGGCTTTCGAGCATAAATGTTACAGAAGAATTTTGCGCATTTGCTATAAAGAGCACAAAACAAATGTCTATGTTAGAGAGAAGATAAACACCTATGCAGGCCATCAAGAACCACTTTTGTCAATAGTGAAACGTCGAAAGCTTGCCTGGTTTGGGCATGTAACTCGTCATGACTCCCTTTCGAAAACGATCCTCCAGGGAACAGTCGAAGGTAAACGGAGAAGAGGAAGGCAAAGAAAATCCTGGGCTGATAACATCAAAGAATGGGCAGAACACGGTTTCTCCACACTTGTACGCATTGCTGAGAATAGAGAGCAGTGGAGGACCCTGTCTGCTGATGCTTCCACCATGGCACCCCTACGACCCATGACGGGTTATGGGTTGAGATGAGATGATAAGTGGAGAGCATAGACTGTGCAAAGATTATAGGAAGCTAAATAATGAGTATATATTTAAAAAAAAGACGCGACACTTCTATGAAACAACTAAACAAATATTCAATATATTCAATGAATAATCAAAGACGGGTACTCTTCAGTGCAACCACTGGATTCTTTGACAATACATTGAATAAAAACCTAAAGATTCGATAACATTTCTGTATCTCCCGAAGAAGTGTCAGAAATATTAAACCCTTTTCCAACCTCCCGCTGATGAAAATATTTAACGAAAAGACATAAAATTACCATGTAGTGAACAGTAAAAATGTTGAGGGCACATCATGGGGCAGGGCAATCCTGATAAAGTTATATTTGGATGGATTGTTGTGCACCATGATGTTCCTTACCAAAACGCACAGAATTATAATGAGTAGCTATGACAAAGGGGGGTATCTAGGGATGATGAAAGGAGATTGTGTCCACGCCTTTCAGCGTTCAGACGTGTGAGAATATGTGGCCAAGTCCACTTAACAAAGAGTAGTATAATCTACTTATATATATTGATTTCGTGAGTTTGGATTTAACTTTAAAGTAAGTTTATTCTTCGCTGTGAAAATTATGCCGAAATGATCATGAATACAAAGAGACATGACTTCTTGAGAAATTCGAAATGTCCCCAAGGTCAGAAGCACCTATGTGAACTTATGTAAGATGTTATGAAGTGGTTATACTGTTTTATTAGGTCAATAATGACCATAACTATAAGAAATAAGTGGACACATTACATTATGGATATATAATTATAAATATTAATTCCGATTATAATCGTTGGTATTTGAATATGTATTCGTGTCTACTGCTGGGTGCACGATGCAGTTACAAGTTCTGGTAGCAGTGGTCTTTGTATAAATGTGTTTTACATGATGAGGTTGTCTGGTAGCAGTGGTCCTTGTTGAAATGTGTTTTACATGATGAGGTTGTCTGGTAGCAGTGGTCCTTGTAGAAATGTGTTTTACATGATGAGGTTGTCTGGTAGTAGTGGTCCTTGTAGAAATGTGTTTTACATGATGAGGTTGTCTGGTAGTAGTGGTCCTTGTAGAAATGTGTTTTACATGATGAGGTTGTCTGGTAGTAGTGGTCCTTGTAGAAATGTGTTTTACATGATGAGGTTGTCTGGTAGCAGTGGTCCTTGTAGAAATGTGTTTTACATGATGAGGTTGTCTGGTAGCAGTGGTCCTTGTAGAAATGTGTTTTACATGATGAGGTTGTCTGGTAGTAGTGGTCCTTGTAGAAATGTGTTTTACATGATGAGGTTTTCTACTAGTATTGGTCCTTGTAGAAATGTGTTTTACATGATGAGGTTGTCACCCTATCCATGACCCCATTCACATTCAACGAAATGTCTGTATGTACATCAGTCCTGTTCTTTCTTAGCTTTTTTAAAGACCCACTGGAACTATACGTCATGTGACCTAGATTATTGCTAACAAATACGGAGTCAACACGAGACACGTGATTATACAGGATAATTGTAAAGTCACTTGTTATTTGTCATTTGTTAGTTCTTCACTATATCCAATTACTTTATATGAAACAAACGTCACAATACAGCGACTTACCTGTTATTTTATGACATAAAATGAAGTGTCACATTAACACAACAGCGCAAGGGGAGATCACGTGACATCGTGGTGGGCAATCATTTTTGCTCTCTCTTGTAACGTTGAGTTCATTGGTCATTTTAGAATTGTGTTTCTTTGTTTTGTTTCTGGGAATATAAAATACAACTTATGTGTCACATTGTCGTTCTTGCTTCCTTGTTTTGATACGTGGTTTATGAATATCCAATAGACATTACGTGCTGATAATACAATTTAAAAAATCATTCTGTAGAAATACGAGAATTATATCCCATACTATGATCATCTGATCTTCCTTGACATTTTATAGCAGCAGTCCCGCTTGGGTCATGGCTCTGAAGTGACATATTTTCTCTTAACTACTTGGCCAAAGTTTTGAACTTAACCCATTTCGATAAGGGGGTATGACTAAAATGGTTATTTTCACCTGATGTTGTAAGAGTTTCTGCTTTCATAATCTTTGAGGGCATCTCCATTTGGTGCGTACGACATCTCCGTCCTCCCAGAATCGTGGACTAATCTCTTCATGTCTCTCATGCACACATCTTTCAAACTTCAAACTTTAGCTGTGTTTGTCTTTTTTTTTTAATGGGTGGGTGGGTGGGATGGGAGGGTGGGGGGGGGGGGGTTTAAATCCAGTTGAGAGATATTTAGCACTTTGTTGCAACACATAGACGTTTTTATAATGGGAGTCACAAAAATGATTGTTAGTTACCTCCATTGGAGTGCTTGGCCGGTTACATTTTACAAACTCGGCAAGTATCGATTATATACACATTAAAAAAAAGAAACGAAAAAAAAAGGGGGGGGGGGAATCCACATACACAATAGGCATGTAAAGTCACTGACTTTTTACTAACTTTCTCTATTCACTACGCAACAAGACATTAACTTTGGGAACTCTTATCAATTTTCCACTACCATATCATTGCTATTTCCCTCATATTGAAATGTTAATTTACATTTATGCGTTTATCTAAGGGACGTAATTTTTATTGCAAGGGGAGTAACATGTGCGCTAAAGCAAGTTATAAATTTAAACACATTACATATTTACTTTTTATAATTTTATTTGTAGCACATTTGTAACAAAGAAAACACTTGCAATATATTTTAAATTAAGAAGAAAATGATTCTGTCATTTGTCATTATTTTATAAATATGCAGTTATATTTCATATCGGATAAATAAATGCACGCTAGGCTCTATACAAGTTAGTAAATATGTTTAACACGAGTTTCTTTTAACGAACATTCTATCTATCGTACCTTTTTTGTATTTTTGACGGGCACAAAGTGCTGCCTAAACTAAAGTTGAGACGATGTAATTGACAAGTCCACTTGTTTGCCCGAAAATGACCATAAGTCACATCCAACCTTCTCCACCAAACATTATAACATGAGGTAACAAGAGGATCTTTCATTGCATAGTGACGAATGGGCATTAAAATATATCAAGCCAACCCATTTATACCGGGTCTCAACTCACACATTTAGTCTCATTGCATGGCTCTGAAATATAGAGAACATTATAATCCGCAGTAGTTAAATTACATGTAATTGTTCGTTCCCACTAAAGTCGCCCTTACTGCGTCGAGTTTTAGACTAACCATAAATTCTAACGCCTTATCCCTACACGTTATCATGGTCAAGTTTCGTGCAATGTTGTTCAAATAATAGCAGTTCTATCAATTCTCTACAGCTTTAAAAAGAGTGTTAGTGACTTGAGTCCACATAGCCTGGAAGCGAGTTAACAGAGTTGCTAGGCATTCGTTTCATGAAATAATCGTTCGTAAAGGAAATAGATGCCTAAAAATAGAGTCAGACACAAAAATAGAGATTGACCCCAAAAAATTGAGATACACTCAAAGATAGAGCTAGACCCAAACAATAGAGGCAGACACTGTGATAAACGAGTGCAAAGGCCTTATAGCTCTATCTTTTCCTACATCTCTCGTATTGTATTTTCCCCCACATTTGGGCTACTTCATCCCACATTTGCTATCCCACATTTGCTATTTCATCGTTGTGATTACTCGCGACCGATATCTAGAGAACCGCATTTGTTCTTTCATCGGTGATAAAATAAAGTCTTTTGATCGAGTCCCCATACCTGACATCGTTTGAAGCCCACATTGCACCGGGATAAATCTAGTAAAAACACATCTGGTCATCTAAATCAGACATCTGGGCAATTTGAGAGCACTTTTGCATTAGCCCGCCAATTATCCCCATACCTGTTTATCAAACAAGGCAGGCAACGAAAGTTGGTCGCTAATTACCACACCCACGTTTGGACTGACAGGGGACAAGAGCGATCCTGTGAATGAGTGACCATAGGCGCTATTAAGGATTGGTTGTATGGGCGGAGCTTACGTCACCGATCTAAGAACGGTCTAAGAAACCCACATTGGACTCCCAGAAATATAATCTACCGCATAGCTTGCTAGAGGGAGAAGAGTCCAGTTTTTACATTGTGAGGCAGAGATAAATCCCAAACGCCTAGCCTAAATACACGTGTTTATTCAGAGTGGATAATTCATTCATGTGGTGGATTGTGTTCTTAAAGGATTTTGCGAAGGGAAAAGAAGGTTAGTAGATCTTATACAGATTATTACTACTTTTTCTTGTTCTTTGTTTAGTTTAACCTCACAACTAAACGTGCGAAAGATAGAGTTTCAATTAATTCTTTTCATAACTGATTAATAAAATCAGAAGATTTTCCTAGAAGATGATAGGAGGTAATTAATAGTTCATACTTTACCTTCATCATCACCACAGTCTCTCATGCACAAGATGTTTAACATCATTAGAATAGAACTCAGAGAGAGATCAATAATGAGCAGTAGTATGAATGGAAGTCAACCAGTGATGTTAAATGTGAAAAACTGACGAAGACTTTTGTGTGTCTTCAGTTCATCAGAAGTCTGCGTCTACACCCAACGTGTCTGACGTCTAATCAGAAATAAGTTATCAAAAACGGACATTTGGCTAGCAGAAAATGTCCATAGGACATCTTTCATTCCTCAATTAAAAAGGAATATTGTCTCACCCACAAGTCAGAAGGTGGACGCAGCATTTTTCGTCACCATATACTGCTGGCTCAAAAGTTCAATACAGAGTTATCACAAGTTCAATACAGAGTCATCACAGATTCAAATCACTCGAAAGATCGTTATTATCTGAAGTCAAGCAAAAGAGCTCAAAAGTGGATTCTCATATTTATTCCAAGTGCAACACATTCTATGAAGAAGACTCTAACGTATATTTTATGAATCACGACTACATACGCAAGATTATGAGTCTACATATCACTAACATTTCGTGAAGACACCCAGTCTAGCCAGTACCCTCGGGGGATTAGACAACAGACCTTTTGGTCATATGACAGCTATTAACTGTTGATCAACACTACAGAGATATACTCAACCAGTGAAGGAATATGCATAAATATCTCGTCAACGTGCTCAGTCCGACAACAGTTTTCATCAGAACATCCTCGACTTAGAAATACCCCACTCGACATAACGTATGACGACTTGGGACATTTTATGCATACATGTGAATCCTCGTATTTATGAGAAGCATTTAGAGACACATGGGCTGTGTAGATTACTCACCATTTTGGTAACACGTATCATATCACATCATTATCATTTCGCTTTACACCAGTTCATTCTTAATTAACTATTACTTAATTACCTGCAAATTTAATATCTCATCTGTGTGTTTTGTGTGAATCGTCCTGTACCACCATCACGTTCTAACCATTACTAACCATATATGTGTGTTTATTTAATTAATAAACCCAACAATCGTTTGCTCATTATTGTCACATAGAGTTATTGATCATAAATTACCTATACCCTCTTCTTTCTTCTTCCACCCGTATCCTCTATATTTCTTTACATTTTCCTGTATTTTTTCGCATCCATTCGTTGCGAAAAATATTTTCATCCTCATTCTTAACGTTCACCTGTTTCGTTTCAAATACTGGTAACGCAATTATTGCATAAGACGTGAAGTCCCTGGGCGGACTGACATTAGTGTTAGAACACGGCCCAGCAGACAGCTGTCTACAGTTTCCCCCTAGGACGGTGTTTCCTCGGATTATTTTCTGGGCCTGAAGTGTGAGAATGCTATGAGATAGCAGACATCCGTCTGAAATTTTTACCGGTCACAACGAGTTGCATCGGTGGAGCGCTTAAGTAGGCGCGATAATTTACATCTTATAGTCGCAGTTTCAGACATTTGTCTGAAAATCCCAGCTGACACGGCGCTCACTGCGGGCCTTGATCAGCGTGAGGCGTGAAGTAGTAGAAGTGTCAGTTCATGGGTGTCTTCTAGTTAACGTAAGGCGTTTTTCACGTACAAGGGGAGATTATTTCGTTTGCGAAATAAGTTGGGGCCCTTTATCTAATTTTAAGATATTGGCCCGAGTTTGAAACTAACTTCACTCATTCTCCATTTTACAGTAGACGTGGTCACTTCGTTCTAGAACACTTAAACTTATAGTGATATCTCTTAGTTTCGTTGTGATTCTGTAGTGCTGTTTGAGGTAAAATATTATATCTTATATATCTAGATTTTGTGAGTGATTAAGTGTTTAATCGCTTATTTTTTTTCCTAGTTAGATTTGGTGCAGAGCGATTAATTTATAAGTCTGTATTATTTTCTAGTGACGCATACAGTGGAAAGCCGAATAAATTATATTTCTAGCTTAACAAACATGTAGCTATAATGAATTTAATTTAACTGCTAACTACTCAGTCGAGTATATTTTTCTAAACTAACTTATAAATACTAGATGCCTCATGAGTGGTGACGGAATACGCAGATATTCCTAATTCATGATGAGTGATTTTTTTATATAACTTATTTCACAGGAAAGTTTAAATAATAAGTCAAGCGGTCGGCTTGCTGTTTAAATGTAAGTTATATTGAGTACATAGTATGTATAAATATTTCATATGTGTTTTTCTTTATTCAGTGAATACTGGGGTGAACCCAACTTGCCGGCGTTTAGTAAAGAGACATACTTGTGAGAAGCATAGACATTTCCTATCTTTAACCACGTGGGTTTTTTTCAAGTAACACTGGTCTGACAGTGCATGTTCCTTCAGAGATAAACAGTAATACCAATCCCACTAACGGTTTCTAAAGACTAATGTTTATACTGGGCTTCTGAGCCAGTTCATATTTCTTCTCAAATTTAAATATACATGCTGCCTGGCGGCGAGAATAAATTACAAGAAATAACATTAACATTTCCGACATTGTTGAAAAAAAGTGGATAGTGAACCAAGACTATCTGTTGAGAGCAGTTGTCCACTGGTCATCTTTTTCCAAATTAAGGGAATCCTCGTGTTTTTTGACTCTGTGGGCCCGTTTAAACTTGCTTATCCAAACTGATTCAAGTGACATTAACAGTAATCTAAAATTTAAATGGTGAAGTGAACGCTCCCCGAAAACAGTGGAAGAAACCTGTAATTGCAGAGCTGGGATTCGCTTTATCCAAGGAATGCAGATTCACTGTAGAGAAGTGTCCTAAGTTTGCCCCAGACGGCGAACAGCGGTACAGATAGGTAAGCAAGTGCGCCAGGGTACCCTGATGAAAGAACCGAGTGAAAGTGACGGAAGGATGTTCCTTGTTTGATTCACTCATTTTGTAATTTCTTTGAGACAAGATTTGCTACTTAATTAAATTGTTCCTTTAGAATAGATACTGCTGTCAAAGTCAGGTCATACCTCCAAAAGGAGACAATATTAGACCCTAACCATATGTATCTGTAACTCTTTGGGCCATCATCTTTTCTCTTAACGGGGCTGTGGGCTAAACCTAGAGTTAAGATCATAACGGGGCTATCATCCTTGTAGCATTTCCTTGAATTTTTATGACTATTTGTATATGTTTTTTTTCCTTGATGTATTTTCCTATGTGTTGTGAGAAGATTTTAAATGATAATTAAAATCTCTCTTGAACTAAATCAGTGCGTTGGTCAGCTCGTTCTAGTATATATATATTCATTGTTATATATTTCCCACGTCCGTGTGTTTAACTGTCGTCACGTGTATGTGCGTGCCCGTGAGTAGATAGAAATATATGTAATATATATATCTGTGTTTAGACTGTCTGACGCCTTAAAAGCTGTCGTAGAAGATAGGTGAAATAGAGAAGATTTTCTCGATTTCAGAGACAGCCTCTATATCACAGTCTATCATCTCATTTGTGGAAATTCTATGGCTTACTAAACTCTCCCTGGGTCTATCACCTATTCTAATCTATTCAGAAGGGACCAACCCAAGTCTTAACTCTCCTATCGAAAAATCTACGACAAATGTGGTCTCGTCCGAAGGATTTTTGAACTTAGAATAGGAAGACGAGTACGACAAATGGGGTCTCGTTTTCCGGGAATTGAACTCTAGTCCTGAGTAATACGAATATCAGTTTGTTGGCAGGATTACTTTTTCTTTATTCTGTAATAGAGTAAGAGTGTGATTGTCTTGTGAGTTTTTTATCCTTTAAAAAAATGTATCCCCTAGACTACGATCTGTTTACGGGCGTGCTGACCACACAAACTGATAAGTTTTCTTTCCACAGCATTTTGAATAATATACATTTCAGATACAGGTTGGATGTCGGAATATATGTTAATTACTGATTTTGCAATACTAAACGCTGGTAAAGTGGTGAGTGTATAACATTCACTGGGTACTGAGGCAGAACGGTGTTTGAGCTAAGTTAAGGAGTGCGTTTCGGACTTTTTCGTCCAGATTAATTGCCTCCCTTACCCGATCTGACTTCAGGGGCGAACTTATAGTGGATTTTAAAATTAGGGATTATTTTTCTCTTTAATTTTTGCAATAATTATTTTGTTTCCACTGTAGCAACTTATTTTTCAGAAGTAATCTTAACTACCATTTAGTTGGCGTAGTCGTGTTTGCATTAGCTGCTTTACTGCCGATTAATAGCAGCGATAGTTAGATATTTTTTGGAGGAGGTATCACAGGGTGAAGTATATCATCTTTTGATTTTTGATATTTTTTCTCGTAAGTGGTAGGAACCAGTGTATCCTTGTTTTATTTTTCTTTCTCCACTAGTCTCAGTCACTGACTTAATATGGCCGAGAGGGCAAAGCTTAGACAACTCCTCAGGGACGAAGCAAGAGAGGAGGGACTGGAAGGAGAGGAAGCGAAAGCATTTGTCAGAGACGAACTTGAGAGATATGATGCGGAGAGGAAAGCAGCTGAAGCTAAAGAGGAAAAAGAACGTCTATTAGAGCAGTAGAAGATGGATGAGGAGATGGAAATTCGCAGGATGCAGCATGAGGAAAAGGAGAAGGAAAGACAGCATGAGAAGGAGAGGGAGGAGAGACAGCACGAGAAGGAGGAGAGAGAGAGACAGCATGAGTTGGCTCTTAAAACTCTAGAATTCCAAAATCGTGGTGCTGTCTCTACCTCCAGCAATGGAGAGTCCTCTCCTCATTCTTCCTTAACTGATCCTTCTAACACACAATCTACTCATCTCACTGCTATGTCTTTTCCGCTAGAGTCTTTCCCTTGTCCTAATGAGAAGATTGACACGTATCTAGAAAAATTTGAGAAAATTGCAACTCTGTACGGTTTGGAGAGGTCGCGTTGGAATATGAAGCATTCCCAGGCTTTGAAAGGTTCAGCGTATGATGTTTACGCCAAACTGGAAAGCAGCCAACAAGACAACTATGATCTGTTGAAGAAAGCGCTACTGGATCGTTTTGAAATGAATGCGCGAAAGTTTTTGCAACTGTTTCGCAACCGCAGGAAGGAGAATTCGGAAACTTTTCAGCAGTTCTCGTCTCGTTTGAAGGGATATCTGACAAAGTGCCTAGAGCTCTCGTAGCTCCCCTCTACCTATGAAGGTCTTGAGGAATTTGTTTTAACAGAACAAATAAAGAACACATTGTCTGCAGATACCCGGAGATTTCTAGATGAGCAGGGTGCAGAAAAGCTTGGAGACATCTTAGAGAAGTCTGAGCGTTATCATAATGCGCTGGCTGAACTACCGGCCAAAAAGCGGAAACCGACAGAGGAGCATTTTCGGAAAAATAACCTAGAGCAATCTTCTCATGCTTCCAATCAGAATAACCACAGAGAAACTGGACCTCAAAACCCCCCTCCTGAAAAATCCAAGTTCTACAAGAACAAGTACCCAACCACCCCAAACAGTCTGATCAACCCGACCGCCCTACATGGCAGCGCAGCCAGAAAGGACAAGGTGGCAAAGGGAAAACCCCTGCGCACGGGACAGATGATCAGAGCAAGCACACCGAGCCTAAACGTATCAAATGCTTATTGACAGTCTCGCAAGGCGGAATTGTTGACAGTGATTCCAAACCTGTTGGGGATGGACCCTCAACGCGAGGTACTGTTATATGGAACGGTTCTCAAAGTCTTTGCTTATTTGACACGGGGCTTTCTTATGATTGCATTTTTGCCAGAAACCTGGTTAAACCCGGTCAAGAGACAGGAGAGACCGTCAAACTTTGTGGAGTTTCTAAGAGTGAGGCACCTACAGCGCTTCCCATCGCATTGGTGGAGATACACTCTGACTTTGTCAGAGGTGTGATCAAAGCGGCTGTTATGGATGATCCCATCTACCCAGTCATACGTGGCGGTAGATACGTGTCTATTGGGAAACCGGAAGAGCCGATTGTGGCAGCAGTAACTACAAGAGGGCAAACCAAGAAGGAACAGGAGCCTGCGCCTAATTTGTTACCTATGGAACTTAAAGAAGCGCAACAAAATGATCCTACTTTGGCACCCTGCTTTAGGAAACTGCCCATGGCTAAGGAACCCAGACAGCACGGGGACATCTTTTCTAAGGATGGCGTACTTTATCGCAGAATGGGCAAGCCTGACCAAGGTTACAACCAGCTCCTAGTACCGAAACAGTTCAGAAGCCAAATCCTAGAAATGGGGCACTCTCTTCCTTTCAGCGGAAATATGGGACAGAACGCCACAAACAAACGGATAACCACTCATTATTGGTGGCCAGGAGTAAATACTGACATTATCATGTACGTCAAATCCTGTGCCCAGTGCCAACGTGTACCACCCAAGCAACGGACACCCCCAGTCCACATGGGTGAAATGCCAATAATGGGAACACCATTCGAACAGGTTGTGATCGACATTTTAGGGCCTTTCGAAAGGACTAAAAGAAGGAACAGGTTCATCCTGACCTTAGTCGATACATGCACTTTATGGGCAGAAGCTATCCCGCTAACATGCGCAGATGCCAAGCATGTTGCAGAAGCCCTCGTGCAGATTTTCACTCGGTTGGGATTCCCTCAGCCAGTGTTGACGGATAACGGATCTCCATACCGAAACCTGTTGATGGATGAAATCGTTAAGATCTTGAGGACCCAACACATCCACACTAAGCCATATACTCCGGCCGGAAATGGGCTCGTGGAACGTACTAATGGAAACCTCAACATGATGCTAAGTAAACTGGCACAAGTGAAACCTGAAGATTGGGATCTTTGTATTCCTGCAGCGTTATTTGGTTACAGAGAATCTCCTCATACTTCCACAGGATTTCCGCCAGCAACGCTTTTATTCGGCAGACCTATTAAGGGGCCGCTTGAAGCCTTACTTCAGTCTCTGACAGACGAGAAGGCAGATAAGTAAATATGTGTCGGTTTTAAAGGAAAGGTTGAAACTAGGGTGGGACCTAGCAACGACTAACTTTAAGCGAGCACGCATAAAGCACGCTAACTGATACAGGAAAGTCGCAAAAGAGAGAGAACTGGAAGCAGGAGAGAAAGTTTTGGTGTTACTCCCTACCGGAAACAACCAACTGAAGATCGGATGGCAAGGGCCGTTTACAGTCCTGAAAAAGATTTCTAAGGCTAACTACCAGATCTCTATTCAAGGAAAGGAGAAGGTTTTCCATTTAGATTTCTAAGGCTAACTACCAGATCTCTATTCAAGGAAAGGAGAAGGTTTTCCATTTAAATCTGTTAAAGAGATACTGGGAAAGACCAGTGCCAACCTCCGACCATCTCCTGACGATCGCCAAAGCTGACGAAGATGACGATAGTGGCAGGGATATTCCACCGCAATCACACGAAGTCTTTCAAAAAAGTCAGAAGCGGCGACGCTCTTTCAAGCACGCATGGGAGACATTCCAGAGGAAGGAAACTTTGGGGAGTAGACTTGAGTAGGAATTAGAGAGAGATGGAGGGGAAGATGAGAGGGAAGAAGACAGACACCGTGGAGCTATGGATATAGGAAATTTATTCACATAACGTAGACATGGAGTGCTTCCATATCTTAAAGGGGGGACGTTCTGTCGCATAGAGTTATTGATCATAAATTACCTATACCCTCTTCTTTCTTCTTCCACCCGTATCCTCTATATTTCTTTACATTTTCCTGTATTTTTTCGCATCCATTCGTTGCGAAAAATATTTTCATCCTCATTCTTAACGTTCACCTGTTTCGTTTCAAATACTGGTAACGCAATTATTGCATAAGACGTGAAGTCCCTGGGCGGACTGACATTAGTGTTAGAACACGGCCCAGCAGACAGCTGTCTACAGTTTCCCCCTAGGACGGTGTTTCCTCGGATTAGTTTCTGGGCCTGAAGTGTGAGAATGCTATGAGATAGCAGACATCCGTCTGAAATTTTTACCGGTCACAACGAGTTGCATCGGTGGAGCGCTTAAGTAGGCGCGATAATTTACATCTTATAGTCGCAGTTTCAGACATTTGTCTGGAAATCCCAGCTAACATGGCGCTCACTGCGGGCCCTGATCAGCGTGAGGCGTGAAGTAGTAGAAGTGTCAGTTCATGGGTGTCTTCTAGTTGACGTAAGGCGTTTTTCACGTACAAAGGGAGATTATTTCGTTTGCGAAATAAGTTGGGGCCCTTTGTCTAATTTTAAGATATTGGCCCGAGTTTGAAACTAACTTCACTCATTCTCCATTTTACAGTAGACGTGGTCACTTCGTTCTAGAACACTTAAACTTATAGTGATATCTCTTAGTTTCGTTGTGATTCCGTAGTGCTGTTTGAGGTAAAATATTATATCTTATATATCTAGATTTTGTGAGTGATTAAGTGTTTAATCGCTTATTTATTTCCCTAGTTAGATTTGGTGCAGAGCGATTAATTTATAAGTCTGTATTATTTTCTAGTGACGCATACAGTGGAAAGCCGAATAAATTATATTTCTAGCTTAACAAACATGTAGCTATAATGAATTTAATTTAACTGCTAACTACTCAGTCGAGTATATTTTTCTATACTAACTTATAAATACTAGATGCCTCATGAGTGGTGACGGAATGCGCAGATATTCCTAATTCATGATGAGTAATTTTTTTATATAACTTTTTTCACAGGAAAGTTTAAATAATAAGTCAAGCGGTCGGCTTGCTGTTTAAATGTAAGTTATATTGAGTACATAGTATGTATAAATATTTCATATGTGTTTTTCTTTATTCAGTGAATACTGGGGTGAACCCAACTTGCCGGCGTTTAGTAAAGAGACATACTTGTGAGAAGCATAGACATTTCCTATCTGTAACCACGTGGGTTTTTTTTCAAGTAACACTGGTCTGACAGTGCATGTGCCATCAGAGATAAACAGTAATACCAATCCCACTAACGGTTTCTAAAGACTAATGTTTATACTGGGCTTCTGAGCCAGTTCATATTTCTTCTCAAATTTAAATATACATGCTGCCTGGCGGCGAGAATAAATTACAAGAAATAACATTAACATTTCCGACATTGTTGAAAAAAGTGGATAGTGAACCAAGACTATCTGTTGAGAGCAGTTGTCCACTGGTCATCTTTTTCCAAATTAAGGGAATCCTCGTGTTTTTTGACTCTGTGGGCCCGTTTAAACTTGCTTATCCAAACTAATTCAAGTGACATTCACAGTAATCTAAAATTTAAATGGTGAAGTGAACGCTCCCCGAAAACAGTGGAAGAAACCTGTAATTGCAGAGCTGGGATTCGCTTTATCCAAGGAATGCAGATTCACTGTAGAGAAGTGTCCTAAGGTTGCGCCAGACGGCGAACAGCGGTACAGATAGGTAAGCAAGTGCGCCAGGGTACCCTGATGAAAGAACCGAGTGAAAGTGACGGAAGGATGTTCCTTGTTTGATTCACTCATTTTGTAATTTCCTTGAGACAAGATTTGCTACTTAATTAAATTGTTCCTTTAGAATAGATACTGCTGTCAAAGTCAGGTCATACCTCCAAAAGGAGACAATATATACCCTAACCATATGTATCTGTAACTCTTTGGGCCATCATCTTTTCTCTTAACGGGGCTGTGGGCTAAACCTAGAGTTAAGATCATAACGGGGCTATCATCCTTGTAGCATTTCCTTGAATTTTTATGACTATTTGTATATGTTTTTTTTTCTTGATGTATTTTATTTGGTGTTGTGAGAAGATTTTAAATGATAATTAAAATCTCTCTTGAACTAAATCAGTCCGTTGGTCAGCTCGTTCTAGTATATATATATTCATTGTTATAGATTTCCCACGTCCGTGTGTTTAACTGTCGTCTCGTGTATGTGCATGTTCGTGAGTAGATAGAAATATATGTAATATATATATATATCTGTGTTTAGACTGTCTGACGCCTTAAAAGCTGTCGTAGAAGATAGGTGAAAGAGAGAAGATTTTCTCGATTTCAGAGACAGCCTCTATATCAAAGTCTATCATCTCATTTGTGGAAATTCTATGGCTTACTAAACTCTCCCTGGGTCTATCACCTATTCTAATCTCTTCAGAAGGGACCAACCCAAGTCTTAACTCTCCTATCGAAAAATCTACGACAATTATCTAGTTTGTTAATGTATCACTCGTGCTGTCGGTGTTACATATTCACATATAGAAACATTTCTCTACTCAGATGAAGTTGGGGGATTTTTCTTTTACGGGATCTAAGGGCAGAAGCTAAGGTCGTGGGGAAGCAGAACTCTTTCCATAGTTAATTGGAACACACTGACCAGCGGAAAGCATTCGCATTCCCGTCTTCTTGTCCCTATCTCGAATAGGTTTTTATTCTTTCTTAACGAGCCAATTTCTAGAGACCTTATATCTTCTTTTCTTTTTCCTCGTTCGCCTTCAGACCTCCACATTTATGACTCTAATAAAGGCAGTAGTCAACCCAAGGCTCCCGACATCTCCAAACAGTTTTTCGTTGACAGAAGTGGGTTGTTGCCATATGCTGCTCCGTTCATTACTGTTATATCTAATATCTCAAAGACTATTCCTGGCAAAAACTACTGTCGTAGTTGCCTCAGTACTCACCACACGACAGACACAAATAAATTGTGGAAGACACACACAAAAATAGATATACAAATTGATTGACCCAAACAAAAACAGACAGACTCAAAGAATAGAGACGAACCCAAAAATAGAAACTGGCCTAAAAATAGAGGCAGACAAAAATAATGGTACACCGAAAATATAGAGAAAGACACAAACATAGAGGCAGATATAAAAATAGAGGAAGACCGAAAAATAGAGGCAGACCCAAAAAAAGAGAGGCACACACAAAAATAGAGGCAGATAAAAAAAATAGAAGCAGACAAAAAAAATGAGGCAGACATAAAAATAGAGGCAGAAACAAAAATAAAGACAGACCAAAAAAATAAACAGGAAGATACTAAAATATAGGTAGACCAAAAGAACAGAGACAGGCACAAAAGCAGAGGCAGACACAAAAATAGAGGCACATAGAAAAAAACAAAGGCAGACACAAAAATAGAGGCAGACCAAAAAGAACAGAGGTGGAAAAAAAATTGAGGCAGACCAAAAAGAAACAGAGGCAGGCCAAAAAAAAAACAAACAGATTCAGACACAAAAATAGAGGCACATATAAAAAATAGAGGCAGACCCAAATAAAAATCGACGCAGACTCAAAACAACAGAGGGAGACACACGCGATAGAGACAGACGGAAAAACATTTGGAGAATAGAATTTATATATACAAGAAAGATAAAGAAAATTTGATACGCGTTGTAACAGCTGGGGCATAAGGCTGTAAGACAGAGAAGAAGATAAGTGAATGTGGAAGTCTAACCATCATGGTTTATATTTTTGACGAGCTCGTCATTCTTGTACCGTCTCTCACATGTTATATTCGTTTTATGAAATTATCTTGCGTAAAGGAAATAGAGGCAGACACAGTCACATAATTATTGGATCGATGTCTTCTCCTCTCCGGTAGAAGTCAGTTACATTTGTTGTGAGTACTGATTACGTGAAACTTCCGTGGTCGGTACATTTCTTTCTCTGCTATCTAGCAGATACTTGGTATTTTCATATCTTTGAACACTCCCCTCGGTGATAATTTGCCATGTTGCTTTAATCTTCTCGGCTTTGCTACGATTAGACACAAGTATAAAAACCAAGATAATCAGTTTCGTATTGTGACCGAGTGTTGAGTTTACCTAAGGCGTGCCGGGTGATAAATCATCCGTCTGCAGACATATTACAGACATGAACCTGGAAGTTGGAATGTTGTAATAAGCTTCCAGCAGAATTATTACGAAAATATTACTTGAGATAAAAGTAAGAAGTTATTGGTAATCACTGAAGAGAATATTCTGAAATCTCACTTCCATATTTGGAAGACATGACCTTTGCATTAACACACAGAAATGTTCTAGATGCAATATTTTGAAATACCCAGCAAAAACACACAGGTTTTGAAACGATTGGAGGGCATTTGAAATATAGAAAGAACAAAATTAGTGATTTGACCTTACCTAAATGGTAACAAAGTACTACGCGGGCGAGCGAAGTGTAATAAAGCCTGACACTTTAGTAAGTTTGCAACACTGTGAAAATTCATCTCGCGTCAAGAAGAAAACCAGACCTTGCCAGAGTTAAGAATAGCAGCAGATTTCATTTACCAGACCGCACCTTGTTTTAGTAAATTGAGGACTTAAGGCCCAGGACAATGCTACCATTTTAACACAGAAAAAAGGAATCTGAGGAACCTAAAACAAAGTCAAAGTGGGAACTTATTGCTAAAATAATAAAACCACAGACCACGTTTAAGAGACATTGTCAAGGTGCCTTAAACTATTTCTCTGAGCCAGCAGTCTGTGAGCCTGAAGATTGGCTTTTTGGTATTAATTGAGGGTACTATCTCTGGAACAAGTGGGTATAAGTGGCCTGAAGCCAACGATTGACACCATCATTAGACGTGCCTTAGATACTCGGGACAAGCTTGGTAGTTACTCTCTGACACTTTTTAGAACGTGCTACAACTTTCAAGTTTGACCAGTGACGAGTGTGATCAAGTCATCTATCTGCAAAGAACCAAACATCAGCTGGAGCAGAACAGACAAGCTCATTGACATCTAAGTAGAAACATAAAAGCTACCAGGTGAACTATCCAATTTTTAACACCATAATATCACTCGACGCTGACTATTGTTTGTTAAAGAATTATTCATTTTTATAACTGTAAAAACATAATTGATTATTAAATTTGTTACTTGTATAAAGACAAATCCAAAGTTGATTTAATCATTTTGAATGTACTACATCCGTATGTCTCAGACCTTTTCTGACAAGTAAACAGAGCTATACAATAATAAGAGGAATTTCGCTGAATTAACACAGCTGCTGGCTTCATTGAGCTATCGAATTATAAGATAATGCTATTCTTCACAAAAGTTGACGGCAGATACTAGAGTTAACATTTGCTCAGCGTTATGCAGCATTGTTTTCGCTTTTCTAAATCTCGTGTGAAAATACCTTGAGGTAGAAGAGTCATTATCCTTCTACCTACAACTCTGCCAAGAGTAATCTTATGCAAAGGTAGGCACATTTGAAGACCCACATTAGATACTTTTGAGTTTTTGGCCACTTCTGGACCACTACTGCAGAGCTAAGGGGTGGCAACCCGTGACAGACACAGACACACACACACACAAACACAGACACACGCACACGCACACGCACACGCACACACACACACACACCACACACACACACAAAGTAGAGCCAGACACAAAAAATAGAAGCAGACATACATAAAAATCAGACAACATAAAAATAGAAGGAGATCCCCAAAAATACATGGAGAAGAGAACTTGAGATATATATAATAAAGATGAAAGAAACATGTCTCGAAATGTAACAGCTGGGGCATAAGTCTGTAAGGCAGAGAAGACGATCAGTGAAGGCAAAATTCCAACCCTCATGGTTTATATTTTTGATGAGGTAACACATATACCGTCTCACACATGACATATTCCAAGTGTTTTTTTAAATATTTTCAGACTTTACCTTCTGTGATCAATCAGCTCTAGTGATCTGAAAACAGCAACACGTTTATAGCGCCTGATACAGAGCGCCCTATCCCACAAATCTTCTCCTATTCATCAAATACAACAGACTACAACTGCAAATAAAAGTAAACTTAATATAGAATAAATGTAGAAGTAGAGCAGAAAATGAACATATTAAAATTCATGTACAATGTCAGTTTATCCTTGAACTAAATAGGAAACCAATTGTTACTGATATACTGGGGTGCTTGGGTTAGTGCTGCTGACTGGCACAGCTGACAAGGTTGATGTCAGCAATGTCGGACTTACTGATAGTGGCCGACAGGTATTTAATATTTGAGTGAATGTCGTGGGTCCCTTAGATTTGTTCAAATGTGATGCACCCCACACAACAGTAACGTTAGGATCATGAAATGGACCAACGGGTAAGATGACTAAGTTTTCACTTCATTCACAATTTATTGACGACAGGAACAGCGACATCATAGACAGCAAATCATCAAAAGGTTATAATGGCAGATATATACACGTTGATACAAATAATCAATCTTGAATTCGACGTCATAAACAGCAAGTCATCAAAAGGTTATAATGGCAGATATATGCACGTTGACACAAATAATCCATATCGAATTTGATTGGACTCACTAACCCCCGTCATCTCAATGACGGCGGAAGCTCTACCGTGACGAGTTCTTATCTTCCTAGTTTCTTCATTATCAAGCCTTTGAATAATATCGAATGTCTTCCATGAAGGTACAATGTGTTATTCTTCATACCAAAAACCCACTGGACACACTAGCGGCACGCCGTAACCAAAGATACCTCCCAGATACTCAATGACCCGAGATTATAGTTTCTCTCGCTTCCACTCAGAACATTTTCACTCAAGCGCGAACTAAAAGATTGACATGTGAGATCAGCTCACCTATTTGTCTCAGCTCACCTATTTGTCTCCCCAACTTCGTGATTCACTCATCGTGTCTATTTAAACTTTTTCTTAAAAAAAAAAACATATCCAGTTGAGCTATTATGTTCAAATATCGTGCACAAAGGCACGCAAATAATTAACCATCTCATAACTTTAGATATGCTCACAAGCGTGTCTATAAAAAACTAGACCCGCACGTGAAAATCCCAAACACTTAACTCCCATACGAAAATATGACTTAAAACCAGTATTGTTTATAAACAAAATAATCAACGGGTATTGTCAAACTGACCACATTTGACAACACATGTAAATAAATCTTGAGCTTTGTCAATGTTTTGTTTTATTATAATAATATAATGATAATAATAATAATAATAATAATAGCCCCTTCAGTCATAACTGACTGTGGGAATGCTCCCTTGAGGTGACAGCACTCGCTGCTCTTTCCCTGGTGTCCCTTTCGATGTTCGCTCTTCTTTTATGCTTGCCATAAGTGCTTCTTTTTGCCTAATCTGAAGTGGCGCCGTAGAGAGCATCGCCGCATTGTGCGATCGGCAGCTTCATCCTCCCAGGTTGCTGAATGTGTGTTCAGTAGCCTCATGTCTCTTGCACACATATTTGAACCTCAGCTGCGATCGCCCAACTGTTCTTTCGCCATCTACCAGTTGTCCGTTAAAGATATCTTTTGGAACGCGACCTTCTTCCATGCGCTGTCTAAGCTGTGTATAAATGCTTTGAAGGACAGCACGTGACAACACCTTGACATCTGTTTCTTTTTCCTTCCATGAAATACCGAGGATGTGTGTTAAAGAAGATTTATAATGTATTTTTGCATGTTGACCACACTTAGTCTATTAGCAGTTAATCTGCGCGGTAATGTGTCTATCTGTGGTTAATCATGATGTTGCACGATTTTGTATTATTAATGAACGCTATGTGATTTATACGTCACTAGGAGTTTATGACGTAATCCGTTCTGCACTAATTTATGCAAGCGGTTTTCTCTAGGCCTTTCATCAATTGTAGTCGTCAAAGAAGGCCGTATATTTCTAGCTCCCGATATATTGGAGGAATAAAGTATTTTACGTGGCATTTGTAAACTGTCGGAGGCCGCCACACGGTGTAAGAAGATTCCAGACTTATGGAGAAGTTCCGTGCTTGAAGAGAAGTATTTCTACATACGATTTTTGCATCTTCATTTATCTGGTCCAAATTACTTGGGTGATAACCTTTTATAGGCACACCTAGTACAGCGGCTAGACATGAATAGATGAGACGAGACCGTGGGAGGACGTATATCATGTATATCACATTATCCATGCCATAATGCCACAAACTGTAATTCGTCAGATGTAATAAACTTGCCATTTTATGTGGACCCATCCACCAACGTATTCCTAAACTATATTTTGATGGCCTGTTTTCTGTGATGGCACTCACGACATTCTTAGCGTACAGCACGATACATTGATACCAGTCATATTCCAAGAATTTAATTACAGCACAAATCACTTTCCACAATACATATTGTAACAAAGAGAACATGGTGGCCAGTATGGGGATTTCGACATCAAGAACGTTTATTTAGCTGTAATATGAAAGAACTGTGACTGAAAAAATTTTTCAAGAACTTTGCGTGAATTTGTCACCGTTGGCCATCATTTACATAATCTGAAGTGGAGTGCGCATGTCTGCCGGCTTCAAGATTCCAAACGTCAACTATTCAAGATACCTGCATTTTTCGTTGGCAATCAAGTCCACTACCAGCTGTCGAGGTTCACGTTTACTGTCCTGTTCAACTGATGATCGTGGCCTTTATCTACTACACTCCCAAACCCTACGCGGCTTTGTTGGACCAAGTTTTCAAGGCAGCTCAGGATCCAGTTTCAACTATCATCTGGCTGGGAACTCTGTCTTGTCAGATAAGTTGACCTGTTAATGTGATTTTTTTTGGATCGGGGTACTATTGTTACACCATTCGTAATTCCTGCTTTGTATATCTTTATGTGTACATTCATGTTCTGTGGGTTTTTTTTTATGTGTAGTTCTGACAAAGAGGTTCCTCTCGGAGCTATCCGGGCTCATGTCAGACGTTCTGTAGGGTTATTTTGAAAATTTCATTTCAGCAGTATTTCCGATTTGAGTAACCTCGTCGAAGTATTCTGACTGCGACTTGATTCTTTTCAACAGTTGATGTCTAGTTGTGACGTTTCGTCTATCCATATTGTCATGCACTGTTGTCTAGTTTGTGGCAGTTAGGGAACGATTTACAGTCAAAGGGAAGGAATAAGGAGAATTATGAATGGAAAGGTTCAGATAGAATACAAAAAGGAGATGCGCAAACAATGATGCGCATGAGAAGAGGTGAACAGAAATCCAGTGAAGCACGCTTTTCTCAGCAGCAGTCCAGAAGGCGTGAGTTAGTGTGCAGATGGCACGTACGCTAGTAGCATGTTAATGGCCGTACTCAGATAGTTTAGATGATAAATATGTCATGGACAAGAAGTAGTTTTGGGTAATGATTAACCCGAAATATTGTATAATGAGAATTCTTGTCTGGAAGGAGAAACGGTGTGAGTTGGATTTTATTCAGAAAAGGGAAGAGGTACGTAGAGTGCATTATAATACATATAGACAGTAGTCATATTCTTCAGTGATGACAGGGAAAGTAACAACCCCGGCGAGGTCCGGTCCTACCAATAGATAACCTGAACACTGAGATGATAGATAACAATAGACAAAGAAATTGTGAGGAAGAAAGAACAGAACTAAAGACTAAAGCACCTGAGTGATCATTGATAGTTAAAAGGTCAGAAGGTGTGGATTCGATACTGGGCGAGAGAGAGTGAGGAAAGAAAGAACTTGTACATTACATTATTATATGATGGACCAAATGTGGAGGTCAGAGCAGACAGCAATGATCCTCTCATATGTAAATAAACAGTATTCAAATTACCATGGCGTTATCGCATCACGTGCTGTGTGTGTGTGACTGTTGTGGTATACAGCATATCATAGCTAGCCACAGAGATAAGCGAACCTGGACAGACATTGCCATATATGATTCATTATACAGCGACCCCCTTTCGTGGAAAAGCTTTACGGGGATTCAAATAGCCTCAGATTGACTACTGCTTTCTTTGAGAATATTCAAGTGGACGTCTGAGAGTGTACGAAGAAGAAGAAGAAGAAGAAGAATACAGCGACCACAGGCAGGCTGTCACATCTGTATAGAATTTGCTGCCATGACCAACCTCTACCAGCACACACACACTTTGTTTCTAAACAGTAGATCAGCAACTATGCTTTATGCTGTCATCTCTCCTCGCTTCAGGCAGAAGACATAGATAAGTTTAACGCTACGACAGATTTCAACAACCACGGACGACAGATAGCCATGATAATACAGAATAACACAGACAGAAGACGCCATAATACATTTTCGGATCTGTGACAGACCTCACCAACTACAGACGGCAGAGTACAACGAAGAAAATAATTCATATTTACGTTTCGATAACATGAAAAAACAGGGTGACAACAGTGTAAGTTGTAAACACAGAACAAAGTGAACAGTATCGGAACCAGCCAAGCAGAAACGTTGGTCCGAAAACCAAGTCGGAATTTTCTTCTTTCAAACTGACCTGCGCGAGAATAAGTCGCCACAACAAGGCAAAATACGCCACACATTATACAATTCGGGAGCCGAGACCAACCTCAGCCAGCATTGAAAATCAGTCATTCATCAAGACAAAGTACAACACACAAACTGGTTGATGACAGACTTCAAGAAACACAGACGGCAGAACAACGCAGATAGAAGGCAAAGTAGCAATTTCACAACATTCGAAGAAAACAGTACAGGCAAAGTGTAAACAGAAGAACCTGTCAACCAGAAACGCCAGCTCATAAATCATGTCAAGATTTTTTTTCTTCACGCCTTCCTGCACGAGAGGGGTTCGCAGAGACACAGCAAGTACAAAATTCACTGTCCTGTAACACCAAGTCGGAAACAAACTGTTTTCATTCAAACCTTCCAGCGCGGACACGACTCATCACAGCAGACGACAGGTCGACGTGCTTCGAGCAAGTAGTCCTAAGACAGGACATAGAGTGCAGTACAGTAACCGATTCACCGATAGAAGCCTGTGTGTAGAAAAGACAATACAGTGTGTAGTCCGGATTGTGTAAAAATATAACAATAGTAATTGTTAAAAAGAAAAGTCGGTCGCGCGCGCAACATCGCGACAAACGAGTACTCCAACGCAGACGTCTTAATTAATTAGTTTAATTAGACATTGTTGTATTATTATTGTTGTCTTATTACTGTTCTTATCATTATTATTAGTATTGTAGTCTCACTAATATTGAATTATAACAGTGTATGGATAATTTTTTTTTTTTTTGTAACTGTAACATTATATTTTTTTTCAGGAAACCCAAGACTAATAGAAAGATTTCCATTCATTTTCAGGCGCAAGTTAGTTTAAGTTAACCGCAGAAATAAGTAACTATTTTTTCAGATTGTTATGATGGCACAGGCTGAACAGACACAGTATAACATGCAAGACAGTCAGACTTTGGCCCTCATAAAGACGATTACCGACACATTAGCCAAGGTAGACAACAGTGCTAAATACGCAAACATAAAAGGTAATGTTGACTTATTTTCTGGTGACCACACACATGTCGTAAGTGGCTCACAGACATTGATAAATATGCAATGTCAATAATTGCAGATTGTTAGGTTCTTTTTTCTTGAGGGTGTTGATGAGTCTGTTATTATCGACTATAACGCGAATGGATCCCTTCTTGAATAACTGAAGTAATCAATCAATTAAAACTGCCAACAATGGGCATATCAGCAAATGTCAAAGACGGTTTCAGTTATAACCATTTATTGGACGATGCACGATTGACGAGACAAACTGGTCAACAAGGATGACGAACGATTAAATGTCAACATTACGGTATACAGCGTAGATTTCATATTTAAAAGCAAAACATAGTGAGTTCATTTCGTAAGGTAATCTCTTTTGAAATGTCTGACTGGTTATACAGTATTCCTTTTCAATGGCATCCAAGTAAACAAATAAGGCAGTTATGTGCGACAGGTCATCTATCAAATTATCGGTGACCTTGGCAAAAGACGAAGATCCTTATCAGGTCTTCTACATGATAGAAACAATGTTCCAATATCTTTCCAACGTACTTTGCTGGTACTGGCCTCTTACTTTAATAAATGTTGAGTTACAATAATACCAATACATGCCAACGACCTTCGTGGCATTAGAGCTTCTATATATATAATCCTTGAGTCACCTCTGCTATACGTAGTAGGTATTCGTAACGGTCGAATACTGACTCACATCATAAAAATACTAAGCCAATCCTGGATAATTCCCAATGCAGGAATCCGTCGGATTTAACATTTACATAATAAGTTCACGTAGGATTCCATTTTGAACCAATACGTCACTGGTCCAACTAGACGTCTACATGAGACAGAATTACATTAATATATATATATAATACTTGCTTCTCTTCCCGAGAAAAATCACCAGTATAATGTTGACCCAGGTCCTCATCTTCTTCATAGACGGACGGTCACACTAAAGAATAAATATACCCGCAACACGGGTTCGAACGCCACGAATCAATGGACTGATTCTTGGGCACTAAACTTCTCAACCCCAGCTATGACGTAGACTCGTCTTTGGCAACACGTGCGGGCGGGGTAACCCATACTTGCATTAGTGCACAATCGTGCGCTACGAAAAATCAAACTCACCAAGAATACTTACTATCATGTAAGTCGATGCGTAAAGTTTATTACAGAGGTAGGACCACATATTAATAAATATGAGACTACCCTCATCTGTAAACGACTGTAAAGGCCTACGAAAAGGGCTCTACAGATTCCTTACCAATTCCCCCCCCCCAAAAAAAAAATTAATTATATTAATTTTTTTCTTTACTACTCGAAACTAGAGGTGATTCAAGTGTACATAATCATATAATATTAATATAGCATGACATAGAATCATCAAAACATAAATATGAAATTTAAATTAACTCAAATAAACAAAAGGTATGCACAAAAGCATACACCCACAATTGACCACCTTTTGTACAATGTGGTAAATGAAATAAAATCGCCTATAGAAATATTGAATTAAACCGAATAGAAACGCAAAATGAAAAGAAATGTAAAAACCAAGGAATAAACAGAAAAGTGATGGATATGTCTTAAAAATGACAAGTGAAAAAAAATGAAAGAATACAATTTAAACACATGTATAGATCAACACACTTAACCGTGTCTAAAAGTTCCTTTGGGGTACTAATAAAAGTGCAAATGTTAAATCACTGTTCTTACAGAGTGATAAATATTAAATGTTGACAATGTAATTAAATATTTCATAGTGACCCAAATTAATTCTTATACTCATTAACTAAGTATCATCGGTTACTAATCTACCGAATGATTTATTTTATAAAAAAATTAACAGTGTCATTAAATTTCGTAGATTAAGAAAGTTCCATTGTTCTGTTAGGAAACCGTAAAATTATACTAGGTTCCGTTCCATGAAAAAAACCAACCAAGTGTTCGCAATGTTATTTCGGTGAGAAAATATAATCTGTTTTTTTTTTTTTCAACGTTATTCTCTCTTCAATATCCTGAGTAAGTAAATGTTATTTTCACAAAGATAGTCATATACCTTAACGTTCCATGTTATTTTAATACATAATCATTGTAGATTTCACTTGACTGAATGTTAGTGAATCTTGTAATAGAGGTATCACACGTAAAAAGTTACAATTGACGAACTGTCAGTGTCGAAGTTCAGTTATCTGCAGTGCGTAGCTGTTAATGTGATTCGTTAGGACATCTCGACAAAACGTCTGCGAGAACATTCTGAGTACCAGGTATGGATCGAATCGTGAAACTATATGGTTGGAGAGCGATCGCATACCTAGTCGATTTGGCAGATTTCACGTCTTTCGTGTTGAGAGCAGTAAGTGCTTTTTGGTCTGATTCCACAATAAAGTGTGATCCAAGCAGATATCTCTGGAGTTTAGTTATTGACCAAACAAGTCCAAGAAGTTCCTTATCTAGAACAGAGTAATTTTGTTCAGTCGGAGTTAACTTCCGTGAAACATAGAGAACTGGATGCAAGGTGCCATTATATTCTTGTAGTAACACGCTTCCCACGCCGTAGTTAGAAGCATCGCTGCGTAAAACCAATGGTAAGTTCGCATTAGGCAACCTTAAAACAGGAGCATCCGAAAAAAATTTCTTTATGGTATCCAACGCGATTTGATGTTCGTTTGACCACCGAATCACGTTAGCTGCACCTTTCTTAAGTAATGAAGAGAAAGGAGCAGTGATGGATGAAAGATGTTGTATGAATTTCCCATAAAATTGTACTAACCCTAACAGAGATCGCACTTGTTTCTTTGTTTTAGGTGTAGAGATATTAAGGATTTTAGAGACATTACTGTCCTCTGTATATAACATACCGCGACCAATACGGTGACCCAAAAAAGAAATGTCGTGGAAACCCACAAATGCCTTTGATGGCTTAGCAGTTAAGTTATGATATTGTAAAGTGGACAGTAATGAGTTTAATCCTTCTATATGTTCTTCCCAAGAGTCACTGAAAAGACAAATGTCATCTATGTACGCAATGACATTGGGATGATGAGATAGAATTCGGCGCATCATGCGCACGAACGTGGCAGGAGCGTTGACTAACCCGAAAGGCATAACATTCCATTGGAATAGACCCCGAGAAGTCGAGAAAGCAGTGAGTGGCTTTGCCCTTTCTGTCAATGGTACTTGCCAATAGCCCTTTGACAGATCAAACTTAGAGAAGAAAGTAGAATGAGATAATTTTACTAATAAATCTTCTAAAAGTGGCAAAGGTTCTGCGTCAAATTGTGTGACTTTATTTAATTTTCTATAGTCTACACATAGACGAATATTGTTATCTTTCTTTCTAATTATCACCATAGATGAAGCATATGGTGACAACGATGGTTCAATTATGTTTAATCGAAGCATCTCATCCAATTCCTTTTCGACCTTATCACGAAAGTGTAAAGGTATGGGATATGGACGAATACGGATAGGTGTTTCATCAGTTAGAAGGATATCATGTTGAATAGCTGACGTATGACCTGGAATGTCAGTGAGAACCTTATCATACGTTTGGAGTAGTGATGAAACTTGCTGTCGTTGATCAGCCGAAAGAGAAGAAGAAATAGTGACATCATTCCAGTTTTCAGTGGAATGAATTGGTACAACCGGTATGGGCAATTGTACATCTTGAAAAGAAGACTCTTCTTCTTGTATAACTGACAAATTAGTATAGTTGTGAATGTGAGGAGTAGGATCGTCAGTCGCTTGAAATACTGATTGTAGATAATCAGGACGTGAATAATACTCTTTCAACATGTTAATGTGAAAGGTTTTGTGTTTTCCGTTAATATCGACGATGTAGTCAACATCGGATATTCTTGAGATGATCCTAAAAGGACCTCTCCATGTGATCAGTAGACGATTGTTATGAGAAGGCAGTAAAACAAAAGCCTCGTCACCAGGAATAAGCTGGCGAAGACGTCTATACCTGTTTGCAAATAGACGAGCTTTTTCTTTAGCCTCTTCGGATGATGCAGTAGCTATTCTACAAGCATCTATTATTCTCTTTCTTAAAGAGATGACATACTCATATGAGGATTGAGTTTCCTCAGGTATATTATCTTCAACCAATAAATCATGGATTAAAGACATAGGTCCGCGTGGTTGTATGCCAAAAACTAACTGGAAGGGAGAAAACCCCGTGGCTTGATTTTTCACTTCACGGTACGCAAACAGAGCAGCGGGCAGGACTCGGTCCCACTCCTGAGGGTGATCTTGAGTCATCTTACCCAACAACTGCTTATGTGTCCTATTCTGTCTCTCAATTAACCCATTTGACATGGCATGGTATATTGAACTGAGAGATCTATCTATACCCAATGTCTTCATAACCTGTGACATGGATTCGGAAATAAACTGGACACCATGATCCGATAGGATCTTACGCGGAAAACCAATGCGTGAAAAGATCAACATTAAAGCTTCTGCAACACTGGCAGATGAGGTGTTCTTAAGAGGTATGGCCTCAGGCCAACGCGTACACATATCGATACAAGTAAGAATATGTGTATGTCCTCTTGCAGATGGCAATATAGGACCAATGATGTCGATCGCCATTTTATCAAATGGTCTAATAGGTATGTCCGCAGCTTGGATAGGAGCATCATGATATGGACCCCTTACTTTAACTTCCTGACATGTCACGCAGGAACGACAATAAAGATTAACATCTCTATGAACGCCAGGCCAATAGAATGCGGATAGCACTCTAGATTTGGTTCGCGAAAACCCCATATGACCTGCACATTGATAATCATGAGCATGTCGTAATATTCTAGGTCTCATAGAAGACGGGACCAGAATTTGTGAACGCACAGATGAATCTGTTTCTCTTATTAATCTAACTAAAATACCCTTTTTAAGAGCAAATTTGTGTCTAGAATTTGCAATTGTGTTGTTATTATTTCTCTTAGTCACCAATTGAAAAAATCTCTGCAAAGAATTATCATTCTTTTGTAAATTAGCAAACAGCTCCCTTGAAATAGGAGAATCATCATCATTACTATTATAAACCGTAGGTTCAGAAGTTGATTCACGCGACAATTCAGTAGCTTGCGCTCTGGTAACCACTGCATTTGCAGCATGAATATGTCGCTTTTCCCATTCATCAATCTGCTGTGGGGTACACTCTTTTATACCGTGTATACAACCAAGTATCACATCGCTAACTGGATTCTGTAGAAGACAGGCATGGATCTTCCCTGAAAAGAAAGGTGTATGTAAATTAATGATGGCTGTAGGGAAGGTTTCCACAGTTCCCCCGAATGTGACGCACTTGACCACGTTGCCAGTGGCCAAAGAAGGGTCGATCAGAGAGTTCCGCACTCCAACGGTACTGCAGCCTGAATCAAACAAAATAGAGCAAGGAATAGAGTTGACGTATCCTCTGTTAAATTTTAAACAACCCTTTCCATGGTGAACTGATGCAGAAGTAGCTGTACAAACTGCTGGTAGACTTGGTAGAATGTGTCCGCATCGCAGCGTCGGGATCGCCTTGGGCTGGAATAGCGTTGAGCATTCTTGACATGTCTTTACCTGCTCTAGATCGATACAAGACATAGCATTATGTTGATTAACATTATTGTCTTTATCTTTGTTAGTTTGTGCTTCAATTGAAGCAACATTGGAATGTTGTCGTGGCCTGCTCGACGATCTATCTCTTCGTCGTGATCGATTTTGACTATTGTCATTAAAATTGCTATAATTACTATTTCTGCTATCATTAAAATTTGGATGAGTCCGCCAATGAAAGTTATCACTGTTGTGATGTTGGCTAAATGATTTATTCATAAATCTATGTCTATTTTCAGGATGATGTGATTGAGATCTCCAATGTTGTTTATTATTATTCCCTTGATTATATTTAGGATTGTTGTTACTAAAATCTCGAGATCTGTGAGATTGGCCCCAGGATACATTAAATGGAGCAGACTGTTGGTATTGTTTCCCCTTTTGAAAATGACCAAAGTTGAAATTATTATTACTTCCCCTGTGAAAATTTATATCGCTACTCATCGAACGATTTCTAGGGAAATTGTTATGTTGCATAGCGAAAGCAACGGGTAAATCGTCCTTAATCTGCGCATTGCTGATATCCATGTTAGGATGAGCGGTGCAGAAATTTTTGCAATGTTCTGACATTTCTTTTATATTACCAGGCTTACGTTCATGTAGAAACGCAAGAAATGCAGGACTTACTGCCGATAAAACTTTATCTCGTAATAATAAGTCGAAAATACCGTCATAAGATTTCTCTACCTTGGACAGTTCGATCCATCTTTCCAAGGTAAGACGTATTTGAGAAAGAAAATCATCAAAGTTCTTGCTAGATTGTGGGAGCATAGACTTGAACTTAATTCTATACTGATCTTCTGTCATTTGAAATTTGTTTAGAAGAGCGGCCCTAAGAGCATCATAATCATTTTTATCTATAGAGCTAGTAGTGTGATAAACAGCCATTGCCTCTCCTGTAAGTAATCTGGATAAGTGGTTGCAATATAATGATTTATCCAAGTTGTACGACCTACATGTAGCATCAAACCTGTCCAGAAAGAATATCACATCGTCGGATGGTGGGTTAAACTTTGGCAATTTTAGATGAACCTCTCTAAAATTCTCATGTCTAGATGAAGACTGGCCTTCATGAGTCTTTTGCGTATTACATTCACTTGACAATCTTATTCTATCAAATTCCAATTCGGCAAGTTTCAAATCATGCTGACGTTTCCTTTCATTCTCGTCTGTCTCAAGCTGAAGCCTTTTTGTATTTTGTTCAGCTATTAATCTTCTTTCTTCCATTTCCTTTTGTTTAACTTCTATCTCCTTTTGTTTAACTTCCATCTCCTTTTGTTTAACTTCCATTTCAATTTTAAGTAGCCTTTCTTTTTCCGCAACATCAAATCTAAATTTTTCTTCGGCCTCAAATTTTTTCTGTTCTGACTCACGCTGAAATCGTTTCTCTTCTAATTCAGCGGCTAATCTCATTTTTTTCTTATTTTCATCAGCCTCAAATCTCAAATTTTCCAATCTTAATTTCTCAGCTTCTAATCTTTGAGATTCCAACCTTTGAGACTCTTTGTATTCTGTCATAGCAAATGATCTAATCTCTTCCGGAGGTATATTAAGCGCCTTAGCCTGCTTAATAAAATAGTCTAAGGTAGACATTATTCAAGATTATTCTGAAATACTTCTACGTAAAAGTGTTACTACACCAAGTGGTCTTCGTTCCTGTCCTAGAACGGTAAATTAAAGTCATATAATAGGCAAATATATTAATAATTCATAAAGTAATTTACGCAATGAAATGTTATGAAAGCAACAACGTGATAGACAATAGGAACAATACTGACAAGACACGATAATCAAAGACGAATGAACACAATCGTAGAAATCAACTAAAATAAAAATGTGGAACTAAAATAGGATGTCGTAAAAAATTACGATGACATCTACGATCAGATAATAAACAAGACAGTTGACAACACAGTGTATAAACATTAATGGTGTAAAAAACTGAACGAAAGTCAGGTTAGAAGGACGTAGTATACAAACAAAATACATCATAAAACTAAAGTACAAGTAAAAATAGCTACGAGAACAACAATTAAACTTGACGCTACAACTAAACAGTCAGGTGTCACAGACCACCAGACACAGTGGACCTAAAATCCTTCTATGCTCACGCATAGGAACATTCCACTGAGGGAAGTCTGCAAAATAATTCCTATAGAACGCTTAAGACGGACCTGTGGTGAAACTGGTATATACCCGTCATAAGCCACCGTACACAATTTTCCACTAAAAACATTGAACATTGAACATGAAACATAAATAAGGTTAACATGGACATATTACTAAGAGATAAGATGCAGCTAAACGTAAAACGGTGAAATAAACACGACGTTTTTACTTATCTCAACTGATAACAAAAAGATATCCCTCGCATCCGGGACTGCATGTATGAGACATCTACTTGAAGTAATGTAATGCCAGAGTCCAATGTTGAAACTTGAAAGTTAAAGTCCCTGGGTTGTCCTTGACATACGATGACCGTTAAAATTGCTGTAAGGTCCAGGATGTTGTCGCCTTGAAAGAAAGCATACTTCTATTCAACCGAGTTTGAATGTAGACTTGAGTTCGATACCGCTACTGAAAACTGGATATTTTCAGAGCACACTGCGCCGCCATTTCTGTTAGGTTCTTTTTTCTTGAAGGTGTTGATGAGTCTGTTATTATCGACTATAACGGGAATGGATCCCTTCTTGAATAACTGAAGTAATCAATGAATTAAAACTGCCAACAATTGGCACATCAGCAAATGTCAAAGACGGTTTCAGTTATAACCATTTATTGGACGATGCACGATTGACGAGACAAACTGGTCAACAAGGATGACGAACGATTAAATGTCAACATTACGGTATACAGCGTAGATTTCATATTTAAAAGCAAAACATAGTGAGTTCATTTCGTAAGGTAATCTCTTTTGAAATGTCTGACTGGTTATACAGTATTCCTTTTCAATGGCATCCAAGTAAACAAATAAGGCAGTTATGTGCGACAGGTCATCTATCAAATTATCGGTGACCTTGGCAAAAGACGAAGATCCTTATCAGGTCTTCTACATGATAGAAACAATGTTCCAATATCTTTCCAACGTACTTTGCTGGTACTGGCCTCTTACTTTAATAAATGTTGAGTTATAATAATACCAATACATGCCAACGACCTTCGTGGCATTAGAGCTTCTATATATATAATCCTTGAGTCACCTCTGCTATACGTAGTAGGTATTCGTAACGGTCGAATACTGACTCACATCATAAAAATACTAAGCCAATCCTGGATAATTCCCAATGCAGGAATCCGTCGGATTTAACATTTACATAATAAGTTCACGTAGGACTCCATTTTGAACCAATACGTCACTGGTCCAACTAGACGTCTACATGAGACAGAATTACATTAATATATATATAATACTTGCTTCTCTTCCCGAGAAAAATCACCAGTATAATGTTGACCCAGGTCCTCATCTTCTTCATAGACGGACGGTCACACTAAAGAATAAATATACCCGCAACACGGGTTCGAACGCCACGAATCAATGGACTGATTCTTGGGCACTAAACTTCTCAACCCCAGCTATGACGTAGACTCGTCTTTGGCAACACGTGCGGGCGGGGTAACCCGTACTTGCATTAGTGCACAATCGTGCGCTACGAAAAATCAAACTCACCAAGAATACTTACTATCATGTAAGTCGGTGCGTAAAGTTTATTACAGAGGTAGGACCACATATTAATAAATATGAGACTACCCTCATCTGTAAACGACTGTAAAGGCCTACGAAAAGGGCTCTACAAGATGAATGGGAGAAAGTTAAAATTGCGATTTTTTCATCTGTTGATCTGATCACAGACTCTATCAGAAGGCGATTAGACACATTACTTAACTCTTTAACCCCCAAGAGCCAGTATACTGTACTTCCTTCTAGACCCATTTGGCCCAATCAACAGTATACTGGCTTTAGTATTTCTTGATCCTTTCTAGGGCTGTGTTCTAATTTTGACAACTCAAAAACGCTATTTTTTAAAAGTATAGCCATCCATTTTGGACTTTTGTTATTTATGAATATGAACATTTAAAAAAAATTATTTCCAAACAAAAACAATAAAAAAACATACTGGGATGGCCATTTTTGTTTGGGCCAAACCCACTTTTTTGCTTGGGACTGATAGAGTTAATGAAAGAGATCTCCAATCAGAGTCTAAATCGTACGAAACGAAAGGGAAAGGACATTGTCACACTTGTGATAGAGAAAATAAGGACACAAATAAAATCCCAGAAACAGCTGCTGAACGAGCACACTGGAACGCACTTAATAAAAGAAGAATAAGAATGGCGGTCAGGAATTTTATGGGAGAAATTAGAAAAGGGAAACCAATAGAAATAAATAACGTCAACATAGCAAACCAACAGAAGTGCCAGATAAGAACACAGAACGGTTGGGAAATGATGGTAGAACCGCTACTAGTGTGGAGAAACATAATAGGATCTGGTCAGCAAAATGTCACAATAAAGGAAGAAGGTAATAGGAATAGACCATGGACAAGTCAGGTTAGGACAACAGTCCAGAAACAGGAAAACATACAGAGAGACAGGGTCAGCGTTGGTACACAAGAACCAGAAATAAATGAAACAAAGATGATTAGTGCCGGAACACAAACTGAGATTAATACTGTAGCGTCACACTTGGGGCCAGCACACAATGAGAAAGACGTCATGAGAGAAAGTGAAATACTGTCACATGGGTTAGACAATACGGGAAAGTCTAAGATTCCACTCAGTGTAAAAAGGATGAACCAACAAACGGCTAAAGTAGTGATTCCACAGCATAGGGATAGCATCGAGGTGAACAATAAGAAGGATGAACCGATGCAGTCGACCAGAAAAAAAAGTCGACAGACAGTTAATGAAGCGGAATATAGCAGTAGACGGAGCTGGTCTTCAGAATCAGTGTCGACGGACTCAGACAGTGTAGTGTCTGAGGAGAGTGACGGTAGTCACAGACACAAAAGCACTTTTAGAAGAGAAGAGAGTAGTACAGGAAGTAAGGTAGAAGGGAGTAAATGTGGAGATAGTAGTAGAGAAAGGGGGTTTCCAATATACAATCTGGAAAAAATAATCGCGGACAATGCAGAAATGTGGATGCGACATGCAGAAACAATCAGGCAGACTGCATGGAAGGAGGCGGATAAACGATGGAAAGAGAAGCTTGGATGTATAAATCAGATAAATACGAAGGAAATTACGAAAATAGTTGAACCAAGCATAGAGGAGTTGAAGAAGGTAATAGAAGCCACCATAAAGCGGCCTGATTTTAACTTCTCAAGAAGCATGGTTTGGAGAGTGCTAGAGGAAAAGTATCATACATACTTTCCACAAACAAGAATTGAGGTAGATATGGTTCAGACGAAAATGGTAGATGACGCAAACAGGAAAAGGGGGATAGAAAAGGCAGAGCAGGCAAATCGTCATCGAAGTCAGAAGAGAAATAAAGGAAAAAGAAAATATAGATATTGCTAAACACATTTCGTTGGAAAGGCATAGGGACAAGGAAGTCACTATATCGAAAATAGTGGAGTTTATGAGTAAGTGAAGTAGAGGGGGAGATGTGGGATAAAGTTCATGAAAAATGACGAGGATATTATGTGAGAAAAAGGAGAGCCATAAGAGATGGCGAAATTAAGAGTGAGTAATTGAGAGAATGGACGGTGAGGTATTAAGGGCCATGGGAGATGGCGAACACAAGAGAATCGCTTAGATAAATAAGTATGGGAAATTTGAGAGTCATGGAGAAGTGACGGGAGTATTGAGAAGCCACAGGAAGGATGGCACAG
This sequence comes from Oreohelix idahoensis, assembly GCA_024509875.1. Lineage (NCBI taxonomy): Eukaryota > Metazoa > Mollusca > Gastropoda > Stylommatophora > Oreohelicidae > Oreohelix > Oreohelix idahoensis. The sequence continues at coordinate 487,167 of JAMPIV010004033.1, forward strand.
ACATATAGAAGAGATAGTTCTAGAAGGAACTTATGTAGAAGTGAGAAGCCATGGAGTAAATGGCAAAGAGAGATTTTTGTAGCAGTAGCCGAGTCTTATGAAGACTTTGGGGAGAAATCATATTTTTTTTTCTCCGTAATACATGAAGAGGAGAAATATGTTGAGAACGTTCCAGGGAGGGAACGAAAAACATATAAAAAAGTTACGTGCGGCGTTTGCCAGACTACAAATGTGAGTCTATGGAGGGTAACTCTCACCGAACATATACAGTAGAAATTTAGACATGGGGAGACAGTGTTGTGGAGAAGGAAAGAAAAGGAGATAGCACAAAGAGAAGTTCCAGGGAAGGAACGGAAAACATATGTGATGGGGCCGGAAAGACACCCGGCTTCCCCCTTCACGTAAAGACACCCCGGCTTCCCCCTTCATGTTCAAGGCATATTTATCGCCCGTATATTTTCGATGTGCGCGCAGCACTCTGGGATGTGAAAAGTCTTCAAAAAGATGTATTAGTTTAGGCCATAATAAAGCCTAAAAATAGTTGTGGTGTAGAGTTGTGTGTTATATTTGATAGTTATGGGCCATACTTGTTTTTTTTAATGCTTAATAAAGCAAATATCGCGAGTGTTATTTATGCGGCCAAATTAATACGCGTAGCGCGCAGTAAGTTCATTGATTAGCCTAGTGCCTATATAAATGCGATGACCAGCGGCGGCCTTTCTAAGTATCAGTCCAGACGAGAGAACAAACGAGACGAGGTGACCGGTGTAGGTAGCAGATGGACCAGAGCACGTGAGCGGTAATTCTTAGTGCATTTTGTAGAATTTAGCATTCGTGTTCTATAAGTCTGAAATTATATTTAGCGCGAGTCTGTTTTAATGTTTAGTGAATTAAGTAGATAGATAGATGTGAAAGTTTAAAAGCGATTATTCCATTCCTCAGAAAGGCAAATATAGTGTGAAACTATTTCACTTGAATTTAGATAATATTGACTTGTTAGCAAAATAGCAAGATGGCGGCCACGTGGTGATGACTGTATAAAAGAGGCGCCAGCAAGTCTGAAGAAGACGCTTAGTTATCACGAGCTATCAAGCCTACAATGTTAGCTATTTTATAGTGTGTGAATTGACCCGTGGGCGAAGGCCGATTAATGTAATCTTCTTCAGTAATAGAAGAAGTAGTTGTCGTGTTAAATTTCCTTTAGCCTAGGTGATGTATTTAGTTCTAGTTGTTAAAGTTAAGAGTAATTTTATTTTATTCGTTAATGTAAGAGTAATTAAGTGTATTTCACGATTATTGATTGTTCTACTGTATATCTTTGGTGGGTTACTTTGAAAGAATAGTCATTTAGATTGCTGGTGAGATTAGAGCCACTCATTGGTGCGTGAGGCACGTTGAGACAGGTGTTTCTCTGTTTGTTCCTTGCGGAGCATGGAAACACCAATGCAGCTGGTGTCCATTACAGGCCCACAAGAAGCATTTTTATGCTATTGCAGTGGTTGTTTCTGTAACAATGTGTTTCATGTGATGAGTTCCCAATCTCATCAGGGGTCATATACGACACTCTTGTTACCAGGCGCACCAGTCGGCAAATACGACATGCTTCAGAGTGCAGGGATGAAGATTGATGTGGATCAGTTACGAAGTAGTAGCTTATCCTCATTAAGGAGAGTATTGGTTGTACATATTGTTAAATTCTATTTGATACATATTTTATTATTATTATTTAATTATGGTTATGTGAAGGATTGTTTGTGAGAGCACGTGGGCTCATTTGGAGCTATATATTTCTCTTCTCCGCTCCTGATGGAGCATGGGGCCACCAGTGTGGTTTGCCTCCGTATGAAGCATTCAGATGCTCGTGTAGTAGTGATTTTGCTAGCAATCTATGTTACATGGTGAGGTTGCCAGCCTCATGCACAACACCATACTAGCCTCATTGGACGACATGCATGAGTGTGTGTGTGTGATACCTGAGGGTGTGCTCTTGCAGTAGTGGTTTAGGTAGCAATCTATGTTACATGGTGAGATTGCCAGCCTCATGCACAACACCATACTAGTCTCATTGGACGACATGCGTGAGTGTGTGTGTGTGATAGTTGGGTGTGTGCTCTTGCAGTAGTGCTTTCGGTAGCAACCTATGTTACCCGGTGAGATTGTCAGCCTCATGCACAACACCATACTAGTCGCATTGGAAGACACGCATGAGTGTGTGCGTGTGTGATAGTTGAGGGTGTCATTTGGCGTGGAAGGACTGTTTGGCAGGTGAGAGTATCATTATTTAACGATTATGATTCTAACTAGCCCGTGCTTTGTTTGCTTCTTCAGATTAGCAACTGAGCACTAGCTGGGTGTTTGTTTGGTGTTTCGTTTGCTAGTTTATTTGTCTGATGTTTGCTTCGTGAGCTCTTTATCACTGAATGGGTTGTAAAAATAAATACAGCCCCTGCCTTAAGAATCAGAGTTTTATTGTTGATTAGGGTCGGTTGCGAGTGAGCGAGAAAGTGATCAAATATCACAACGTCGTCATCATCATCTCGCCCACCCTATCACACATATAAGAACGTTAAGTGCGGTGTTTATCAGACTACAAATTTAAGTCTATTGAGGATAACCCTCACCGAACATATATAACATAAATTCAGACACTGGGAGACAGTGTTGGGGAAAAGGAAGTCAAGTGACAGGTCAGCAGCAGAAAAATGCAAGTAGGTCAAAGCGACAACGCGGTTTAAAATAGGTAGACCAAAGAAGTTGAAAATATTTCCGCATAGTAGACCAAGGACAGAAGTCTAGTTAGAAAAGGGAAGATGGCAATTCAGTGTTGCCATAATAGTTTAATGGCTCACGCCATCATGAACTATATATATAGGGAGACATGACAGAAGACATGTTTGGCTTTATACGAGAGAAGAAAAAGGCCAAACAATTCACACCAGGTGTGTGGTGACAGAAAATAATACTATATGAGGAGTTTGCATGTACGACAATAGGAGTGACTGGATGTGTAAAAGGAAATAAACTTTGTATGGATAAGTACACAGTTGGCAGAATGTGAGTGAGAAAGACAAGGGTTAAGAACAGTTATAAATGTAAAGAGGAAAGGTCACTTAAGAAAAGTGACGGGAAAAGAGTATTCTTTAGTTTTGGTATGATAATATGTTGTAACATAAGAAAATAATGACATGTTAAGTGATATGAAAAAAAATTAAGACCACTAAGGAAGTGGAATGTATAACATCTCAAAAGTATGTTTTTGAAATCATGTAATATGAGGAGATAGGAAAAAACGCAAAAATGAGTGGTCATAAATGGGAACGAGATGTTGATGAATGTACGTTCTCAGTACAATTTAATTGTGTTGTGAAAAGGGAAATTGTCCTTTGGCACAGATAGTAATTGGTAATGAGCTGAGCTAGGGTTGTAACAGCACATTACTAAGGATATTGTTTTTGTTTTGATACATAGTTAAGAACAATAATGGGTGGTACAGTCATGAAAATAAATTTTTTCTCCTACGGATAAATAATTTATTTTTGGGGGAGAAAGGGAGATAATGTGGCAGTTAGGGGACGATTTACAGTCAAAGGGAAGGAATAAGGAGAATTATGAATGATAAGGTTCTGATAGAATACAAAAAGGAGATGCGCAAACAATGATGCGCATGAGAAGAGGTGAACAGAAATCCAGTGAAGCACGCTTTTCTCAGCAGCAGTCCAGAAGGCGTGAGTTAGTGTGCAGATGGCACGTACGCTAGTAGCATGTTAATGGCCGTACTCAGATAGTTTAGATGATAAATATGTCATGGACAAGAAGTAGTTTTGGGTAATGATTAACCCGAAATATTGTATAATGAGAATTCTTGTCTGGAAGGAGAAACGGTGTGAGTTGGATTTTATTCAGAAAAGGGAAGAGGTACGTAGAGTGCATTATAATACATATAGACAGTAGTCATATTCTTCAGTGATGACAGGGAAAGTAACAACCCCGGCGAGGTCCGGTCCTACCAATAGATAAACAGAACACTGAGATGATAGATAACAATAGACAAAGAAATTGTGAGGAAGAAAGAACAGAACTAAAGACTAAAGCACCTGAGTGATCACTGATGGTTAAAAGGTCAGAAGGTGTGGATTCGATACTGGGCGAGAGAGAGTGAGGAAAGAAAGAACTTGTACATTACATTATTATATGATGGACCAAATGTGGAGGTCAGAGCAGACAGCAATGATCCTCTCATATGTAAATAAACAGTATTCAAATTACCATGGCGTTATCGCATCACGTGCTGTGTGTGTGTGACTGTTGTGGTATACAGCATATCATAGCTAACCACAGAGGTAAGCGAACCTGGACAGACATTGCCATATATGATTCATTATACAGCGGCCACAGGCAGTCTGTCACAAGTTCTATTTTCTTTAGTTTTGTAATAATTTGTTCGTGGTGTTAGCCTTAACTGCCTGTCGCTTAGTTTTTACAAATCAGCTGTTTATACTTCCGTCAGGGTCCTGTCTGTGTCTATTTTTAGCGGTAGACTGACCTATTTGCTGTTTTATGTTTTAGTTCACTATTAGATTCTTATTTGTTTACTGCTAATGTTTCTCTGTGTCATTAGTCCTGTCTTGTGATATTCCTTCCTATATTAATTTGTTTTTCCACTTGCACTATTTCTTTTTTTTTCGTTACACAATATTAATATAATTTGCATTGTGATTATTGCAATAATAATATTATAGCAACGTTCATTGCTTACAAAGAATTGTAAAGCAACTAGCAATTATATTTCGACTGAGAGAATCACAATATTAGTTAAAATGGCTACATTAGATTACTTTGTCGACCAGGGCAAAGGATTACGTTTATTTGGTGCAGACTGTGAAGATTATGCCACTAAACAGTTCTTACTTCAGGCGAGCTGTGATCTTAAGGAGTATACTCTATGTCATTTTGGATATGAACATACAAGGGATAAAGCACTGCGACTTTCTAAATTACTATCCACGCGTTTTTATGATGAAGGAAATAGTTTTACTTGGGAACGGGTCAATCTTGAGTTAGATGGATTGAAATAGAAGATAGAGGACTATAAGGTTATGGAGAATTATTTCACACGTGAATTAAAACTTAATGCAGCTTTAAAGTTGGATTATCATGACCAGGTGACTCAGATTCAAGAACTGACATCTGAGGTTGCTCTTTTGCGTTTAAAGGTTGATATGATAGATGTGGCAAGAGATCAGGTGGAATTAGCTGCGAAGAGGAGAGTAGAAGAATTGACTCTTGAGAAAAAAATATTGGCACAGGCTCAAGCTGAATTGCAGAGATTACAAGAAGTGGTAATTGGAGATGATCGGAGGGAAAAATTGACATGTATGGAATATGAGAACAAATTGGCAGCACTTGAGCTTGCAAATCAAGACCTCAGATGCCTAAAAGATCAACAAGAAAAGTTGACTAGGGATAAGGTGACTAACTTTCAGAAATTACTCATGGAGGAGAGGAGTAACATTGTAAACTTTGAGAAAGTAAATAAGAAGCAGAGTGAAGAGATTTCACTCCAGAATTTGGAAGTTACTAAATTAAGAAAGAGGGTTGATGGTTTGCTGGATGTTGTGTTAAGCAAAAATATATTGTCAAACATCAGTTATGACAAACCTATTGTACGACATGCCAGTGGTGCTAATTGTGATACTAACAAGTCTGCACAACCTAAAAAAGTGAAAATATCATTTCGGGGCAGATACAACTTCCCCCGACATCACTCTGATGCCAATGTTTCCAGTCGAAACAATACTGCCTCTTCCGAGTGTAAATGATGGAGACATCCTCATAGTACATCTAATATTACTAAAACAGATGAGGTTGTTAAGAGTGAAAACAAATTTCCTAACAAGAGTCGTGATGTTACACATAGGTTGATGATGGAGATAGCGTAAACTTCATTGGTCACAATACTACCTATTCATCTAAGAAAATACGTTTAACTATGCCTATTAAGCTGTCTTCTATGACATGCTCCACACCTGCAGCGTTGCAAAGTGATAGGTATCATACTCAGTTCAAACAGTATGATACATCATACAATACAATTAGAACATCCATGAGAAGTAAAACTAACAACGTTTCTCATGTGATTAAACATGCTCACCACCCATGCTCACAGTTTCGTGACAATGGGACAACTTATGTTGGGAAAGGTGCATATTCACGCACCGTTCTAGTGCGTAATCTGCCACAGGAACTACATCGCAGGCACTGGGTGATTTTTTCCACTTCACTGCAGAGATCAAGTTTGTACGTCTTTTGCCATTTCCCAATGCTGGGTATAACGAGGCTTTAGTTTATTTTTATACTTATAGAGACGCTCGTATGGTTGTTGAGCAGGACAATGGTGCTTATTTTCACCACCATTCCCTCAGGTTACAATTGGTACCTGATTCTGCTCCTCGCAGATATTAACATGTAACATATATCGTTTCATTCTGATGTCAGAATAGTCACTTCCTAGATCCTTTGCTGTTACATACTGTATACACTTGTTCTTTTTCTTTATGTATCATGATTCATTATCATCATGCTCAGTCAATACATCATGAGTTATTTTTTCTGTCCTTCACTAGACACAATAGTAACTGTCATTTCAATGATCTTATATTCGATACTAGGTTGCTTTTGACCAGCACACCATTTCGTGCTGATAACGCGAGTCGTGGGTTCGATCCCACATATGCCATTCTCTATACTATTACTTCTGACCTATACTTTCTTTTGCGTAAGGGTTTACCAAGTAAAGTACACTGGTCTAAAGAATGTCATGTCGCCTTTAACCATATTATACTTATATTTTCATCACCTCTTATTTTGAGGTTGCCGGATTTAAACCGCATGTATATTCTCCGCACAATTGCTGGTAATCTCGGACTGAGTGCTTTAAGAATTCGATAATGTCTTCTATATGACATTGTACATATCTCGCAAGCTGTCGGAGACGGAAAAGAAATATTCGATGGTAGAAAAAGAACTGCTCGCTGTTGTATGGGCTATCCGGATTGTACGTTATGTACTTGGAGCGCCTTTCATTTTCCAGCCTGATAAACAATCCGTCGCAGCTTTAAAACGGGCTAATCATCGTAACCATAAGCTAGCCCGGTTCTCCATCTTGCTTCAACCATTTCAATTTGAAATCGAGTCTATACCTGGTTCAGATAACGTGGTTGCGGATTCGTTATCCAGATGTCCACCTTATGTACCTGCAATCTGAATGTACGTATGCTGCAGAACGTTTGAATAATTTCTTACAGCTTACGAAAAGTCATACAGGACTTTGTTACTTGACTTTCACTTACGTTTGCAACCTACAATGGTGCATGATCCTTACTTTGGTGGTCTTGAGATTGTTTCGTTCACTGTATGCTTCGTTGACTATTTAGGTGGAGATCTACCGGCATTCACTGATCGAGCTTTGGCTGAACTGCCATGTACCAAGGATGTCCACCTTACATGTACTCAAATTGTTTGCAAGGATTACACAGTGATGAACTAGAACTTTGTACACTATGAATTTCAGTGTCTATAATGACCGTCGTACAAATAACATTGTGTGGTTATTGGTCGGAACTCCGCCTATGCCGGTCCCAAGCCCGGATGAAAAAGGAGGAGGGCGGCCAGCATGGAGGCCGTAAGGAGGCAGCCCCTCCACCATGCAAAGGCACAACAGGCCAATCACCTGTTTGTCTTAAACTATGATTACAAGCAATATAAGAGAGAAAACCGGACTGATTCTAAAGGCGACGAACTGGAACGGACTACGGACTACGACTTATGGAACATGGAACACAAGAAGTATAAATGGGAAAGAAGAGGAGCTGATGGAAGAGATGAGGAAAGCAAAACTAGAAATCCTGGCTATTACCGAAACAAAGAAAAAGGGACAAGGAGTCATGGATCTCGATGGCAACACTCTGCTATACAGTGGTGTACCCACATCTGAAAGAGCTAAAGGGGCGTGGGTTGCATTGTGGCCAAAAACCAGAAAGATAGTATCAAGGGATGGAACTTTGTCTCGGAGCGCATTATGGTTGTAAAACTAAAAGAAGGAGAAACCATAGTCAACCTGGTCATAGTGTATGGGCCAAATGAGGATGAGAGAGCAGAGGTCAAGGAAGAATTCTTCGAGCTGCTTCAAAGGACAGTGGATGACTGCCTAGATGAAATTATCATGCTCGGAGATTTCAATGCCAGAGTTGAAAATGACCATGCTAGATGGGGTGGAGTTATCGGAAGATAAGGAGAAGATACTCTCAATGACAATGGAAAGCGACTCCTCAGATTCTGCAGTGAGCAGAATCTGATCATTACCAACACAAAGTTCCCCCATAAGCGCATACATGCATACACTAGGTGTGAACCAACAAAGAATGAGAAGTCAGTGATCGACTATGCCATTGTTAGGAGGAGCTCATTCAAATATGTCCGGGATGCTAGAGTCTGGAGGGGGCCAGAGATTGGAAGTGATCACTACCTGCTTACAATCAAAAGAACAACTGAAAGAGTTGCTCAGTCTAGGAACTGCCCAGCACCACGCAAGAAACCAAGTAAACGAACGGAAGAAATGAGCGTTAAGACCTACAAGCTGAAAGAGCCAGAAATTAAGACCAGATATCAGGGGCTTATTGCTACAGCGGTGAGAAACACAGAAGAACAACCTGTTAACTTGGAAACCCTGTGGCTTAAATTCAAGGACATCATAAAGACAGCTGCTGCAGAAGCATGTGGTGAAGTCCGACTTGGAAACAAGAGAAAGGGGACACCTTGGTGGACAGAAGAAGTCAAAGAGAAAATAAGAGAGAAGAAAATGGCATGGAAACAATACTTAGTAGCTAAAAACACAGCAGGACAAATAGAGAAATATAGAGAGTATGTGATACTCAGAACAGAAGCAAAGAACAAGGTGCTAGCAGCAAAACAGAAGTCCTGGGAAGAATTTGGAGAAAAGCTAGAGAAGGATGCGCAAGAAAACCAGAAATTGTTCTATAAGACCCTAAAGAACATGAGGAAGGAAAAACAATGCCCTTTTAAATTTATAAAGGACAAGCAAGGCAAATTGCTTACTGCCCCGAAGGAAGTAATGGAAAGATGGAAAGAATATTTCTCAGAACTCCTTGATGGTTAGCAAGGTAGAGCATCAGAAATGATAACCACTAGCACTGAAGAGGATACAAATGGTGATGAAGATGACATAAAGATGGAAGAACTGAAGGCAGTACTGGAGAAAATCAAGATGGGCAAAGCAGCAGGGCATGATGGTGTCGTGTGAAAGTCTAATCCACATATATAAATTAAAACGTAAATGTAAAGCCTAACAAATAACTTCAATAAAAGGAAAGAAGAATGGTGAAGAACAGTGCTGTCACAATGACTGTACTTGAAATCCCCCTTGTTTTCTACTTCGTCTGCAAATTGTAACGTTTCACGTTGATAGTAAAAGCCTACTGCTTCAATACCCGCTTTCTACGATAAAACGTGTACTGCCTTTCTAAGAAAAACCTTGAGATACGCAAGATGACCTAGATTTAACATTCCATTCATGTCATTTTATACACTACGTTACCAAAAAAAAAAACGAAAGACAGATGGACTAAAGATAGAAAGAAAGGGAGAGGCTGAAAGCAGGAACGCATGCAACACTAAACACGCGTCTCGCTATACAATTACTACCATCACGCGTGTAAGGCCACAAGCACTAGCTTTTTTCAAATCGACAGTGATAAAAAACACTACATATGCGAGAGTTAGTTTTTAAAAATTTACAAAACGCTTATTAGGAAACATGACATTCTACTGTTTTATGTCTAAAATCCTGACATTAGTCTGACAGTACAGCAGGACAGGTGGCGGTTCTAAACATAAAAAAAAACTACACAACTATCCTGGAAAATGCATATTTTGAACGCAGCCACTTAGCTCCTTTAAATTTGTATATTTGGGTTCCTTAGAACTTGCTGACAAATAATATGTTAAACGTTACGCAAATAGTCTAGGAATTACCAAATTATAGCCAAAAGAAATAGTGAGGGATGTCAGACAACACCCAAATCAGAATCGCTCAGTGGCAGATTTTCACCCCACCATTGTACGGGAAATGGGTCTCCATGTTAAATCCGATTTGATTGGAGCGCAATAAATGTAAGGCTAAACATGATTAGTCGGGCTAATAATACTATCTTTTGTTGTCAGGGGAAACGGGAGTAGGAGTACTTTTTTTCAAACGATTGGGTAAACATGGCACGATTGGTTAGACCTGCCAATATAGTCAATCAGAGGCGTCAGGTCACCACCACATGTTCAAATAAACTTACTACAGAACCAGTGCGTTGAGCACCAGTGCATATTTGTATAAATAAAAGCCTGGGACATCGGCAGATCGAAGTTTTGCTATATTCATTGCCATTCAACGTAACTGTGTATTATTCCGAGCATTGTGGTAAGCTTGAGATATTCAATATCTTTTTAATGAAAATTGAATGTAAATTGATAATTTATGTCTGTATATATGTGTGGTTCAGTAGCGAACATGAGGAAAAGCCTATATAGTGCTCCAACCTGAACAGAAGGTGTCGGAGGAAAGTAAAACTACATGGAATTGCCAAACAGTACACTGACACCTATCTTCTTGACTAGAAAGAAAAAATGCTGGAATTGCAGAGGCGTAGTAACCATTAGGGAGGAATATACTGGTGTAAATTATTTCAGATGAAGCTGACAGTTGGCCTACCGCTCTGAACTCAGTGTTTGTTATGAAATGTGTTCAGTCTGTAAATAGATTATAAACTAGTTATGAAGTAGGAGGTACAACCTTCTTGTTTCAGGGACCGTGGTCCAAAAGTTATTGAGCAGCACCTGGTCAGAGTTTTGCTGAACCCAGAGGCGGACAGCATACTCCGTGGTCCATATAGCAAACAGTGAGGTGTCTCCAGAACACAGTGGAGCACTCGAGCAGAGGAGTCTTTTTCTGCCGCCATCACGAAAGATAAGCCTATGTGGCCAGCGGAGCTCAACATTATGTAACCCCATCTTAAACTGACATTGTATAAAAATAAGAGTGGAAATTAATTGTTTTAATGCCAGGAACTGAGAACATCTCCAATACTAGTTCCAACAGAAACAAACACTTGAAGTCATGATGACAAATACCAACATAGCCTGAAGAACAAAACCAGTATTACCTCATACTACTACTACACAACTGACACACATAGGATACTATTAATAAAATATGTCACTACAAGATTCATATTGATAAATTCTGTACATATAACTTGTAATTAAAATTGATTGTGATCCCTGGTTCACTTTGTATTTGAATCAGGACACATATATATTAGTGACAGTACTTAATACATATTGATATTTGAAAATTTACCAGTGACTCATTTAAGATAGTCTCATAGAGTGTTATATGTATGTGAGTATCACAGTGTTGTCAAGTGTGGTGGAATAAATTAAATTGTTTATCTGTCTGTTATTGTTGTGACTTACACTTCATCATATACATACCCTAGACATTTAACGTAGTCATCACAATATTCCAGAATAATTCTGACTGAGGTATAAATATGTGGTAGCAAGTAAGGTCATCTGTAATACACTACACTTATTAGATACAGATACCTTCACAGCTGATCTCAGTCAGTACACTAAGTCCCCTATATAAATTTATAACATCCCACTTTACCACAGATGGTATAACACCAGAAATGGTTAAGTACATGGGAGCATCAGGCGACCTATTACTCCTAAGGGTCCTACAGGCAGCATGGTGCAACAAGGCCATACCAAAGGATTGGGAGATTGCCATCATAACACCGATTTTCAAAAAGGGTGACAATCGACAATGTGGAAACCACAGAGGCATATCTCTTCTCAGTGTCCCTGGTAAAATCTACTCTAGAATCCTAGAGCAGAGACTCCGATGCCTAGCTGAGCCACAATTGGATGAAGCCCAGTGCGGATTCCGAGCAAACCGAAGTACTCAAGACCTAATCTTCACACTCAGGCAGCTAGTGAAAAGGCCCTTGAGTATAAGAGTGAGATGCATCTTTGTTTCATAGATCTGGAAAAGGCGTTTGACAGGGTCCCCTAGAGCAAACTTTGGGACTGTTTGGCAAGGAAGAACATTCCAGCACTTCTGATTCATGCTATACAGAGCTTCTACAAGTCTTGCAGAAATTATGTGAGGACAGCAAACTATAAGTCAGAAGAGTTCAGGACCACCACTGGTGTAAGACAAGGTGATATCCTGTCACCTTATCTTTTCATACTCCTCATGGACGATGTCATCAAGGCATGTAAGGAGAGAACAAGAAAGTATTCAGTGGGGTACTGGAAGATGAGACAGGTCTGTATTTCAGAGCTAGCATTTGCTGATGATGTTGTCCTGATTGCTAAATCAGAGACACATCTCCAATCCAACCTGCAAGTCTGGAAGGAAGAGCTGGAGAAGAGAGGGATGGTCATAAGCAGCTCTAAAACAAAATCCATGGTGATATCACGAGAAGAAAGAAAACATCAGATTAAGTTGGGAGAACAGGTCCTGGAGCAGGTCGACCACTTTAAATATCTCGGAGCTATTATAGACCGAAAGGGGGGCATCAAAGAAGAGTTGGCCACTCAAAAAGCAGCGGCTGGGAGACTTTATCAGGCCATAAATCGAGGATTCCTCAGCAAGGAAGAGGTTGGTAAGAAAACGAAGATGGCTGTATACCGCTCCACCTATGTCCCAGTCTTGACATATGGATGCGAGTCATGGGCAATGACTACAACCCACAAAAGCCAGATCCAAACCTCAGAAATGAGGTATCTGAGGAAGGTGGTTGAAGTAACAAGAAGAGACATGGTCCGCAACCAGACAATACGTCAAGGCCTAAAATCCCACCCGCTGCAGACCCAAATAGAACAGTCCCAACTAAGATGGTTTGGCCATGTCTGCAGAATGGGAGAAGATCGGCTACCACGACAAGCATGGGAAACAAAGAGCCAGGGATCCAGACCTCCAGGACGACCCAGAGTCCGCTGGGAGGACAACATTAGACAATCTTTGAAGGACCGAGGACTAGAATGGAACCAGGCCAGGAAGAAGACAGCTGATAGAATAGTCTGGCGCTCTCTCTTCCAAATCTCTACACCTCACGGTAGAAGGGGAACGACTAAGTAAGTAAGTAAGGTTATTGGTCGGAACTTTATGATGCTATTTACGGCGCCACCTCAGATTGGGTGAAGAGAGGCTCACACAAGAAGCAGAGGTGAGGAGAAAACGTCGAAAGGAGCACCAGGAAAATAAGCAGCTGAGGGCTGTCACCTCAGGGGCGCATTCCCATAGTCAGTTATCACTGAAGGGGCTATTATGATTATTATGATTATATGATGCACACATCTTACGGTGAAATTTCTCTGGATACGGATGTAACTGGACGATCTTTTATGGACCTATGATATGTTATTAATAGTTTTAATACTTAATGCTTCGAACTTTAATTTATTAGTTAGTTATTTAAGCTTACTATTATCGTTGAGATATGTTAATTAATCTCCTTTTCATTTATGTGTTTGCTCTAATTCACGTACGCATATCTTTATATCAGGTTTACGGTATTCAGGTAGATAACGCATGTATTATTTTTTGTTGTTGCTGATATACTTTTAATAGTTATTTCCCTTTGTCTTTTGACTTTTCTTTCCTAAGTTAAATTGTTGTTTGTTTGTTTCTTTTCTTTCTCACTCTATTGCCATACTAATATCTAATTGTTAACATTACAATACATATTTTTTCTTAAATTCGCACTAATTTATGCAAACGGTTTTCTCTAGGCCTTTCATCAATTGTAGTCGTCAAAAACTAGTAGGAGAAGCCTAAAAATAGGAACATGGAATGTTAGAACTCTAAACGGAGAAGGAAAGCTGGACAATCTTATATTAGAGGCAACCGACATGAAACTCGATATACTGGGAGTTGCAGAGGCAAGACTTTTGGATACAGGCTACATAACAAGAGAACAGTACACGCTTATACACTCAGGAGGAGAAAAACACGAAAGAGGGGTAGGAATGTTGATAAAGAAGGAGTTAGAAAAATACGTATGTGGATACTGGACACACAATGACAGAATGATGTTACTAAAGATGAGAGCAAAGCCATTCGACATATCAATCTTACAAACTTATGCACCAACTAAAGATTACAGCGAGGAAGAAATAGAAGAATACTATGAAGAGCTACAACACACACTTAAACCAGTCAAATCTACAGATGTGTTGATAGTAATGGGTGATATGAATGCAAAAGTAGGAAAAGGAAAATACAAGAAAATAGTAGGACAGTATGGATTAGGGACAAGAAATGATAGAGGAGACAGACTTATCCAGTTCTGTGAAGAAAACCAGCTGGTCATATGTAACACCTTTTTTGAACATCACCCAAGGAAATTATACACATGGAAAAGCCCAGGAGATGTAACACGTAATCAAATCGACTATATCATGATAAAACATAGATTTAAGAACAGTGTCACAAGTGCAAAGACACATCCTGGCGCCGACATAAATTCAGATCACAATCCAGTTGTCATCAAAGTAAATATAAAGCTGAAAAGAGCAGGAAACAGAAGACAGGGGGAACCCCGGATAGAAATATCAGCGCTGAAACAACCAGATATAAAACAGAAATATTTAATCGACGTCAAAAATAAATACCAACAGTTATTGACAGAAAGCATGGAGCAGTATAGAAGAGAAAACCCAGAAGAAAAAGCAACCGCAAAATGGGAATGCTTAAAAACAAGCATACAATCAGCAAATGCAAATTTACCTAAAAAGGAGTCTAAGAAAAATCAAATTTGGATGACAGATGACATCTTGAATAAAATGGCAGAAAGAAAGAAAGCAAAAAACACTCCAGAATATAAAACAATAGACAATGACATACGTACTATGTGTAGAAAAGCAAAATAACGGTGGATAGAAACAAAATGTAAGGAAATAGAAGACTTGGAAGCGAAGCACATGACAAGAGATATGCATGAAGAAATAAAGAAATTATCAAATCGGTCGCGGTTTGCACAAGGAGGAAGCTGTATCAAGAACAAAAATGGTGTAATATTACTTGATGAGAAAGACATATCAAACAGATGGGCAGAATACGTAAAAGAACTATTCGAGGACAACAGAGGTAAAAAACCATCACCAGATTCTAATGAAGGCCCAAACATTCTCAGATCAGAAGTAGAGAATGCCATTCATATGATACAAAAAGGAAGATCAGCAGGCATGGATAACATAAACATTGAAATGATAGAAGCTCTGGAGAGCTTTGGTATAGATACAATCACAGAAATATGCAATGATATATACAATACAGGATATTTACCACACGACATGAAGACATCAGTTTTTATAACATTGCCCAAAAAACCAAATGCAACAGAATGTTCAGACTTCAGAACAATCAGCCTGATGAGTCATGCAATTAAGATACTGCTCAAAATCATACAGGAAAGAATAAAAAGTAAAGTAGACAGCGAAATCCAAGAAGAACAGTTTGGTTTTAGACGGAACAGTGGAACAAGAGAGGCAATATTTTGCCTAAGAAGATTAGCAGAAAAATATACAGAGGTCCAAAAAAGTATGTATATGTGCTTCATTGACTATAAGAAGGCTTTTGACAGAATCCATCATGAGAAAATAATTGAATGCCTCAAAGACATAGGTATTGATGGAAAAGATATAAGAATACTCAGTAACCTTTATTGGGAGCAAACTGCCACAGTAAGATCGGGAAGGAATTATTCACCATACATAGACATAAAAAGAGGTGTCAGACAAGGTTGTGTGCTGTCCCCCTGCCTATTTAATTTATACACCGAAAAAATTTTCAAACAGATACAGGAAATACCAGGACTGAACATCAGTGGAAGATCAATAAACAACCTTAGATATGCAGATGATACCGTGTTGTTAGCTGAAAGCGAACAGGAGTTACAAGAACTAGTGAAGCAAGTGAACAGTATAAGTCATGAATATGGACTCGACATTAATATTGAGAAAACTAAAACTATGATAATTAGCAAAACAGACGATAAACCCACATTAAAGATAAGCGTAAATGGGAAAATCCTGGAACAAGTCAAGAGCTACGTATATCTTGGTCATATAATAACAGAAGATGGCAGATGTGAAACAGAAATCAAGAAGAGAATAGGAATGGCCAAAGCTACATTCAACAACATGAAACATATACTGACATCCAAACAGTTATCTCATAAATTAAAACTGAGAATCATAAAGTGTTATATATATTCTGCATTTCTGTATGGTGCAGAAACATGGACGATGAATAAGCATTTGGAAGAAAGAATTGAGGCTCTTGAAATGTGGATATATAGAAGAATGGGGCGTATCTCATGGAAAGAGATGAAAACAAATAAGGAGGTCCTAGAAAATCTAGGTATGAAAAGAGAACTAATGAGAGAGGTCAAAGTTCGGCAGCTAAAATACTTTGGCCACATAAAAAGGCATAACACCTTGCAGAAGACCATAACAGAAGGGAGAGTTGAAGGCAAACGTGCAAGGGGAAGACAGCGCTATAAGTGGGAAGATAACATCAAGAGATGGACGGGAAAGAGTATATCAGAGTGCACCATCAAGACAAGAGACAGAAGACGTTGGAGATCCATTACAGCCAACCTTCGTTGTGGAGATGGCAACTGATGATGATGAGTCGTCAAAGAAGGACGTATATTTCTAGCTCCCGATACGTTGGAGGAATAAAGTATTTTACGTGGCATTTATTAACTTTCGGAGGCCGCCACATAGTGTAAGAAGATTCCGGACTTATGGAGAAGTTCAGCGCTTGAAGAGAAGTATTTCTACATAAGGTTTTTGCATCTTCATTTATCTAGTCCACATTACTTGGGTGATCACCTTTCATTGGCACCCCTAGTATAGCGGCTAGACATGAATAGATTAGACGAGACTGTGGAAGGACGTATATCATGTATATCATATTGTCCATGCCAAAATGCAATCAACTGTAATTCGTCAGATGTAATAAACTTGTCATTTTATGTGGACCCATCCACCTACGTATTCCTGAACTATATTTTGATGGCCTGTTTTCTGTGATTTCACTCACGACATTCTTAGCGTGCAGCACGATACATTGATGCCAGTCAGATTCCAAGAATTTAATTACAGCACAAAACACTTTCCACAATCCTAATTAATTGTAACAATGTGGCATAGAGACCGTAGATGTAAGGTATAGAGTCTTCTTTCTTGCACAGAGTAGAGTGTCCATACATATATGTATATATATGAGTGTATTTTAGTATGTGCAAATGTAGGACTTTTTCTCAAACCCACAGTAAGACTAATAACATGGGGGGGGGGGGGGGGGGGGCGAAAACGCCAAGAGGAAACTTATAGGAGACATAAGGACGATATGGAAATACCTTGCAGGACATTAGGGCCGAAAGTGTATTTGTTTCACTTGTGAGCTTCCCAGAGAACTGGTAAAAACGATTCTATAAAGTGGAATCAAGATATGAATAACGAATAAGTAATGTCGGGCGTTCACTGAGAGCCAACATTATGAAGTTGTAGAGACCAACGTGTGCAATTGTACACATTGGATCTTTTTTTTTTTTTTTAACTACGAAAATGCATTTGACGGTGTAGACAGATAGTTATTTTGGACACTCAAGAAGCGATACACAGTTCCATTAGAGATCATTAACTTAATAAAGAAAACACGAAGACGTGACTGTTGGGGTTCGTTTCGTGATGTGAATCAACTTTGATGGCTTGATTTTTATCGAGGTTTTTGTACCGTCTCATCCCCAACTGCATTATTAAAATAATAATAGGTGCGCGAGAGGATGACGTATGAACGTTACTAGGTATGACGATGACTATGTAAAATAGAGTTAGTCTGCGTTTAGCCGTTGTGCGAATAGAAAGTGTTTCTAACCAGGTGTGGCATAACCACTTGTCATTACTTCTGTGTGTTCCACAGAGTCAAAGTGTTTTAAGGTAGGATCGATTCTAAGTATGGCGTATTAACCGTTTGTGGATTTGTGCTTGGAGCAAAATATAAGTGTAGGCTCCAAAAAAATGGACAGCGCTTGTAACAATGAATATTTATATATAAAATATCTAGCTTATGGAAATACCGTACGTCATATCATACACCACAAATTGTAATATGTGTGTATCAAATGCTCTAAGGATTATTTGAGACACAGTACACGTTAATGTGACAGTATTCTAGGGCATACCACGGCTGAATTATATTACAACAGAGGTCAATGTTCTTCATAATTCAGTGGCAGTCGGAGTGGATAAGAGGTAAGAAGTAAACCTCTAATTCTAAAGGTACCGGGTTCGCTCCCAGTACAGGGAATATAACGGAAGGATTTTTTTAAAAACCAGGGCTCCTAATGATATCATTCTCTCTCCCCCCCCCCTTTCCGCCGACCTCCTGGGTGATGATATCGAATAAGGACTAAATAATAGGTTCAATATGCAAGTAGCGCACGTTAAAACTCCGTCGGCAGTTGGAAATCATTTAGAGTAGGCCGTAGGGCCACTGTCATAGCAAAATTTAAAAATTCGGAAACCTGCCCATCACAAAAATGCCATCAAAAATCATTTGCTGGTTCAGAGAAAAGTTGATATTGCCAAGGAGAGAGGAATAACAATGGCAGAAATTCTTACTAACGATATTTCCCCTTCATCCTTATTAGATGAGAATGGTACTACTACCTAACCCATGAAGTCTCAACTCATATCGGAGTTTAAAAAAAAATTAGATATCACAGACTGAAATTTCTAAAAAGAGAATACCCTGAAAACTAGTGTTGTTGTTGATGTCATGAATCAGTTGTGAAGGTTGCCAGTTAAGGAAACGACGCATTTGAAGACCTGTTTACAATCCTTGACAGTAATGTGAATAATGTCTGCAAATTCAGTCGTGTTGACTATGTTTTTGACAGCTACCTTCAATCATCAAACAAAAATGCTGAGAGAGAAAGAAGGTTGATGCGTGCCGTCTATAATAATTATATATTGTTCGGAGAAGTATCCGAGGCCAAAGTGAAACATAGGGGTCCTATGCATTAAACCACTGTGCATCACCACAGTACACAAACTACGTAGCAGCAGCGAGGAATCCAATGTGTGTACACGGGATCACACATTCTAGAAACATTTTTGTGTACACCGTCATTTGCGCCCTTTTCTTTATCGAGTGTTACTATTTTCGGGAGAGTACATATAAGGGAAACAATACAATTAATGTCTAATTGTCAACCAAAGTTGCACCCCTTTGCGTTAGTGAAAAGAAAAAGCTGGGATTTTATATATATATATATATATATATATATATATATATATATATATATATATATATATATATATATATATATATATATATATATTGATGTGAACAGTATAAGTCATGAATATGGACTCGACATTAATATTGAGAAAACCAAAACTATGATAATTAGCAAAACAGACGATAAACCCACATTAAAGATAAGCGTAAAGGAGAAAATCCTGGAACAGGTCAAGAGCTACGTATATCTTGGTCATATAATAACAGAAGATGGCAGATGTGAAACAGAAATCAAGAAGAGAATAGGAATGGCCAAAGCTACATTCAACAACATGAAACATATACTGACATCCAAACAGTTATCTCACAAATTAAAAATGAGAATCATAAAGTGTTATATATATTCTGCATTTCTGTATGGTGCAGAAACATGGACGATGAATAAGCATTTGGAAGAAAGAATTGAGGCTCTTGAAATGTGGATATATAGAAGAATGGGGCGTATCTCATGGAAAGAGATGAAAACAAATAAGGAGGTCCTAGAAAATCTAGGTATGAAAAGAGGACTAATGAGAGAGGTCAAAGTTCGACAGCTAAAATACTTTGGCCACATAAAAAGGCATAACACCTTGCAGAAGACCATAACAGAAGGGAGAGTTGAAGGCAAACGTGCAAGGGGAAGACAGCGCTATAAGTGGAAAGATAACATCAAGAGATGGACGGGAAAGAGTCTATCAGAGTGTACCACCAAGACAAGAGACAGAAGACGTTGGAGATCCATTACAGCCAACCTTCGTTGTGGAGATGGCAACTGATGATGATGATATATTGATGATGGAGTATGAGGCAGCCATTACAGCTGGTCCCCTTATAAGAAACCTACATAGAATCATTCATCTACTCTTACAGCAGTATTTTCTGTAGCTATTTGATTTGTATGATATGACTGCCAGTCCCTTAACACAACCACATACAGGGTGATCAAGATGTCTCCCCGCAGTGGGTTCAGTGCTTTAATAATATGACTGCCAGTCCCTTAACACAACCACATACAGGGTGATCAAGATGTCTCTCCGCTGTGGGTTCAGTGCTTTAATAATATGACTGCCAGTCCCTTAACACAACCACATACAGGGTGATCAAGATGTCTCTCCGCAGTGGGTTCAGTGCTTTAATAATATGACTGCCAGTCCCTTAACACAACCACATACAGGGTGGTCAAGATGTCTCTCCGCCGTGGGTTCAGTGCTTTAATAATATGACTGCCAGTCCCTTAACACAACCACATACAGGGTGATCAAGATGTCTCTCCGCCGTGGGTTCAGTGCTTTAATAATATGACTGCCAGTCCCTTAACACAACCACATACAGGGTGATCAAGATGTCTCTCCGCCGTGGGTTCAGTGCTTTAATAATATGACTGCCAGTCCCTTAACACAACCACATACAGGGTGATCAAGATGTCTCTCCGCAGTGGGTTCAGTGCTTTAATAATATGACTGCCAGTCCCTTAACACAACCACATACAGGGTGATCAAGATGTCTCTCCGCAGTGGGTTCAGTGCTTTAATAATATGACTGCCAGTCCCTTAACACAACCACATACAGAGTGATCAAGATGTCTCTCCGCAGTGGGTTCAGGGCTTTAATAATATGAATGTAACATTTTATGAAACAGCAAACAGTATTACTTTAATTGACTTTAATTAGATTTACTTAAATACTACACAAAAGTAGTATTTTTATTTTCACATAAAGCTTTAGTGTCTGTTTAAATAATTTAAATTGCTATGTAAAATAAAGAAATGTAGAGTTGTAAATTACGATCTTTTAATAATAATTTTATCATTTGGATTGTTTCCCTTGATTCATAGTATTCAAGCACTGAACCCACTGTGGGATAGACTTCTCGATCACCCTGTATTAGTCGTCGCTAACAATATGTCTATGAGAGCAGTACTCCATTTCTTTCCTGGCCTCCTCACAGACCCCCCCCCCCCCCCCCCCCCCCCCACATCAGCAGAAACATTGTTTAGCTTACTTATCTGTGCATCAGTTTAGTTAACAGTATTTCAAAACAGCCCCATTTTATCTTGTAGTCAAGCAACATCATTTCAAGTCATCTGTTTATTCATTCAATACCAGAAAACCTCACTCCTCAAAGTGACAAATGTCGAGATGTTGTCACGAGCTGAACTTTAAAGCATGTATACACTGCTTAGACAGCGCAGACTACCATGGCTTGGCCATGTCCGCCGCATGAAAGATGGTCGCATCCAGACATATTTCTTGTACCTAAAACTGGAAGATGGCAAAAGAACAGCTGAGCGACCGCAGCTGAGATTCAAAGATGTGTGCAAGAGAGACATGAGGACACTGGACATAAATCTAGCAACCTGGGAGGATAAAGCTGCTGATCGCACCAAGGGCAATTCTATCTAAGGCGGCACCACAAACTGGGCGAAAAGAAGCTCTCATAGCAAGCAGAAGAGATAACACGTCGAAAGGAACACCAGGAAAATAAGCAGCTTATGGTCTTCACCTCAGGGGCACATTCCCATTGTCAGTTATGTCTAAATGTTCTATTATTATTACAGTGAAATCATTTGACAAACAACATGCTGGTCTCTCCATTTGTTTGACGTGAATTGTAATCGGAGACTTTTTGATGTATGGTTTAGTTATCTATGGTTGCTGCTATCACCTTCTTACGCGCTTTTTCTCACACGTATCACTTGTTCACTAAAGTTGTCACCTTGTTTCTTGCACGTCTAACGTGTTTACTCTTGCTTGCTGCTATTAACTTGTTACGCGCTTTTTCTTACACGTCAACGCCTATTTATAATTTTAGTTTACTTATAATACACTTACTTAAGCTTAGGGAAGGAAGTGGAGAGTGGAAGAAGCTGTTGATGCTGCTGAAGAGTCACTCAAACTGAGAGAGGTAATCGGATACACACAAACGAATAGACGGGGATTTGGGCATGGTGACATCCGCTGGTGGTCCAAGGCATCAAGCAGGGAGCGCAGAGACATGGTAGTTCAGGAGATACGAGGAGCTGAGAATGATAAGAGGTTGCAAAAAGCAGTGCAGCAGGTCCAACAAGGCCAATGGACCACATGGGAAGGAGCTCTGCAGAGGTCTTTGACATGAACGAACGAACGAACGAACTTTATTTTCGAAGGGTAAAGAATTGGGCGCGCAGGCCCGTCTAACATTCTGCCCTTCCACTCTCATTAATCTTGCATACTATATCCTTTCATTCCCACATGATGCTTTAAGCATTAATTTAAAGGCATGCAACATTATAAAGTTACCATAACTGCATTCATTTACAGTATGCAAGCATAATAAAAAAAAATGAGTAGGGTTTTTTTTTGTTTTTTTTTGAAACACACAAGCTAGTAAATGGGGAAAAAAAGTAATAATCAAATAAAACAATAAATAAAAATAAATAAATTCTGTATACCGACACTCACTCATGCGGTCAATCCGTCTACAATTAATCTGTATTTTTGGTATGCGGGTACATTCTCACATTTCTAAAGTACAGTATTATGTGGGTACATTCACACATACATTACATTATATAATAATATTTTAAAGTGAATATAATAATGATATTACATGGATATAAAACAAATTATTCACACACAAAATTGAGTGGAAGAGGAAAAGAAATGTTGACCTATGGATGAGATGTTGACAGGCAAATACTGTTTCTATGGGGGTAGATAACACTAGTCAACAACCAAAATGTACCAGAAATGAAAATAGCTGATCTTAACTAATTTTGGTGTGCTGAAAACGAAAATGACATTAAAAAATGTTGATTGGCTCTAGTTTTCAAGATATATGCTACTAGTTTATTTAATTACGGTCAATTTATATATATGACGCAACTGTTGTGGGCGATTGCATAATTTTTTCTAATGACCAATAAAAATGTTACTAGAAGTTGATGATGCAATCCTACCTATGATTACATCACCTTTGTGTATAAATACCTTATCTCTGATAAAATTTTGCCATTAGTTAGTGCATTTGTCCTTATCAAAAGTATCGTAGTTAGAAATGCCAGAAGGCGTACAGTTTGTATTTTGGCTGCAGAATAGGAGATCAAGATAAGAGCTGGGTGCCACACATATGATGCAATACATGTGCAGCACATCTTAAACTGTGGTTGACTGGCAATAGGCAAGCTATGCCTTTTTCAGTCCCAATGATTTGGAGAGAGCCCCCTGATCATCTCAACAACTGTTACTTTTGCATGGTCCCTCCAATTGGGAAAGGCATATCAAAGAAGAAAAAATGGACTCTGGAATATCCAAACATCCCCTCTGCAATACTTCCGGTACCACATGGCGATGACCTACCAGTTCCCTAAGTGCCAGAATCCTTTTCAGCTGCTTCCACTGAACCATCAACCTCAAGTGACACAGATTTTGAGCAAACTACATCCACTAACCCAAGGTGAACTGAATGATCTTGTAAGAGATCTGAATTTACCGAAGAACAAGGCGGAGCTTTTGGGTTCCAGATTGCAACAGTGGAATCTCCTGGCAGAAGATATTACAATTTCTGTGTATAGGAACAGCCAGAAGCCGCTTATTACATTCTTTTTCAAAGAGGGTGACCTTTCTGCGTGCCACAACATTTCTGGTTTAATGGCAGCCCTCAACATCAATTACATACCGGAAGAGTGGAGGCTTTTCATTGATTCATCCAAGACAAGTCTTAAAGCTGTTTTGTTGAATAATGGTAATGTGTTACCGTCAATTCCAGTTGGTCACGCAGTTCATATGAAAGAAACTTATGAAAACATTAAGCAGCTTTTGAAGTGTATAAACTACGATCATCATCATTGGTCACTTTGCGGTGACTTAAAAGTGGTCGCTCTTTTGCTTGGACTACAGGGTGGATACACCAAGTACTGTTGCTTTCTCTGTGAGTGGGATAGCCGTGCACGAAGTGACCATTACATCAGAAGACATTGGCCAATCAGGCAGTCATTGCAGCCTGCAGTAAGAACGTTGAGAACCCAACAGTTGTCGTCACCAGCAAGATTTTGTTGCCACCCTTGCACATTAAGCTGGGTCTCATGAAAAACTTTGTCAAGGCAATGGAGAAAACAGATGAGGCTTTCAAATACCTCATCAGAAAATTTCCAAGACTGAGTGAAGCTAAAATAAGAGAGGGAGTATTTGTTGGTCCGTAAATTCGAAAACTTCTTCATGATGACGAGTTTCTTTGCGTGTTGCATGGCAAGGAAAAAGCAGCATGGCTATCATTTACGTCAGTGGTGGACAATTTTCTTGGAAACAACAGATCTGATAATTACAATGAAATTGTAGAAAATCTCCTTCAGAAGTATAAGAGTCTTGGCTGCAACATGTCTTTGAAAATTCATTTTCTGGATTCTCATCTGGATTTCTTTACGCGTCAAACTGTGGAGCGGTCAGTGATGAGCATGGTGAACGATTTCGCCAGGACATTTCTGCTATGGAGACAAGGTATCAAGGCAAATGGAGCCCTTCAATGCTTGTTGATTACTGTTGGACTGTGACAAGAGACACCTCATCGATTGACTACAAGAAGCAAGCAAAGAGAGCTCAAACAGCGACTGAATAATGACGGAATGGGTTCAAATGTGCCTTTTTAAAGAATGATATGTGAACTTTAAATAATGTTTTTATTTTTTCTATCATTTTATGTTGAAATATCAATTAATTGAGTATGTAACCACAATTTTTATAATGCTAAAGTAGAAAGACTAGCTGTTTAGCCCAGAGAAGTAAACAAGCATACATTATTTGTATTACTGTAATGTAAATTCATCATTTAAAAAAAAAACCAGAGCCAATTGGTGAATTTCATTATGATATTTGAAATCAGCATGTCAAAATCAATAAGAAATGGTACATTTAATTTCTGGTACAAAAAACTTTTGAAAATTTGTTGACTAGTGTAATCAGTGTTGAGGAAGTGTTTGAAAAGTGCTTTGTTAAAAGAATATTGTGTAGGTAGGCTTTTTAGGTGGTGTGGAAGGCTGTTCCATAAGTAGGCACCAGAGTAGGCTAGACTCTTTTTGAACAGGTCGATCCTAGGTTTGGGCAGACGTAACTGATGTAATCGTTGTCCCTCCCTTCTACTGGTTTGAAACAATGATCTTAGGTACGACGGGGCATTGTTAGATAGAATTGTGTGCGTCAGCTTGGCTTTGTTGTAGAGAAGACGTTTTTTTAGCGACAGTATTTTGGGTTCTTTTCCTGTCCTTGTGTGTGGTGTCATGCGATTATCGGTGATCAGACGCACTGCTCTCTTTTGCAGGGAGTGCAGTCTCTTCGAGGTGGAAGCAGGGCAACAATCCCATAGTGTAGAGCAGTAATCTAGATGTGTCTGTATATGTGAGGTGTAGAACAATAGTCTAGTGTCTGCATCTAAGAAGTGTTTTATTTTGGCTTTTTGTACGTCTTTTGTGCTATGTGTTTGGTTAAATTCCGTACATGGGAGTTCCACGTTAAGTGCTGGTCAATCGTGATCCCCAGAACTTTGTGTTCTGTTACATGTTCAGTTTGTATTGATTCCGCGTGTAGCTGTAGCGATCTTTTGGTGCAGCTTAGGAGTTTCTGTCTGGTGGTAATCAACATAGATTTCGTTTTTGTTGTGTTTACTGGCTGTCGTGAAATATTCTAATCCACATATATAAATTAAAAGGTAAATGTAAAGCCTAACAAATAAATTTAATAAAGAAAAGAGCAATGGTAAAATAACAGTGCTGTCACAAAGAATGTACTCGAAATCCCCCCTTGTTTTATGCTTCGTCTGCAAATTGTAACGTTTCCACGTTAAATATAAGCCACTGCATAAATACAAGCGTTTCCACAACACATTAAAACGGGTATTGCATTTCTAAGAAAAACATTGAGAGGCACACTGCGTAATGACCTAAATTAATCCTAACATTAATTATACTACGTTACCAAAACGAACGAACAGATGGACTCAAATAGAAAGAGAGAGGGGCGAATAAAATCAGGAACGCATGCAAAATTAAACACGCGTCTCGCTATTAATGCCACCCCAACAAGCGTAACGCGATACACAATTACTACTATCACGCGTGTAAGGCCACATGCACTAACTTTTTTTTTCAGACGGACAGTGATAAAATTCACTAACCTTCCCAGAGTTAGGTTTTAAAATCCTGAGAAACGCTTATTAGAAAAGATAACATTAGATGGGTTTACGTTTGAAAACATTACAGTACCCAGACAGCACATCTTCGAAACAGGAGGTAGAAGAAATTGCATATTTTGAACGCAGCCACGTAGCTCTTTTAAATTTGGATATTTGGGTTTCTTAGGGCTTGCTGACAAAGAATATGTAAAACGTTACGCAAATAGTCTAGGAATTAACAAGTTATAGCCAAAATAAAATGATGGTGCTGTCAGACAACACCCAAAATCAGAATCGCTCAGTGGTAGATTTTTTAAAACCACCATTGTACGGGAAATGGGCCACAAGTTACATTTGAACTGATTGGCTGGAATGATATGTAAGGCTACACACGATTAGTCGGACTATAAATGCTATCCTTGGTTGTTAGGGGAGACGTAGGAAGGTAAAATTTTTTCAAACACTTGTCGAAACGTGGCTCCATTGGCCAGACTCGCTGATATAATCACTTAGGAGCGTTAGTTCGAGACCACTAGTTCAAATAAGCTTGATAAAGCAACAGTGCGTTGAAGCCAGCTCATATTTTGCTAAATAAAAGCCTGGAACATAAGCAGATGGGAATTTGTGCCAGTATTTGTGCCAGAATTCATTGCTAGTCAACGTATCTGTGTTTATTTCCATGAATTGTGGTAAGCTTGAAACATTCAGTATCTTTTAATGAAAATTGAATGTAAATTGTTAATTTATGCCTGTATATATGTGTAGTTCAGTAGCAAACATGATGTAAAGCCTATAATGCTCCAGCCTGAACAGAAGGTGTCGGAGGAAAGTAAAACGGCATGGAATGGCCAAACAGTACACTGACACCTAGATGATTGACTAGAAAGAAATAATGCTGGAAGTGCAGAGGCGTAGTAACCATTAAGGAGGTTAATACTGGTATAAAGTATTTCAGATGAAGCTGACAGTTGGCCTAACGCTCTGAACTCAATGTTTGTGATGTATTGTGCTCAGTGTAAAAAGAGAGTATAGATTAGTTATGAAGTAGAAGGTACATCCTTCTTGTTTTCAGGGACCGTGGTCTTGATGGTATTGAGCAGCACCTGGTCAGAGCTTTGCTGAATCCAGAGTCGGACAGCATACTCCTTGGTCCATTTAGCTATCAGTGAGGTGTCTCCAGAGCCCAGGGGAGAAATCGAGCAGAGGAGTCCTTTCCTGCCGCCATCACGCAAGATAAGCTGATGTGGCCAGCTGAGCTCAACATTATGTACCCCCATCTTAAAATGACATTGTAAAAATAACATTAAGAGGGGAATTAAATTGTTTTAATATCAGGAACTGAGAACATCTCCAATACTAGTTCCAATAAAGACAAACTATTGAAGTCATGATGACAAATACCAACAGAGCTTGAACAAAACAAAACCAGTATTACCTCATATTACTACTACACAACTGACACACATAGGATACTTTTAATAATATAGGTCACTACAATATTCATATTGATAAATTCTGTACATATAACTTGTAATTAAAATTGATTGTGATTCCTGGTTCCTTTGTATTTGAATCAGGACACATATACATTCATGACAGCAATGAATACATATTGTTATTTGAAAAGTTATCAGTGACTCCTTTAAGATATCCTTGTAGAGTGTTTATGTATGTGAGTGTCACAGTGTTGTCAAGTGTAGTGGAATAAATTAAATTGTTTATCTGTCTGTTGTTGTTTTGACTTACACTTCATACACATACCCTAGACATATAACGTAGTCATCACACTATTCCAGAATAATTCTGACTGAGGTATACATATGTGGCAGCAAGTAAGGTTATATATAATACACTACTCTTATTAGATATATATATACCTTCACAGCTGATCTCAGTCAGTACACTAAGTCCCCTATAAATATTTATAACATCCCACTTCACCACATATATTGGGGTCTCGCTCTTGGGATTTTGAATCTTTACCTATTAAAAATATTGGGGGTAATTCACTTCAGGGAATATAAGAATTAAAAGGTATCCTTGGGTGGAATTAAATAAGGTTGAGCTCACGGTGCCTGTGTTGTCCATTAGATATATATTTAGAGATTGAATTGTTGGTTAGACATTGTATAAATTTACCTGATAGACAATGGCGGACCTGGCCAAATTTCGATCTGCTGCTGTTCAGACTGCAAAAGAGTTAGGATTAGATGGGCAAGTTATGGTTGCCTATGTCACTACGGAATGTGACAAATTTATTGAACGCGAAGAAAGAAGGTTTGAAGCCGAAAGAAAGTTAGAGGCTGAAAGGGAAATTAAGAAGTTACAATTTGAGGCTGAGGCTGAGACTAAGAGGTTGCAGATTGAGGCTGAGGCTAAGAAATTGGAGGCAGAAAGAGAAGACAAAAGATTGGCTGCAGAAAGGGAAGAGAAGAAATTAGCTGCAGAATTGGAAGCAGAAGAAAGAAGATTGACTGCAGAAAGGGAAGAGAAGAAATTAGCTGCAGAATTGGAAGCAGAAGAAAGAAGATTGACTGCAGAAAGGGAAGAGAAGAAATTAGCTGCAGAAAGGGAAGCAGAAGAAAGAAGATTGACTGCAGAGAGGGAAGCAGAAAAGGAGGAGAAGAGATTACAAAGGGAACATGAGTTACGACTAAGGGAGTTTGAGTTTCAAGGCCATGCTCCTGAAAATGGTGCCAGTCCCTTTGCCTCTGATGCCACTGCTAGCCAAGGAGCCTCAACCTCAGCTATGAATTTTCATTTAGATCATTTTGTTGAGAAAGACGATGATATAGAGAGCTACCTAAATAGGTATGAACTATTAGCTACCACGTATGGGTTAGAGAGAGAAAGGTGGAGCTTAAAGTTATCTCAGGGACTTCGTGGGGCAGCTTATGAAGTTTTTGCAAAAATGAGCAGAGGTGATCAGGAAAATTATGACATGCTAAAGCAGGCTCTTTTGTTAAGATATGAAAAGAATGCAGAATTTTATAGAAAAAAATTTAGGAATGCTAAACTACTGTCAGGTGAAACCTATCACCAGTTCTCTGCACGAATAGAGACATACTTGGAGAAATGGACTTCTCTGGGGAAAACCCAAGATCTTAAGGAAATGGTCCTTATAGAGCAATTAAGAGAGTCCATGGCTCCAGACCTGAGAAAGTTTCTCATGGAACAAGGTGCAGAGAGGCTGGGTGAGTTGCTAAATGTTGCTGAAAGGTATCAAGCAGCTCAAGCAGAGGTAACAGGTAATAAAAAGAAACAAGTGGATAACTTTAGGGCACCACAGAACTTTAATAAATTTGATCCTAGGGATCAAAACAAAGGTAAGCACCAGTTTGATAGGCCACGGTATGAAAATAAAAATAAATTCCCACAATTCGATGAAAGGAAATATGATGAAAGAAAATCTTTCAACCAAGGAAAAAGGTGGTGTAAGAATTGTCAGATGGACAATCATGACACTGACCGTTGCAGAAGGAAACCTGTGTATATGGCAACCCTTCAGGTCAGGTCGACCTCAAGACAGGAGGAGGATATTATGTTGGATACCACTCCAGAAGAGATGAGGAAGGCACAGGCTGGGGATAAAACACTCAAGCCTTGTTTCAGAAAATTGTCAACTTGTCATACAACTCCAGGCAAGGGAGATTTTTACATGAAAAACAAGTTGATGTATAGGAAGACTGGAGCTAGATCCAAAGGTCAGGGACAGCTGGTACTTCCTAAAAGATATAGGGCAGACTTAATAAGGAGCCTACATGTGAAACCAGATGGGGACCATGAGAAGATAGGTACCATCATTCAAAAGGTGGCTCACAATTATTATTGGCCCAAAGCAAGATGGGACATTGAGAATTTTGTAGAAAGGTGTAGCATAGCACATGAGGGAACACCCACAAGTGGGAACATGGATCAGGACCTGGACACGCCACGGGGCAAAATTAGGCCTGATAATAAAAAGAAATATAGATTTGATAAAGTGGACCAAATGGAATGGGAAGCCCCTTTTCACGGACAAGCTTCACTTAACTGTTTTACAATGGCCACTATGCGGAGAGTGCAAAAAGATGTCTTACCCCAGGATAAGCCGAAAATCCCTCAATCGGACTTAAACAAACTGGAGGAAGAGGATGTAGAGAGGAAATCTCTCATCAAGAATTTTAAGTGGGGAGAAAGCCCCAAAAGAAAAATTGGTAGCGGTCGTTTTGTGAATGATAATTCTGGGAGGAAAAATCATCACTATAAAGCTTCGAGTGGAAGAGACCATACCGGTGCATGGACAAATAGGTCCACAAAATTAAAGGTCCATATGTAGCTTTGTTAAGAACGTGGACTGATGAAAAGGCAGAGGAAAACATTACATCTTCATACCAATATGTGAATGAGCTGACCACTCGTTTAAAAACTGGCTGGAAACTTGCCAATGAAAATTTGAAACAAGCCAGGAAGAAACATGCTGCCTATTATAACAGGAAGGCGAAAGACAGAAATTTGGCTGTGGGAGAGAAGGTACTGCTTCTTTTCCCCGGGAGTCAGAATAAGTTACAAATTGGATGGCAGGGTCCATATACAGTTTTAGAGAAGGTGTCTAGAACAAATTATAAGATAGATAAGAAGGGGAAAGAAAAAATCTATCATGTGAATCTCCTGAAGAAATATTTGGAAAGAGAACATCAGGAAGAGACACACTTGTTGACCTTGTCCATCGCCATGGAGATGAAAAAGGAACCACTTTCATCATTTGAATATCCATTACACCCCTGTGAGACAGCAGCACAGGTGAAAATCAGTACACATTTAACGAAAACTCAGAAAGAGAGAGTGCAACAGGTTCTAAATAATCATGCAGAGGTGTTAACAGACCGACCAGGGCATACAAACCTATTGGAATATGATATGAAACTGATAGACCCCACAGCTGTCTGTATGAAACCATATTCGATTCCGTTTGCTAAGGAGAAAGCTTTGAAGGAAGAGATAGACTATCTGTTGAAGGAAGGAATTATTTCGCACAGTGAATCTTCGTATAGTTCCGGTGTTGTACTCTTAAGGAAGCCCTCTGGAGAACATAGACTCTGTATAGATTACAGGAGACTGAATGCTATTACAGAAGGACAGGTGGATCCATTGCCGGATACAAATCAGCTGTTTGCCAGACTAAATAAAGCTAAATATTTCTCAAAAGTGGATCTGAGTAAAGGATACTATCAGATTCCAGTAAAGCCTGAGGTTAGACCATACCTAGCTTTTAGTACCTCAGAAGGACACTATGAGTTTAATAGATTGCCATTTGGATTGAAGAATGCGCCTAGTGTCTTCTCTAGAATGATGAGAAAATTGTTGGATGTAAACATTTCGGAGGAACGTAATGAATCCCTGAGTTGCCTCTTTGATTGAGGATATTCCGAATGTTTCATACAGGATAATAAGAAGATTATGGGACCCACTACGAAAACTCTGCTATCACCAGGTATATGTTATCTCCTCATAACGTACATTTTGAGGAAAATATAATGTTCTCTGGACATGTCATTGCGCAGACTCAGAGAAGAGAAATGGTGAATACGGGTTGCGAAGCAGCATTAAGACAAGCACTCACACTTGCGGCTGTTCAGTAACATAACCGAAATATATTATTGGTTGTAGAAGTCTGAGGCAGATTTCATGAGTAGTGCCTACTCTGAATGGACCCAACTACATAAAACCATGATAGCACCACAGCAGAGTAAAGTCAAGTTGACTTACATTTATCTATGTGTATATAGAATAAAGGACTGACATGGGATGTCTGTTTTAAGAGGGGAGGTGTCGTGAAATATTCTAATCCACATATATAAATTAAAAGGTAAATGTAAAGCCTAACAAATAAATTTAATAAAGAAAAGAGCAATGGTAAAATAACAGTGCTGTCACAAAGAATGTACTCGAAATCCCCCCTTGTTTTATGCTTCGTCTGCAAATTGTAACGTTTCCACGTTAAATATAAGCCACTGCATAAATACAAGCGTTTCCACAACACATTAAAACGGGTATTGCATTTCTAAGAAAAACATTGAGAGGCACACTGCGTAATGACCTAAATTAATCCTAACATTAATTATACTACGTTACCAAAACGAACGAACAGATGGACTCAAATAGAAAGAGAGAGGGGCGAATAAAATCAGGAACGCATGCAAAATTAAACACGCGTCTCGCTATTAATGCCACCCCAACAAGCGTAACGCGATACACAATTACTACTATCACGCGTGTAAGGCCACATGCACTAACTTTTTTTCAGACGGACAGTGATAAAAACACTAACCTTCCCAGAGTTAGGTTTTAAAATCCTGAGAAACGCTTATTAGAAAAGATAACATTAGATGGGTTTACGTTTGAAAACATTACAGTACCCAGACAGCACATCTTCGAAACAGGAGGTAGAAGAAATTGCATATTTTGAACGCAGCCACTTAGCTCTTTTAAATTTGTATATTTGGGTTCCTTAGGGCTTGATGACAAAGAATATGTTAAGTGTTACGCAAATAGTCTAGGAATTAACAAGTTATAGCCAAAATAAAATGATGGTGCTGTCAGACAACACCCAAAATCAGAATCGCTCAGTGGTAGATTTTTTAAACCACCATTGTACGGGAAATGGGCCACAAGTTACATTTGAACTGATTGGCTGGAATGATATGTAAGGCTAAACACGATTAGTCGGACTATAAATGCTATCCTTGGTTGTTAGGGGAGACGTAGGAAGGTAAAATTTTTTCAAACACTTGTCGAAACGTGGCTCCATTGGCCAGACTCGCTGATATAATCACTTAGGAGCGTTAGTTCGAGACCACTAGTTCAAATAAGCTTGATAAAGCAACAGTGCGTTGAAGCCAGCTCATATTTTTGCTAAATAAAAGCCTGGAACATAAGCAGATGGGAATTTGTGCCAGTATTTGTGCCAGAATTCATTGCTAGTCAACGTATCTGTGTTTATTTCCATGAATTGTGGTAAGCTTGAAACATTCAGTATCTTTTAATGAAAATTGAATGTGAATTGTTAATTTATGCCTGTATATATGTGTAGTTCAGTAGCAAACATGATGTAAAGCCTATAATGCTCCAGCCTGAACAGAAGGTGTCGGAGGAAAGTAAAACGGCATGGAATGGCCAAACAGTACACTGACACCTAGATGATTGACTAGAAAGAAATAATGCTGGAAGTGCAGAGGCGTAGTAACCATTAAGGAGGTTAATACTGGTATAAAGTATTTCAGATGAAGCTGACAGTTGGCCTAACGCTCTGAACTCAATGTTTGTGATGTATTGTGATCAGTGTAGAAAGAGAGTATAGATTGGTTATGACGTAGAAGGTACATCCTTCTTGTTTTCAGGGACTGTGGTCTTAACGTTATTGAGCAGCACCTGGTCAGAGCTTTGCTGAATCCAGAGTCGGACAGCATACTCCTTGGTCCATTTAGCTATCAGTGAGGTGTCTCCAGAGCCCAGGGGAGAAATCGAGCAGAGGAGTCCTTTCCTGCCGCCATCACGCAAGATAAGCTGATGTGGCCAGCTGAGCTCAACATTATGTACCCCCATCTTAAAATGACATTGTAAAAATAACATTAAGAGGGGAATTAAATTGTTTTAATATCAGGAACTGAGAACATCTCCAATACTGGTTCCAATAAAGACAAACTATTGAAGTCATGATGACAAATACCAACAGAGCTTGAACAAAACAAAACCAGTATTACCTCATATTACTACTACACACCTGACACACATAGGATACTTTTAATAATATATGTCACTACAATATTCATATTGATAAATTCTGTACATATAACTTGTAATTAAAATTGATTGTGACTCCTGGTTCCTTTGTAATTGAATCAGGACACATATACATTCATGACAGCAATGAATACATATTGTTATTTGAAAAGTTATCAGTGACTCCTTTAAGATATCCTTGTAGAGTGTTTTATGTATGTGAGTGTCACAGTGTTGTCAAGTGTAGTGGAATAAATTAAATTGTTTATCTGTCTGTTGTTGTTTTGACTTACACTTCATCATACACATACCCTAGACATATAACGTAGTCATCACACTATTCCAGAAAAATTCTGACTGAGGTATACATATGTGGCAGCAAGTAAGGTTATATATAATACACTACTCTTATTAGATATATATATACCTTCACAGCTGATCTCAGTCAGTACACTAAGTCCCCTATAAATATTTATAACATCCCACTTCACCACACTGGCATACGATTCATATTACTCCATTTTGTTAGATTGTCTACATCGCTTTGAAGAGTCATTTCAAGTGCCACGCAGTCATTGTCACTAGTGTAGATAGTACAATCATCTGCAAAGAGGTCACAAGTTGAATATTTTAGATGTAGTGGCAGGTCGTTGATGAACATTGCGAAGAGTAGGGGCCCAAGAATAGAGCCCTGCGGTACTCCTGTAACTACCTTCGAGAAATCTGATGCCGAGCTGTTGTGAAGCACTAACTGTTGTCGATCTGCCAGGAATGATTTGATGATGTTTAGTGGATTAGAGCCTATTCTGAGGGTTTCCAACTTTTGAACCAAGATAGTGTGGTCAATCATGTCAAATGTTTTCTTGAAGTCGACAAAAACAGCACCACATAATTTTCCATCATTTATGTTCGACAGCCAGTTGTCTGCCATTTTGGTGAGCGCTGTGTGACAGGAATGTTTGGGTCTGAAACCTCACTGGCTATCAATGAGCAGTTTGTTTGTTGTTAAGTGTTGAAATGTGGTGTTGTAAATGTGTTTCTCTAGTGGTTTTGAAAGAGATGATAGAAGGGATATTGGTCTGTAGCTGTTGGGATCGCTATGTGAGCCAGATTTATAGAGGGGGTACACTTTGGCAGATTTAAATGCTGTGGGGAAGTAGTTGTGTGCAATACATTGGTTGTATACATAGGTTAAGGAGTCGCAAATGATGGGCGCAGCGTAACGTAGAATCTTATTGCTGATACCATCAAGCCCAGATGAATTGTTGTTTTTTAATGCCAAGATATATTTGAGAACTTCATTTACTGTTAGAAAAGGAATATGTCTTAGATCTGTTGTGGTGTGTTCAGTGTTGCAGAAGGCGGTCAGTTTACTAATATCGCAGTCCATTGGCTTTAGTGTCGATTTGAGATGGCTAATTTCTGTTTTGAAGTGGTTGCTAAAATGAGTTGCCGTGAGGGAGCAGCTTTTTGGTAAAGAGTTTAGTGACTTTGATTTGTGTGTTAGTGTTCCAATGGCTGCCCAGACTTCTTTGCTGTTTGCTTTGTCTTGAATCATCTTTCTGAAATGTAGTTTCTTTTCCTGACGAATGAGGTATTGTACTTTGTTTCTAAGCATCCGATACCTGCTGAAATCTTTGAGCTTATGTGCTTCGTCCCGCTCTCTCATTGTTGATAGTATTTCGTTGGTTATCCATGGGGTCTTTCTGATGTTTTTGACCCGAACCTGCTTTATAGGAACATGTTTGTCGAATACGTTGTTGAAAGTTTGTGTCCAGTATGTTATGGCTTCTTCTGGATGCGGAAGTTGGTACACGTTTGAGAGAGGGGATATTTGTTGGTCTTGTAGGAATAATTGAATGTTAAAGTTTTTGAAATTCCTGTAATGGACTGTGATGTGTTCCGTTTTAGGTGCTTTAAACCCCTTTCTCGTCCAGGTACAGCAAATAGGATAGTGGTCACTTAATGATGTCTGTGGGACTGTGCATTCTATAATGTTTTCTGGGCAGGTCGTATAGATATGATCAATTAGTGTAGATGATGAGTCTGTTACTCTCGTGGGTTTATTGATTAACTGTATGAGGTTGTATAAGATGGTGATATCATTCCACGTGTTGTTCGGTTTGTGAAGGTCAATATTGAAATCCCTCAGTAGAATAATTTCCTTCGAAGAAGCCCAAACGTTGTCCATCATTCGTGAGAATATGTCAAACCATACAGTAGAAGAGCTAGGGTTTCGGTACACGTAACCAATTAGAACGGGGGTCAGGTTGGGGAGTTTTATTTCCAGCCATAAACATTCAATGCCAGTATGTTCTAGATCATCACGGCGTCTGTACTGAAGAGATGTTGAGATGTATATGACTAGCTGATAAGGGTGGAATTAGGATGCCGTCAAATTACCACCTCTATCGACACCAGGTATTACAATGTAAGATGTGGGTGTCTTATCTGGTTTAGATTGTTGCTGTGTGTGTGTTGCAGTAGGACAGTTCAGGGTACACCACAGGCAACATGACGTGTAGAGTCATAAAAATGGTAACTTCGCTTTAGGTTTATACCATTTATTGCACGCCACAAAACAGTCATGATACTTATGTTATTGTCAGCATAGGTACAACGAATGCAGCATTCAAACTCATGTTAACTGACAGTCATGTAGAAGTCAATACTCAATAGTTGTATGGAAAACAAATATCATAGCGAAGCTTGATAAATAATGCATATAACTTCTGCAACCGTGGTCAGCTGCAGATCCTTAATGTTCATAGACAATAATAATTATTCCTTCCTGATGCTAGCAGATCAGATGTATACAATACGTCCGTTTACTGTCTGCACGTGAGTAGCATACATGGATTACAGGTCAGCTCGACCTTTATAACCTTCCTAAGTCTAACCATCTGACTTGGACGTGATCTCTGATATAACGAATCCTGGAACACAGACAATAGTCTTGTTGGTCTAGAGCGACCCATATATATATAATTAGTTCAGGTATAAAGATACCGGTGACTTAATCCTAGTCAAAGTACCTCTCCATTTTGAATCACACAGGCGAGCAAAAAAGGCGACAAAATGACGAACCTCTAGATGATAGCATAAAGTTCGATACAAGAGGAATTACCTTATTTCGGAAAATCAACCATGAACATATGCCTCCAGGCAGGCTTGACTAATACCGGGAAATAGTCTAGTTAGCTAACTAACTCACAAAGACAATGTATTTCCCTCAGAGAATCACAAGACGCAAGGCGCGTCCGCTCGCAATCAGTCCATTTCTCAACTCCCCGACCTGGGCGGAACCACAAAACCACAACCCAGTCGAGACATGCGCAGAGCGACAATCTCTGAGTCGCTGTTCACAATAAGACGATTCTAAGAACATTCGAGATAAAAGTCTTACACAGTCGCGCCTTTTATGGACATGAACAGAAGCGTTAAGAAAGGTTTCAAACATCTACAACAGTTGACTGATACTACCAAATAAGGAGATATGGTCACGCTTCGTTCAAGACATTATAGACCGAACGTGTCTCTATACAAGATGAGGTAATCCCATAAAAAATAGTAGTATCGATATTTCGGGTTCTGTCCCTTTGACCATAAAATATATATAACATGCATTTCAGTCAAATAATGATCATACATACGAAAAACGAACATACAAAGACTTTGGAAAAAAGTAATTATTTGTGCGTAACACTAGCCCTGTTTCATGTTGTCTGTTAGGATCCCTGCGAATGGTGGTGAATCCATTAATCCTAATTTCGTCATCTGTAATTTTGTCATTGAGACGGGTTTCAGAAAAACCAAATATGTGGAAGTTTTGTTGGAGCGAGGTGGAGACTTCAGAAAGCTTACCTAGCAGGTGGTAAATGTTTAAATGACCAATTTTAAGCCCTGATAGTTAAAGCCATGAATTAGTGGTATTGCCTATATTTTGATTAGAGTTTTTGCACTCGGACATGATAATAGTCAATAGGAAGGAAATAATGAGGGGAGTAGGAATGAGTAAGAAGCAATAAAATTGGTACACAATATTTTATACAAAATTGTAGACAAGTAATAAAATATGCACTGCTAGAGTCCGTGGACAATGTTTACAGTATCTTAATCTCTGCAAAAAGTGTGGTTTTTATCTTAAAATACAGTCTGTTCCGAACAAAAAGGAATATTTTTACTTCAACCACAGTCAATGTAGAGAATTAATCCTTCCGGGACAGTTAAAGGTCCACGCTGTGACTTAGTTAGTTAGTTTTGTGAGGATTTCCAAATTTTCCTTAATATGAAAAAACGAAGGTGCAGATGTTGTCGTGAAACATTCTAAATCCACATATCTAAATTAAAAAAGTAAATGTAAAGCCTAACGAATTAATTCAATAAAAGGAAAGAAGAATGGTACAAGAACAGTGCTGTCACAATGGCGTACACAAATCCCCCTTTTTCTACGTCGTCTGCATAATTGTAACGCTTTCACGTTTACTAGTAAAGCGTACAGCAGCATACACGCGTTTCTAAAAATAAAACTGGTACTGTGTTTCTTAGAAAACCTTGAGATACGCACACTGCTTTATGACCTAGATAAAACACTAGCATTAATGTCATTATATACACTGCGTAATGAAAAGACAGACGGACTTAGAAGAGAGAGATAGAGAGATGAACTGAGGGACGCATGCAATACTACCACAGTCTCGCGATATAAAATTAATGCCATCCCACGCGTAAGGCATGAAGCACTAACTTTTTCAAATAAACAGTGATAAAAAAAACTACCAATACACGGTTAGGTTTTAAAAAACATGTTTAATGCTTATTAGGAAACATGAAACAATACTGTTTTACGTCTGAAATCCTGACTTTATACTGACAGAACAGTCGAAAAGGCAGGACAGGTGGCGGTTCTAAATACATTTAAAAAAAAATAAAAAAAATACACGACTATCCTAGAATACATATTTTGAACGGAGCCACTTAGCCCCATTAAATTTATATATTTGGGTGCCTTAGGACTTGCTGACAAAGAATATGTTAAGTGTTATGCACATAGTCTAGTAATTAACAAATTATAGCCAAAATATTATAGGGGTGTTGTCTGACAGCACCAGATCATATTTGCTCATGTTTGGATACTGCGTTAGGGGAATGAGGCCACCACGTTAAATCCGATTTGATTGGTTAGAATTATATGTAAGGCGAAACATGATTAGTCGACTGCAAATACT
This sequence comes from Oreohelix idahoensis, assembly GCA_024509875.1. Classification (NCBI taxonomy): domain Eukaryota; kingdom Metazoa; phylum Mollusca; class Gastropoda; order Stylommatophora; family Oreohelicidae; genus Oreohelix; species Oreohelix idahoensis. Next base: position 526,729 of record JAMPIV010004033.1, read on the forward strand.
ATTTTTGGTTGTTAAGGGAAACGTAGGAAGGGTAAATTTTTTCAAAAGCTTTTGTAAACATGGTTTCATTGGCTAGACCAGTTGATATAGTCAATTAGGAGCGTCTGTTCAGTGCCACTTTTTGAAATTAAACTGTGTAGAAGCAAGTGCGTTGAGATCCAGTTCATATTTTTCAAATGAAAGCCTGGGACAGAGGCAGATCGGAATTGTGCCATAACTCATCGCCAGTCAACGTATTTGTTTAATATTTCCTTGAATTGTGGTAAGCTAGACATATTTGATCTCTGTTAGATGAAAATTGAATGTGAATTGATAATTTATGTATGTATTGTGTGTGTGGTTCAGTAGCAACCATGAGGAATAGTCTAGATATTGCTCCAACCTGAATAAAACTTGTCGGAGAAGAGTATAACTGCATGGGATTGTCAAATAGTACTATGACACCTATCCTATTGAATAGAAGGAAATAATGCTGGAAATGCAGAGGCGTTGTAACCATTAGGGAGAGGAATACTGGTGAATGTTGTTACATGAGAAGCTAACAGTTGGCCTACAGCGCTGAACTCAGTGTTTGTTATGTATTGTGCTTCAGTGTGGAAATAGATTATAAATTAGTTCTGAAGTAGGAGGTACAACCTTCTTGTTTCAGGGACCGTGGTACTAACGTATTGAAGCAGCACCTGGTCTGAGTTTTGCTGAATCCAGAGGCTGGTAGCATACTCCTTGGTCAAGATAGCGACCAGTATTGTTTCTCAAGGAAACGGTGAAGCATGCGAGCAGTGGAGACTGTTTCCTGCCGCCCACACAGAAGTTAAGAGTTCGTGGCCAGAGCAGCTCAATCTTGTGTATACCCCCCTCTAAAAAAGACTTTACCTTAAATCAAGAGGGACATTTATTTGTTTCAAATAAAAAGAAACTGTGAACCTTTCCAATATTATTTCTACCAGAAACAAACACTTGAAGTCATGATGACAAACAACCACCTAGCTTGAAAAGCCAGTATTACCTCATAGTACTACAGCACAACTTACACACATATTGCATTAATAATATATGTCAATACAAAGATCCTATCTATAAATTGTGTACATACAACTTATGATTACATTTGATTGTGATTCCTGGTTCACTTTGTAGTTGAATCAGGATATCTATTATTGAAAGGAATTAATACATATTTTTAAAAGTTACCCGGGACTTGTTAAGATAATCTTATAGAGTGTTGTATGTATGTGAGTGTCACAGTGTTGTAAAGTGTTGTGGATTCAATTAAATTGTTTATTTGTCTGTTGGTTGTTGTGAACATATACTTTATCATTATCATAACCCTACACATTCAACGTAGTCATCACAATATTCCAGAATAAGTCTGACTGAGGTATAAATGTAGCAGCAAAGTAAGGTTATCTGTAATACACCACACTTATTAGATACAGATACCTTCACAGCTGATCTCAGTCAGTACACTAAGCCCCCTATAAATATTTATATCATCCCACTTTACCACATATATTGGGGTCCTGTCCGGGATTTTGAATCTTTCCCTCTTTTATATATATATTGGGGGTAATTCACTTCAGGAAATAATAAAAAAATTGACTATCCTTGGGTGGAAAATAAATAAGGTTGAGCTCTCAGTGCCTGTGGTTGTCCTTAGATAGTTATTTATAGATTGAATTGTTTACATTTGCCTGTTAGAAAATGGCGGACCTAGCAAAATTTCGATCTGCTGCTGTGCAGGCTGCTAAAGAGTTAGGAATGGACGGGCAAGTTATGATTGCTTATGTCACTACTGAATGTGACAAATTTATTGAACGTGAAGAAAAAAGATTAGAAAAAGAAGCTGAAAGAAAGTTAGAGGCGGAAAAGGAAATTAAGAGGTTGCAGATTGAGGCTGAGGCTAAGGCATTGGAGGCAGATAGGGAGATTAAAAGGCTCCAGTATGAAGAGAAGAAATTGGAGGCAGAAAGAGAAGAAAAGAGAATAGCTGCAGAAAGGGAAGCCGAAGAAAGAAGGCAAGCTACAGAAAGAGAAGAAAGAAGGCAAGCTACAGAAAGAGAAGAAAGGAGACAGGCTGCAGAGAGGGAAGCAGAAGATAAGAGATTACAAAGGGAACATGAGTTACGACTAAGGGAGCTGGAATTTCAAGGCCATGCTCCTGAAAATGGTGCCAGTCCCTTTACCTCTGATGCCACTGCTAGTCAGGGAGCCTCAGCTATGAATTTTCATTTAGATCATTTTGTTGAGAAAGAAGATGATATCGAGAGCTATCTAAATAGATATGAACTGTTAGCTACCACGTATGGGTTAGAGAGAGAAAGGTGGAGCTTAAAGTTATCACAAGGGCTTCGTGGTGCAGCTTATGAAATTTTTGCCAAAATGAGCAGAGGTGATCAAGAAAATTATGACATGCTAAAGCAGGCTCTTTTGTTAAGATATGAAAAGAATGGTGAATTTTATAGAAAAAAATTTAGGAATGCTAAACTACTGTCAGGTGAAACCTATCACCAGTTCTCTGCACGGTTAGAGACATACTTGGAGAAATGGACTTCTCTGGGGAAAACCCAAGATCTTAAGGAAATGGCTCCAGACCTGAGAAAGTTTCTCATGGAACAAGGTGCAGAGAGGCTGGGTGAGTTACTAAATGTCGCTGAAAGGTATCAAGCAGCTCAGGCAGAGGTAACAAGTAATAAAAAGAAACAGGTAGATAATTTTAAGGCACCACAGAACTTTAATAAATTTGATCCTAGAGATCAGAACAAAGGTAAGCACCAGTTTGATAGGCCACGGTATGACAATAAAAATAAAACCCCACAATTCGATGAAAGGAAATTTGATGAAAGAAAATCTTTCAACCAAAAAAGGAGGTGGTGTAAGAATTGTCGGATGGAAAATCATGATACTGACCGTTGTAGAAGGAATCCTATAGTAATGGCCACCCTTCAGGTCAGGTCGACCTCTAGAAAGGAGGAGGATATTATGATAAATACCACTACAGAAGAGATGAGGAAGGCACAGGCTGTGGATAAGACCCTCAAGCCTTGTTTTAGGAAATTGTCCAATTGCCATACACCTCCAGGAAAAGGAGACTTCTATATGAAGAACAAACTGATATACCGGAAGACCGGAACTAGATCCAAAGGTCAGGGACAGCTGGTACTTCCTAAAAGGTATAGGGCAGACTTAATAAGGAGCTTACATGTGAAACAAGATGGGGACCATGAGAAAATAGGTACCATCATTCAAAAGGTAGCTCAAAATTATTATTGGCCCAAGGCAAGGTGGGACATTGAAAATTTTGTAGAGAGATGTGGCATAGCACATGAGGGAACACCCACAAGTGGGAACATTGATCAGGACCTGGACACGCCACTGAGCAAACGTAGGCCTGACAATAGAAAGAATAATAAAGTGGACCGAGTGGATTGGGAAGCCCCTTTTCACGGACAATCTTCAATTGACTGTTTTACGATGGCCACTATGCGGAGAGTGCAAAAAGATGTCTTACCCCAGGATAAGCCGAAAATCCCTCAATCGGACTTAAACAAACTGGAGGAAGAAGATATAGAGAGGAAATCTCTCATCAAGAATTCTAAGTGGGGCGAAAGCCCCCCGAAAAAAATTGGTAGCGGTCGTTTTGTGCATGATGATTCTGGGAAGAAAAATCATCACTACAGTGCTTCTAGTGGAAGAGACCCTACCGGTGCATGGAAAAATAGGCAAGAAAGCAAAAGACAGAGAATTGGCTGTGGGAGAGAAGGTACTGCTTCTTCTACCCGGTAGTCAGAATAAGTTACAAATTGGATGGCAAGGTCCATATACAGTTCTAGAGAAGGTGTCTAGAACAAATTATAAGATAGATAAGAAGGGGAAAGAAAAAATCTATCATGTGAATCTCCTGAAGAAATATTTGGAAAGAGAAAATCAGGAAGAGACACACTTGTTGACCTTGTCCATTGCAATGGAGATGAAAAAGGAACCACTTTCATCATTTGAATATCCATTACACCCTTGTGAGACAGCTGCACAGGTGAAAATCAGTACACACTTAACGAAAGATCAGAAGAAGAGAGTGCAACAGGTTTTAGATGATCATACAGAGGTGTTAACGGACCGACCGGGGCATACAAACTTATTGGAATATGATATGAAACTGATAGACCCCACACCTGTCTGTATGAAAGCCTATTCGATTCCTTTTGCTAAGGAGAAAGCCTTGAAGGAAGAGATAGACTATTTGTTGAAGGAGGGAATAATTTCACACAGTGAATCTTCGTATAGTTCCAGTGTGGTACTCTTAAGGAAACCCTCTGGAGAACATAGACTCTGTATAGATTACAGGAGACTGAATGCTATCACAGAAGGTCAGGTGGATCCATTGCCGGATACAAATCAGTTGTTTGCCAGGCTAAATAAAGCTAAATATTTCTCAAAAGTGGATCTGAGTAAAGGATACTATCAGATTCCAGTAAAGCCTGAGGTTAGACCATACCTAGCTTTTAGTACCTCAGAGGGACACTATGAGTTTAACAGATTGCCATTTGGATTGAAGAATGCGCCTAGTGTCTTCTCTAGAATGATGAGAAAATTGTTGGACCCTCTGAATAATCCATGCATCACAAATTTCATGGATGATATCCTTATAGCAACAGAAACATTTGAGGAACACATTGACTCTCTGAACATGCTGTTTAATCGACTTAGAGAAGCGAATTTAACAGCCCGACCCACCAAATGTTGCGTTGGATGTAAAGAATTAGAATTCTTGGGACACAAATTCCATCAGGGAAACATGATTCCTGACCCCAAGAATTTAGAGAAACTAAAGAAAGCCCCGAGACCACAAACCATGAAAGACGTGAGATCCTTTGTCTCATTATGTGGTTTCTACCAAAAGTATATCAAAAACTTTAATTCCATATGTGCACCGTTAACTGATTTGACACGCAAAGGAAATCCAGATCGAATTACCTGGACAGCACAGTGTGAATTGGCATACCAGGAATTGAAGGAAAAGCTCACAAGCAAACCTATTTTGAAATTACCTGACTTAAGTCAAGAATTCATTGTGAGAACGGATGCAAGTAATATCCGGTTGGGCGCGACCCTGTTACAGAAATCAGATGCCCTGGTTGGGGAATTAACCCCAGTGGCATATGCTAGTAGAAAGTTGAATAAAGCTGAAAAAAATTATTCAACTAGCGAAAAAGAATGTCTTGCAGTAATATGGGCGATAAAGAAATTCAATATTTATCTGTATGGGAAGGCATTCAAGTTGCAAACGGATCACAAACCCTTGTCGTTTCTAGCGCAGGCTAGGCATGAAAATTCAAGGTTACTCAGATAGTAGTTACTTTTGCAGCCATTCCAGTTCAGCATAGAGTATATTACTGGAAAAACTAACCTGGGAGCGGATTTTCTAAGCCGCCATCCGTGTGATGAGAATCACCGTAAGCCCCAGGAATAATATTAAATTTCTCTATGTGTATATAGAATTATAGACTGATATATAACGTATGTTTTAAGTGGGGAGAATTTGTCGTGAAACATTCTAAATCCACATATCTAAATTAAAAAAGTAAATGTAAAGCCTAACGAATTAATTCAATAAAAGGAAAGAAGAATGGTACAAGAACAGTGCTGTCACAATGGCGTACAAAAATCCCCCTTTTTCTACGTCGTCTGCATAATTGTAACGCTTTCACGTTTACTAGTAAAGCCTACAGCAGCATACACGCGTTTCTAAAAATAAAACTGGTACTGTGTTTCTTAGAAAACCTTGAGATACGCACACTGCTTAATGACCTAGATAAAATACTAGCATTAATGTCATTATATACACTGCGTAATGAAAAGACAGACGGACTTAGAAGAGAGAGATAGAGAGATGAACGGAGGGACGCATGCAATACTACCACAGTCTCGCGATATAAAATTAATGCCATCCCACGCGTAAGGCATGAAGCACTAACGTTTTCAAATAAACAGTGATAAAAAACACTACCAATACACGGTTAGGTTTTAAAAAACATGTTTAATGCTTATTAGGAAACATGACACAATACTGTTTTACGTCTGAAATCCTGACTTTATACTGACAGAACAGTCGAAAAGGCAGGACAGGTGGCGGTTCTAAATCGTTAAAAAAAAAAAAAATACACGACTATCCTAGAATACATATTTTGAACGGAGCCACTTAGCCCCATTAAATTTATATATTTGGGTGCCTTAGGACTTGCTGACAAAGAATATGTTAAGTGTTATGCACATAGTCTAGTAATTAACAAATTATAGCCAAAATATTATAGGGGTGTTGTCTGACAGCACCAGATCATATTTGCTCATGTTTGGATACTGCGTTAGGGGAATGAGGCCACCCCGTTAAATCCGATTTGATTGGTTAGAATTATATGTAAGGCGAAACATGATTAGTCGACTGCAAATACTATTTTTGGTTGTTAAGGGAAACGTAGGAAGGGTAAATTTTTTCAAAAGCTTTTGTAAACGTGGTTTCATTGGCTAGACCAGTTGATATAGTCAATTAGGAGCGTCTGTTCAGTGCCACTTTTTGAAATTAAGCTGTGTAGAAGCAAGTGCGTTGAGATCCAGTTCATATTTTTCTAATGAAAGCCTGGGACAGAGGCAGATCGGAATTGTGCCATAACTCATCGCCAGTCAACGTATTTGTTTAATATTTCCTTGAATTGTGGTAAGCTAGACTTATTTGATCTCTTTTAGATGAAAATTGAATGTGAATTGATAATTTATGTATGTATTGTGTGTGTGGTTCAGTAGCAACCATGAGGAAAAGTCTAGATATTGCTCAAACCTGAACAAAACTTGTCGGAGAGGAGTATAACTGCATGGGATTGCCAAATAGTACTATGACACCTATCCTATTGAATAGAAGGAAATAATGCTGGAATTGCAGAGGCGTTGTAACCATTAGGGAGAGGAATACTGGTGAATGTTGTTACATGAGAAGCTAACAGTTGGCCTACAGCGCTGAACTCAGTGTTTGTTATGTATTGTGCTTCAGTGTGGAAATAGATTATAAATTAGTTCTGAAGTAGGAGGTACAACCTTCTTGTTTCAGGGACCGTGGTGCTAACGTATTGAAGCAGCACTTGGTCTGAGTTTTGCTGAATCCAGAGGCTGGTAGCATACTCCTTGGTCAAGATAGCGACCAGAATTGTTTCTCAAGGAAACGGTGAAGCAAGCGAGCAGTGGAGACTGTTTCCTGCCGCCCACACAGAAGTTAAGAGTTCGTGGCCAGAGCAGCCCAATCTTGTGTATACCACCCTCTAAAAGTGACTTTACCTTAAATCAAGAGGGACATTTATTTGTTTCAAATAAAAAGAAACTGTGAACCTTTCCAATATTATTTCCACCAGAAACAAACACTTGAAGTCATGATGACAAACAACCACCTAGCTTGAAAAGCCAGTATTACCTCATAGTACTACAGCACAACTTACACACATATTGCATTAATAATATATGTCAATACAAAGATCCTATCTATAAATTGTGTACATACAACTTGTGATTACATTTGATTGTGATTCCTGGTTCACTTTGTAGTTGAATCAGGATATCTATTATTGAAAGGAATTAATACATATTTTTAAAAGTTACCCGTGACTTATTAAGATAGTCTTATAGAGTGTTGTATGTATGTGAGTGTCACAGTGTTGTAAAGTGTTGTGGATTCAATTAAATTGTTTATTTGTCTGTTGGTTGTTGTGAACATACACTTCATCATTATCATAACCCTAGACATTCAACGTAGTCATCACAATATTCCAGAATAAGTCTGACTGAGATATAAATGTGGTAGCAAAGTAAGGTTATCTGTAATACACCACACTTATTAGATACAGATACCTTCACAGCTGATCTCAGTCAGTACACTAAGTCCCCTATAAATATTTATATCATCCCACTTTACCACATATATTGGGGTCCTGTCCGGGATTTTGAATCTTTCCCTATTATATATATTGGGGGTAATTCACTTCAGGGAATAATAAAAAAATTGACTATCCTTGGGTGGAAAATAAATAAGCTTGAGCTCTCAGTGCCTGTGGTTGTCCTTAGATAGTTATTTATAGATTGAATTGTTTACATTTGCCTGTTAGAAAATGGCGGACCTAGCAAAATTTCGATCTGCTGCTGTGCAGGCTGCTAAAGAGTTAGGAATGGACGGGCAAGTTATGATTGCTTATGTCACTACTGAATGTGACAAATGTATTGAACGTGAAGAAAAAAGATTAGAAAAAGAAGCTGAAAGAAAGTTAGAGGCGGAAAAGGAAATTAAGAGGTTGCAGATTGAGGCTGAGGCTAAGGCATTGGAGGCAGATAGGGAGATTAAAAGGCTCCAGTATGAAGAGAAGAAATTGGAGGCAGAAAGAGAAGAAAAGAGAATAGCTGCAGAAAGGGAAGCCGAAGAAAGAAGGCAAGCTACAGAAAGAGAAGAAAGAAGGCAAGCTACAGAAAGAGAAGAAAGGAGACAGGCTGCAGAGAGGGAAGCAGAAGATAAGAGATTACAAAGGGAACATGAGTTACGACTAAGGGAGCTGGAATTTCAAGGCCATGCTCCTGAAAATGGTGCCAGTCCCTTTACCTCTGATGCCACTGCTAGTCAGGGAGCCTCAACCTCAGCTATGAATTTTCATTTAGATCATTTTGTTGAGAAAGAAGATGATATCGAGAGCTATCTAAATAGATATGAACTATTAGCTACCACGTACGGGTTAGAGAGAGAAAGGTGGAGCTTAAAGTTATCTCAAGGACTTCGTGGGGCAGCTTATGAAGTTTTTGCAAAAATGAGCAGAGGTGATCAAGAAAATTATGACATGCTAAAGCAGGCTCTTTTGTTAAGATATGAAAAGAATGGTGAATTTTATAGAAAAAAATTTAGGAATGCTAAACTACTGTCAGGTGAAACCTATCACCAGTTCTCTGCACGGTTAGAGACATACTTGGAGAAATGGACTTCTCTGGGGAAAACCCAAGATCTTAAGGAAATGATCCTTATAGAACAACTAAGAGAGTCCATGGCTCCAGACCTGAGAAAGGTTCTCATGGTACAAGGTGCAGAAAGGCTGGGTGAGTTACTAAATGTCGCTGAAAGGTATCAAGCAGCTCAGGCAGAGGTAACAAGTAATAAAAAGAAACAGGTAGATAATTTTAAGGCACCACAGAACTTTAATAAATTTGATCCTAGAGATCAGAACAAAGGTAAGCACCAGTTTGATAGGCCACGGTATGACAATAAAAATAAAACCCCACAATTCGATGAAAGGAAATTTGATGAAAGAAAATCTTTCAACCAAAAAAGGAGGTGGTGTAAGAATTGTCGGATGGAAAATCATGATACTGACCGTTGTAGAAGGAATTCTATAGTAATGGCCACCCTTCAGGTCAGGTCGACCTCTAGAAAGGAGGAGGATATTATGATAAATACCACTACAGAAGAGATGAGGAAGGCACAGGCTGTGGATAAGACCCTCAAGCCTTGTTTTAGGAAATTGTCCAATTGCCATACACCTCCAGGAAAAGGAGACTTCTATATGAAGAACAAATTGATATACCGGAAGACCGGAACTAGATCCAAAGGTCAGGGACAGCTGGTACTTCCTAAAAGGTATAGGGCAGACTTAATAAGGAGCTTACATGTGAAACAAGATGGGGACCATGAGAAAATAGGTACCATCATTCAAAAGGTAGCTCAAAATTATTATTGGCCCAAGGCAAGGTGGGACATTGAAAATTTTGTAGAGATGTGGCATAGCACATGAGGGAACACCCACAAGTGGGAACATTGATCAGGACCTGGACACGCCTCTGAGCAAACGTAGGCATGACAATAGAAAGAATAATAAAGTGGACCGAGTGGATTGGGAAGCCCCTTTTCACGGACAATCTTCAATTGACTGTTTTACGATGGCCACTATGCAGAGAGTGCAAAAAGATGTCTTACAACAGGATAAGCCGAAAATCCCTCAATCGGACTTATGTAAACTGGAGGAAGAAGATGTAGAGAGGAAATTTCTCATCAAGAATTCTAAGTGGGGAGAAAGCCCCCCGAAAAAAATTGGTGGCGGTCGTTTTGGGCATGATGATTCTGGGAAGAAAAATCATCACTACAGTGCTTCTAGTGGAAGAGACCCTACCGGTGCATGGAAAAATAGGCAAGAAAGCAAAAGACAGAGAATTGGCTGTGGGAGAGAAGGTACTGCTTCTTCTACCCGGTAGTCAGAATAAGTTACAAATTGGATGGCAAGGTCCATATACAGTTCTAGAGAAGGTGTCTAGAACAAATTATAAGATAGATAAGAAGGGGAAAGAAAAAATCTATCATGTGAATCTCCTGAAGAAATATTTGGAAAGAGAAAATCAGGAAGAGACACACTTGTTGACCTTGTCCATTGCAATGGAGATGAAAAAGGAACCACTTTCATCATTTGAATATTCATTACACCCCTGTGAGACAGCTGCACAGGTGAAAATCAGTACACACTTAACGAAAGATCAGAAGAAGAGAGTGCAACAGGTTTTAGATGATCATACAGAGGTGTTAACGGACCGACCGGGGCATACAAACTTATTGGAATATGATATGAAACTGATAGACCCCACACCTGTCTGTATGAAAGCCTATTCGATTCCTTTTGCTAAGGAGAAAGCCTTGAAGGAAGAGATAGACTATTTGTTGAAGGAGGGAATAATTTCACACAGTGAATCTTCGTATAGTTCCAGTGTGGTACTCTTAAGGAAACCCTCTGGAGAACATAGACTCCGCATAGATTACAGGAGACTGAATGCTATCACAGAAGGTCAGGTGGATCCATTGCCGGATACAAATCAGTTGTTTGCCAGGCTAAATAAAGCTAAATATTTCTCAAAAGTGGATCTGAGTAAAGGATACTATCAGATTCCAGTAAAGCCTGAGGTTAGACCATACCTAGCTTTTAGTACCTCAGAGGGACACTATGAGTTTAACAGATTGCCATTTGGATTGAAGAATGCGCCTAGTGTCTTCTCTAGAATGATGAGAAAATTGTTGGATCCTCTGAATAATCCATGCATCCCAAATTTCATGGATAATATCCTTATAGCAACCGAAACATTTGAGGAACACATTGACTCTCTGAACATGCTGTTTAATCGACTTAGAGAAGCGAATTTAACAGCCCGACCCACCAAATGTTGCGTTGGATGTAAAGAATTAGAATTCTTGGGACACACAGTCCATCAGGGAAACATGACCCCTGACCCCAAGAATTTAGAGAAACTAAAGAAAGCCCCGAGACCATGTCGTAATTTTTATTTGAGAGGGTGCTGATGAATATTGGTCCCTTTAGAGTGTAAAGTGATATTGAAGGCTCTGTGAGAATAAGGATTTAGGTGAATGAGGTAGTAGATTCACAAGCGCTGGGAAGGAGCAAGGACAGTCTATTATTACGATAATATCTGTTTTCTCACAGACTACTCCTATCTCTCTTCTGCACAAACAATTGTTTGTCAGTTCCAGTCGCTCAGGCGCGCTCACCGATTTATTGATTCTGTCGCTCAACGTACATGAATACAAACTACACAGATGGAAATGTTTGGAGTTTTAGGCCAACCGACAACCAACACAAATAAATATTCATACCCTTATTATCATGAAGGACTCACACATAATTGTACATTTACAGTCAAAAATCAAAAAGTTACAGAATACAAATATAACTAGGGAAGAGGGGCTTTTGAGGAGAAATATCCCATCCACCGTTTCCCGTTTATATCTACTAACAGACAAAACCCGGTCCCAAAGACAAGAAAGGGGGAGGGGGGGTTGATCAGAGATAGGCAATTTAACCCACTGGTAAATATATTACTCTGAGGCAAGGGGGTACAGAAAAAAGGGGGGGGGGGGGGTAGAGGAAAGCTAGGGTTCTCAATTGTCTCCCTTTAAATCAACAAATTTTCCGGGAGGGGGGAATGAACACAGTTACCCAATCCCACTAGGAGAGATCCCGTACAAGGAATATAATGCACCTTAGTATAAGGTCGAACTAATTAAAAGGGTAAAGAAAAGATAAATCTCCTTTCATTCAAAAAAACACACTAGGGCTGGCCATCCCAACAAACACACACGCAGACTTACCGAAAGGTGAATTCTGGCACTTCATAGGAAATACATCAAAAAACAGCACTAAACTTTGACTTAGGTAAAAGTATTTTCTTCCGTGTACAGCCCCAGATTTTGCGGGTTGTTTAAGTTAACAAAGTGTCCCGAAATCGCTGGACGTTGAAGTTTAACGGTACTGTTTGTTTATTAGATAAAGTTCCTAAAGAAAGGCACAGGCACTTGGCTAAGCATGAGGTATGGTGTGGTTCCTAAAATTGGCACAGCTGGTGGTGGAGATAACTTCCTTTTTCCGTAATGTCACAAGTTAAGAAAAACACTGAGGTAAGTTCTTCTTCGGGGGGGGGGGGGGGGGGGGGGTTTAAAATCCACTGAATATGCGTGACAGACAGTGTTCAGGTATCGATGCTTTTTCTTCACAAATAGGGGAGTGAATAAAATATGTTCTGCTTCCAGTTGTCGTTAAGGGCTCTATATGAACTAGTATTTTTAAAGTGTTTCTTGAACGGCTTTTTTCTCAGTTACGTTCAGAGGAGCGGGGCCCATTACAGGTCGCCACAAGTTTAGCTTTAGAAAAGTTCATATGTTACTGGAGTTATCAAATTGAGTTTGGCAGAACTCTGTATATAGTTAATAATTGCTGGGATGCAGGTTGAATGATCGTTCTGAATGAAAGATAATCAAAACAAGAAATGCATTACAAATCATATTATAATCTGACGCGATAAATTACAGTTAGCCTATTTACTTATTAGCGTCGTCAATTAACAAATCAGGCAAACTTCCCGTGAGTTAAAAATAATTAAAAGCACACCTATCTATACAGAACTAAACTGTATTAAAGTTATAATTCTCTTTAACGTCTGCAAAATAAATTTACGCGTCAATTGTATTAGGAAATACTTTTAGCTGTAACATTAGTTTGCACTAGAACTTTGAAAATGGGTTTATTTAATAAGGTTAAATTTACACCACAATCCATTGAAATCAATTGAAATAACTCGACCAATGATCACTCGAAGCTAATGTATAAATTACCGTCTGCACAGAAAGAATACACTCCAATAGTCACGAAAGTAGATGAAATCCAGCAGGAATCCGACTATGCTAGTGCAACTAGGATTCTGTCAGAGCGAACGATAAAATGCAGTTTATCGGAGTTCCCTATTTATACTTCTCGAATGTAACTTGAATGGGGCGTGTTAAATTTTCGCACCTTTCTTGATCTTGAGCAAAATTCGGGGTACCTCGCCGATGTGTTAATCGTGGCGATTCCTACATTTTCCCCGGTCTACCGATTTTCTTCCGTCTCAGGCTGCTCGCATAAGAGTGCGAAAATTTCCCGAGAAGCTAACTCTGTGAGCTGCAAGTCCCTGATTCTTTAGATCGCGGCCGCTCCACGTTGAATTCTGAAGATCAGCATGTTCTTTGATGGTACCGCTGCATGCCGGTAAAAGTTACAACAGATGATCAGGGGTTCTAAAGTTATGAGAGGCCAATATTCTGTTATCATCCATCGAGTCAGGGAAATTCATTTGTCATACTTAGACGTACGTCACAATCGTCCCCACTTTTGAGACATGGAAACTCGTTTTCATGTTTAATTTATGACAATGAAGCTGCCCTGATCGGTAGTTTTAGGGTGATTGGCATCGTCGATTTTCTCCTCTTCCTCCGTGGTCCAGTTTCTACTCAAGAAGTCAGCTCCGACATTCTGTTTTCCTGGAATATATTCCACTTTGAAGGAGTAAACACTCAATAGCAAGGCCCAACGCATTATCCTTGCGTTGAATTCCTTCTTGGCACCCAGGAAAGCTAGTGGAGCATGGTCTGTTTGCACCGTGAAAGAAGTACCATACAGAAACTCATGATGGCGTCTGATGCCATGAATCAGAGCGAGACATTCTCTTTCAACGACACTGTAGTTGCGTTCCGCTTTATTCAGTTTCCGACTGCCATAGGCAACTGGAAATAGCATTTTCAGGTCACTGTCATCGGCTTGCAGCAATGTTGACCCGATGCCCTGACCTGACGCGTCAACTCTCAGTATGAAAGGTTTCTTAAGGTCAGGTAACCTTAGGATGGGGTATGCCGACAACTGTCCTTTCAAAGTGCTATACGCGTGTTCGCACTTTTGATCCCATATGACCTTATCAGGACAACCTTTCTTGGTGAGGTCAGTCAGAGGTGCTGTCAGTCCGTTGAAGTTCTGGATGTATTTCTGATAGTATGCACATAGCGATATGAAGGAACGTACGTCTTTCTTCGTTCGGGGTCTTTTTGCTGCCACAATTTTCTCCACGTTCTTCTTAATAGGCCAACTGCATCCGTGAGAAATAGTATGCCCCAGGAAGTCTAACTGTTCAAACCCGATGAGACATTTGCTAGGTCTGGCTGTGAGACCCGTTTCCTGTAGTCTCCTGAGGAGCATAGCAACCGTAGCAATATGTTCTTCATAGGTTTCCGATGCAATTAATATGTCATCCATGAAATTATGGATATGGGGACTTTGCAAAGGCTCTAGAAGTTTCCTCATCATCCTGGTGAACACTCCTGGTGCGTTATGCAAACCGAACGGCATCACATTAAATGTGTAATGTCCTTCGCTAGTGCTGAAAGCTAACAAAGGTTTAATTTCCTCCTTGACTGGTATTTGATAATAACCTTTACTGAGGTCAATCTTGGAGAAGATCTTTGCTTTGCTGAGCTTGGTGAACAACTCAGAAACAGTTTGGAGAGGTTCGGGCTGGAATTCCGTTACAGCGTTTAGCAACCTGTAATCAATGCACAGCCGAACTTCCTTATTGGGCTTCTGCAACAGCACTACACTCGAGCTGTAAGGAGATGTAGACTCACTGATAATTCCTGCCTGACGCAGCTTGTCTATTTCTCCGCGAAGTGCATCCGCTTTAGCGTACGGGATGGGGTAAACTCTGGTTTGAACAGGGGTCTCGTTTGTTAATTTCATATCAAATTCAATGAGATTTGTTCGACCAGGTACATCCGTTAAGACTGCACTGTACTGTTTTAGTAGAGCCCTGGTTTCTGTTTGTTGTTGTGGTGAGAGATTGTCGCCGAACTTGACATCTTTAAAGGATTCTGTGGGTTGCAGTGGATACTCCATGCACCCATCATCATCTTCCTCGTCTTCCGTTGCTATGGCGACAGCCAGGAGATGCTCGGAGGATGGCACCGGTCTTTCCAAATATTTCTTTAGCAGATTTATGTGGAAGACCTTCTCCTTTCCTTTGATGGAGATCTTGTAATTGGTACGTGAGATCTTTTTAAGGACGGTAAACGGCCCTTGCCATCCGATGCGAAGTTTATTGCTTCCGGTTGGGAGTAGCAACAAAACTTTCTCCCCTGGTTGGAGCTCTCTCTCTTTTGCAGCTTTGTTGTATCTTTTAGCGTGTTTAGCGCGGGCTTTCGTAAGGTTGGTTATAGCTAGATCCCATCCTAGCTTTAGCCTTAACGTTCCTGGTGTAGGGGTCTTTCCTTTTCCTTGACCTTGGTGGCCGCGCTGCCACGTAGGCTTGGTGGGTTGATCAGAATTGTTGTTGGGGGGGTATCGGGTTTTGTAGAATTTCGATTTTTCCTGGGGAGGTCTCTGGGTATTATTTTCTCGTTGGTTATAATTCTGAGAGGAATTAGAGGAATAGGATGACTGCTCTAGATTTTGTTTACGAGATGGCTCATCTGTGGGTTTACGTTTAGTGCTGGGAAGTTCGGCCATTGCATTGGTATAGCGTTCGGCCTTATTGAGTATGTCCTCAAGCCTGACTGCGCCCTGTTCAGCCAAAAATCTACGGGTTTCGTTTGACATAGTTGCCTTTATCTGTTCCACAAGAACAAGTTCAAGTAGTCCCTCATATGTAAGAGGTAGGTCAGATAATTCAATGCACTTTGTAAGATAACCCGTGAGACGTGAAGAGAACTGGGGAAATGTTTCCGTGCTCTCTTTTCGGCTGTTTCTGAACAACTGCAGAAACTTTCGGGCAGTCATCTCAAACTGCTGTAGTAAGGCCTTCTTCAACATGTCGTAATCATGTTGATTCGGTCCCAGCTTTGTGTACACGTCATAAGCATTGCCTTTCAGTGACGTTGAAAGTTTGAGCGCCCAGCGGGTACTCTCTAACCCATAAAGATTCGCGAGTCTATCGAATTTTTCTAGGTAGCTGTCAATTTTTTCGTTAGGGCTAGGAAAAGACTCTAAAGCGAAAGACATCGCAGTTAATTGGGCAGACTGAGTGCTGGAGAGATCCATTGTTTGAGACTGGGGTGAAGACGGCTCTCCATTATTTGAAGTAGAGGCACTCCGACTCTCTAAAGCCTTGAGCGCTAATTCATGTTGTCTTTCCCTCTCTCTTTCTCTCTCTCTGCGGGCTTCCATTTCTGCCTCAATTTTCTTCTGTTCCAATTGACGATCGTCCGCTTCTTTCTTCCTAGCTTCTGCCCTCTCTTCTCTCTCTTTTTTTTCCTTCCTCTCAGCTTCTGCCCTTTGTTTCTCTTCCTTCCTCTCTGCTTCTGCTCTTTGTTGCTCTTCCTTCCTCTCTGCTTCTGCTCTTTGTTGCTCCGCGTCATATATTTGCAGTTCCTGGGTGAAAAACAGATTCGCGGCTTCTGTGTCTAATCCTGAGTCTTTCGCTTCCTGTCTCAAAATGGATCTTATCCTAATTCTCTCAGCCATTGTCAAAGAACTGGATGCTTCTAAGACTAGAGAATAGTAAGATGGAACAAGAAGGGGAAAAACTCAAAGCCGCTACGAGAAAAACAAAGTAAAAAATTTACTGAATGACCTCGTGTGTTAACTTATCGCCGCTATTATTGTCACTTAAGACTCGTAACGCAAGCAACTATGCCAATTAAATGGTAAGTTACACTAGAAAAGAATCTACTCTTACTAACAGTAGAGAAAAATTTATATTAAACAATTTAAAAGGAAAAAAAAAATTTCCCAGAAAATGTTAATTCTCTAACAACAAACTCCGTCCCTGAAAACAATTTTTGAGATGAGACGTAGTTAACTTAATTTTAAAAATCAGAACAATCCGTCTTTAGCTTAGCTCAACTCAAACGCTCCATAACCTTTAGTGATTGTAAAACAATCACGCAGTCCCAGCAATTATATAACCAAAATTTTCAATTCCCTCTGCCAGAGAATACAAATGTGACAATCTTTTATTATCACTAACTGCCTGTTCCTGTGGAAAAACAAACCTGTCTTAATTGTTGTGTGGTTGGCCCAAAATACTGAACGGCTTGGTCTAGGGGAAGTAATACTTTTAAAGATTATACCCTACTTCACAAAGACAATCAACCACACTCTATTTTAACTAAGTTCAGAATCTCGAACGAGCTAACCATATATTGTCGTAATTTTTTTTCTGAGAGGGTGCTGATGAATATTGGCCCCTTTAGAGTGTAAAGTGATATTGAAGGCTCTGTGAGAATAAGGATTTGGGAGAATGAGGTAGTAGATTCACAAGCGCTGGGAAGGAGCAAGGACAGTCTCTTATTACGACAATATTTATTTTCTCACAGACTACTCCTATCTCTCTTCTGCACAAACAATTGTTTGTCAGTTCCAGTCGCTCAGGCGCACTCACCGATTTGGTGATTCTGTCGCTCAACGTACATGAATACGGCCTACACAGATGGAAATGTTTGGAGTTTTAGGCCACCCGACAACCAACACAATTAATGATTAATACCTTTATTATCATAAAGGACTCACACATAATTGTACATTTACAGTCAAAAATCAAAGGTTACAGAATACAAATATAACTAGGGAAGAGGGGTTTTTGAGGAGAAATATCCCATCCACCGTTTCCCGTTTATATCTACTAACAGACAAAACCCGGTCCCAAAGACAAGAAAGGGGGGGGGGGGTGTTGATCAGAGATAGGCAATTTAACCCACTGGTAAATATATTACTCTGAGGCAAGGGGGTACAGAAAAAAAGGGGGGGGTGTAGAGGAAAGCTAGGGTTCTCAATTGTCTCCCTTTAAATCAACAAATTTTCCGGGAGGGGGGAATGAACACAGTTACCCAATCCCACTAGGAGAGATCCCGTACAAGGAATATAATGCACCTTAGTATAAGGTCGAACTAATTAAAAGGGTAAAGAAAAGATAAATCTCCTTTCATTCAAAAAAACACACTAGGGCTGGCCATCCCAACAAACACACACGCAGACTTACCGAAAGGTGAATTCTGGCACTTCATAGGAAATACATCAAAAAACAGCACTAAACTTTGACTTAGGTAAAAGTATTTTCTTCCGTGTACAGCCCCAGATTTGCGAGTTGTTGAAGTTAACAAAGTGTCCCGAAATCGCTGGACGTTGAAGTTTAACGGTACTGTTTATTTATTAGATAAAGTTCCTAAAGAATGTCACAGGCACTTGGCTAGGCGTGAGGTATGGTGTGGTTCCTAAAATTGGCACAGCTGGTGGAGATAACTTCCTTTTTCCGTAATGTCACAAGTTAAGAAAAACACTGAGTTAAGTTCTTCTTCGGGGGGGGGGGGGGGGGGTGGGGGAAAAAACCACTGAATATACGTGACAGACAGGGTTCAGGTAGATAGATGTTTTTTTCTTCACAAATAGGGGCAGTGAATAAAATATGTTCTGCTTCCAGTTTTCTTTATGGACTCTATATGAACTAGTATTTTTAAAGTGTTTCTTGAATGGCTTTTTTCTCAGTTACGTTCAGAGGAGCGGGGCCCATTACAGGTCGCCACAAGTTTAGCTTTAGAAAAGTTCATATGTTACTGGAGTTATCAAATTGAGTTTGGCAGAACTCTGTATATAGTTAATAATTGCTGGGATGCAGGTTGAATGATCGTTCTGAATGAAAGATAATCAAAACAAGAAATGCATTACAAATCATATTATAATCTGACGCGATAAATTACAGTTAGCCTATTTACTTATTAGCGTCGTCAATTAACAAATCAGGAAAACTTCCCGTGAGTTAAAAATAATTAAAAGCACATCTATCTATACAGAACTAAACTGTATTAAAGTTATAATTCTCTTTAACGTCTGCAAAATAAATTTACGCGTCAATTGTATTAGGAAATACTTTTAGCTGTAACATTAGTTTGCACTAGAACTTTGAAAATGGGTTTATTTAATAAGGTTAAATTTACACCACAATCCATTGAAATCAATTGAAATAACTCGACCAATGATCACTCGAAGCTAATGTATAAATTACCGTCTGCACAGAAAGAATACACTCCAATAGTCACGAAAGTAGATGAAATCCAGCAGGAATCCGACTATGCTAGTGCAACTAGGATTCTGTCAGAGCGAACGATAAAATGCAGTTTATCGGAGTTCTCTATTTATACTTCTCGAATGTAACTTGAATGGGGCGTGTTAAATTTTCGCACCTTTCTTGATCTTGAGCAAAATTCGGGGTACCTCGCCGATGTGTTAATCGTGGCGATTCCTACATTTTCCCCGGTCTACCGATTTTCTTCCGTCTCAGGCTGCTCGCATAAGAGTGCGAAAATTTCCCGAGAAGCTAACTCTGTGAGCTGCAAGTCCCTGATTCTTTAGATCGCGGCCGCTCCACGTTCTTCTTCTTCTTGCGATCGCATCTTTGATGATTACACCGTCAGACGAGTTCTCATGATGAATTCGACTGTTGTTTGAAGTTCCTCTTTAACTCCATATAGCTTTGAGTTTAGTGTTGAGTCATTGGGCCAGTATATCTTTCTTAACTGGTCTTACAGAGGACAGTCCTGTAGAACATGCTCAGCAGTTTGTTCGTTTAATCCACATGTGCACAGTGGTGAAGCAGACAATCGTAGCTTGTGCATGTGTTTATTCAGTTTGTTATGCCCTGTCCTGAGTCGAAAAATAGTTGTCTGTCCCTGCCGGTCGAGAGTGTGATAGTCGTCTTTGGGTTGGTTCTGTTCTCTTCTGATAGTCTGGATAGCTCTCTTTTTCTCAAAGTATGTGACTTCATTATCTTCTTGTTCACATTCTCCTCCCTTTTTTGCAAGTTTATCTGCCTTTTCATTTCCGGGTACACCACAATGAGATGGTACCCACTGAAGTATGGTTCTCTTTTTGGCAGCTACCTTGTTTAGTTCATTTCTCAGATGCGGGAGTTTACCACCCTTGAGAGCTTGCAGGACAGACAGTGCATCTGTGAGGATGACTACCTGGTGGCAGTCAGAGTTGGTGTTATAAATCATATTTGCAGCTTGCTCTAGAGCTTGAACCTCAGCTGTATAGTTGGAACAGAATTTACCAGTGGGAATGTGCCTAGTCTCATAGTGGTTGTCAGGATATGAGATAAAGATACCGGCACCTCCATTCCTAACAGCATTAGTTGCTGATCCATCTGTATAGGCATGTATCCATGATTGATCGGGATAGCTTTCTTGGATCATACTCAATGTAGCAGTTCGTTTTTGCAGATCATTATACTCACATCCACTTGTGAGACCACTGACTGTTGTATTAATTTGGAGGGCACTGCTGGCCTGCTCCCATGGTACAGGGTATAGGGTGGGCTTCAGTGGTGTTGTCTTCATGGATAGGTCTTCTTGATGCTGTCTTATAAGTCTTTTCCCCCGATGCACAAAGCTGCTACGCTTTAGACGTCCCAATGCCAGATCATCTAGTCTTGCCTTCATTGGGTGCATTGGCATACTGTTGTACTTTTCCATCTGGATCATGGTTTTTGTGTCTCTTCTATGGGACAATGTCTGTAATCCAGCAACCTTCTGCATCTCTGTTATTGGTGTAGTTTTCATGGCTCCTGTAATGAGCCTGAGAGCTTGATTTTGCACCTTGTCCAAAGACTGCAGATGTGAGTTAGCAGCTGATGACCATGCTGCTGAGCTAAACTCTAAGTGTGGTCTTATTACTCCATTATAAATCTTCTTTAGATTTCGTTCATTTGCTCCCCAGTTGGTACCTGCTAATTTTCTGAGTATGCCTAGTCGTCTTCGGGCCTTTCCTTCTCCACGTTGAATTCTGAAGATCAGCCTGTTCTTTGATGGTACCGCTGCATGCCGGTAAAAGTTACAACAGATGATCAGGGGTTCTAAAGTTATGAGAGGCCAATATTCTGTTATCATCCATCAAGTCAGGGAAATTCATTTGTCATACTTAGACGTACGTCACAGACCACAAACCAAGAAAGACGTGAGATCCTTTGTCTCATTATGTGGTTTCTACCAAAAGTATATCAAAAACTTTAATTCCATATGTGCACCGTTAACTGATTTGACACGCAAAGGAAATCCAGATCGAATTACCTGGACAGCACAGTGTGAATTGGCATACCAGGAATTGAAGGAAAAGCTCACAAGCAAACCTATTTTGAAATTACCTGACTTAAGTCAAGAATTCATTGTGAGAACGGATGCAAGTAATATCGGGTTGGGCGCGACCCTGTTAAAGAAATCAGATGCCCTGGATGGGGAATTAGCCCCAGTGGCATATGCTAGTAGAAAGTTGAATAAAGCTGAAAAAAATTATTCAACTAGCGAAAAAGAATGTCTTGCAGTAATATGGGCGATAAAGAAATTCAATATTTATCTGTATGGGAAGGCATTCAAGTTGCAAACGGATCACAAACCCTTGTCGTTTCTAGCGCAGGCTAGGCATGAAAATTCAAGGTTACTCAGATGGTCCTTACTTTTGCAGCCATTCCAGTTCAGCATAGAGTATATTACTGGAAAAACCAACCTGGGAGCGGATTTTCTAAGCCGCCATCCGTGTGATGAGAATCACCGTAAGCCCCAGGAATAATATTAAATTTCTCTATGTGTATATAGAATTATAGACTGACATATAACGTCTGTTTTAAGTGGGGAGAATTTGTCGTGAAACATTCTAAATCCACATATCTAAATTAAAAAAGTAAATGTAAAGCTTTTACGGTAGTTTAATTGGCATTGTCTGCTAGAGGTTAGCAGCATGCGATTTTAGGGGTTACAACGTTTAATGTAATGTAAAAATATTATTAGCCTATTGAACGCTGTGACGTTTCAGCGTTGGTAGTCACGCACCGTGACCAAGAGACGGGACCCTTTCTTGAATGACCGTCGAACTGAGAAGACGTGTCCTTGTAGTCTTATAGTGTCGGGCATGGAGTGCCACACAGTTATATTGTATTTTATTATGGACATGTGTCAGTCCACTGTTATGATGAAGAAAGATGAATGTTACAGGTTAGTAATTGACTAAACCTAGTCGAGATGAATTAACAGTCCGTTTTTAGTTATATTAGTGCCAGACGCATAATTTCACTGTCGGTCGTTGGGATCACCAACCACGCGTGCATATAGTTATGTCGTTCTGCCTACAGTAATTCAGATTTACGGGACAAAGGGCTGATATGCAAAGATAGTTAATTCAATATAGGATTCTAAATTATATATGTGATGTATTCATGATCAACGTATGATGTCTGAAAATGTGTAATAAATCGTTTGGACTCAAAAAGGAACTTATCACATTTATTGAGGTTGACTAGTTCCAACAGTTGTGATAGTCACAAGATTATACACCCATCTTCGCGTAATACACCATCAAGCACGATACAGAAATAAAATGAATGAATTGATGCACTGGCCAATGGAAGTGGAAGCTTCCTTCATTCAATGAAAATCTTCAACGGTCACACATTTAAACAGAGGAGGTTTTGCAACAGTGGTGACATTATATATATATATATATATATATATATATATATATATATATATATATATATATATATATATATAAGAAGAGAAGAAACACAACCCAACCTCCCTCGTAACAGTGGTTGGCCATTCTTTGGGGACGAAAGAACAAAAAAAAACGGAAAATTTTTTTTCATTGAACTCCGAAGGAATTGTTTACTTTCAATGAACAATCACGTGATATGCTAAAACGTGACCTATGATGCAGATGCATAGTTACACAAAGCTGACGTCATACTATTGTGCGTACATGCCAGCAGATCAAACGACAACCTTCAACGCATTCCAAGTTTGATAAAAGATTACATGATCAAGAAGACCAGACGATGGAATACTGTTATCAGCCAACGAAGAGCAAACAGTACTAGGCATTAATCTAGTCCGTTGATGAACTTGACATCGCCGGAGCATTTTAAAGATAAGTCTAGTTTTATGACTGTTGTCATTCAGATAACACAATACTGAGTCCATTTCGTCTGTGCAGGCATGTCTATTCTATTTTTTATATATCTATGTTATATCTGTTTTCACCGTTTGTGTTGTTCCTAATTCGTGGGCGGTAGGGCGGCGGATTGAAATCAATTCTATGGCTCCCTGGATGCCCGAACTGATTTTAATTGTTCCTTAAGGCCGTTAGTTAATTGCATTTTAACGAAGAACCCATCGATGGCTTTCCGATGATTTTGTTCGTTCGTATTTGCAATTAATTGACCTTGCATGTTAGGTGTCTAGTCTAGTAATAACTGGGGTATTCTAGTGTATTTAGTTCTAATTTTTATTCATTTCTGTAGTTATGTTTGTAATCTATCGTGTTTTTCTGATCTGACTATCATTTCGTTTATATATTTGTATAACCGTTAATGAGTCCATGTATACGTCACTAATTTTTGTGTACGCAGGTTAATTTTCTATTCAGTTCACTCTTTGATCTCTCACTTCCGGTTTATTCTACTTAGTTATAAATGCATTTTTATTGTGAAAATGTCTTTGTCGTATTATAATACTGTTCTGTAATCCTTGGTTAACAAATTGTGTTGTTTGTCTTCATCTCATCCATTTATAATATAATATTAATACTATAATTTATTCATTAATAAGAGTGTAGATGAATATGATTAAATTTTTATGAATTTTAAGGAGGAATTAGGGACTTTGCACCAATTTGCAGTGGTGGTCCAAGAAATGGGCAATGCACTTTATAGCTCATGATTATGGCATAATATACAATGATTAATTATTATAAATTTATAACATATTAAGACATATTAAATGTTAATTAGTACACTTTCTCAGTACTACAGTGTGGACTTAGTAACTATTAAAGATTAAATAACCTAATTATTTAGGGATAATACCCATAATTATTGAATACTAATATTAAGTGCATGATATAATTTCAGCATCTTAGATAAATAAATATCATAACTATTTATGATAGATATTAGTGGGTACATATAATATTTTTACAAAATATTATAGATTTGTGGAACTTATAAATAACAGTACAAGAATATTGCAATTTCTTGTATTGATTATTCATACGTTGAGTAATTACAAATATATACATAGATTCTATTGGTGATTACTAGACATTAGTGATTGAATACTTAAATAAATTAACGTCAAGAATGCTTACCTTGGATCATTTCATTAAAATTGGAAAAGATTGTAATAAAAAGGGAGATGCACTCCTGGAATTTGCGGAACAACAACTTGCAAAATATAAGGCAGAGATGGAAGAACTTGAAAGAAAAGAGGCGGAAAAGAAAGCAGAATTAAGACAAGAAGAAGAAAGAAAGGTGGCAAGAGATGAAATCCTACGGATTGAAGAAGAGAATAAATTGAAACGACAGGAAATCGTACTGCAGCAAGAAATGGAATTGCAACGGCTTAAATTGGAAACAGCAAAACTTCAGTCGCAAGGTGCTGCAGCAAGCCAAAATGATAATGCTCAATCTGGATCTTCATCCAACCGACTTAAGGGCAATTATTACTTTAAGCTACCGCCGTTCAAGTTACACGTTGACGATTTGTCATCATGGCTATCGCGCTTTGAGGATATATGCAAGGTCAATAACCTTGACAAAACTGCATGGGCACTTAAACTCAAGGAATTTCTGGATGGCGAACCTGCAAGTGCAGCACAAAATATTGATCCGACATTAGCCACAGACTATGAGGCCATTAAGACTTTGTTATTGCGTCGGTTCCACTTGAACGAAGAGGCATGTAGATTACGTTTCAAAAGTTTGTTGCCAGATAATAATAAAGACTTTACAGGTTTTATTGCTAACATACGCAATACTTTTAACAGATGGGTTGAACTGGCAGGTGTCAACAAATCTTACGACAAGTTAGTTGATTTGTTATTAAGGGATAAAGTGTTATCTTCTGTCAGCCCACCGTTCTTTGCCTATCTGCAAGAACGTAAACCAGATACTATTGATGAGTTGGAAAAAATTTCATTAAATTACTGCACTGCGCATCCGAATGCGAACATTTCTAGCTCGTTGATAAGAGAACCTCTTCCTGTAGCCTCCAATATGGCTTATCACAGTAATAACAAACCAAGAACACACAGTGTAGACAGAAGTAGGTTCAAAGGAAACTATGACATTAATTTTCATAAGGGACGTAATAGTTTTAACAATGACTTTAATAGAGGAAGACCACAAAATAGAAATTATTCACCTCAGTCCAGATACAACAATAATCCACGTAACTCAAGTTATAATCGGTCATATAACTATAATAATGGTAACAATTGGAACAACAACAATAATTATAGCTCGAGACATCGAGATAACAGTTACAATAGGGGACAACGGGATAATTCAAATGATTATTCTCGTCATCGTTCTCATTCTCGTAGATCGACAAATTATAATCATAATACAGGGGCAGCCGTTACTAATGCTACAACCCCTGGGGTTCAGAGTTCACCTACTAATAACAGAATACAGTCTTCGTCTACATGTTATGCAATGAATTATAATGTGGCAAATAGTTGCCCAGAATGTAATCTTATATTTCAGAAGGCAAAAGAGACGGTTCTGAACTGTGGACACATTCTCCCAGAAGTCAGTCTGGCAGTCAATGACGGAACAGGCTCGCTGATCTTCAACAGAGGAAAAGTTAATGGATCCATCGTCTCAGTTTTAAGAGATTCTGGATCGACAACGATCGGAATCCGTCAGTCACTTGTTCATCCTAATTGTGCAACTGGAGAACATGTCAGGTGCATGACTTTTGGAGGAACAATAGAATGTTATCCAACTGCTATTATACATATTAATACACCTTTTTTCACAGGCAACGTTAAAGCATGCATGTTAAGGAACCCAATTGCCGACCTTATGGTGGGATGCATACATGGAAGTAAGGATTGCACACCAGAAGAGATTATTGAATGGGAAAAAAATAATCTATGCATCGGAAATGCAGTGATAACCAGAGCACAGACGAAACAATTAGAGACTATGGACACTGAAAAAAGGGAAACAGACAATCATGAAAATATTGAGGTTCATTCTTCGATTGACCGAGCATCCTTTGCTGCAAAACAGAAGGAAGACAGATCATTAAAAAATTTTTTTGCACTGGTCAACAAAGTTGACAATCTTGCTATGAACAATAATAATAATCATTGGTTTATTATTAAAAATGACATATTATTAAGATGTTTTATGGATAAAACTCAAGTAAGACAACAGGTCATGGTACCTTTTGCTTTTAGACGGTACATACTTCAACACGCACATGATTCTAAGTGCGCAGGTCACATGGGATATACTCGGACACGTTCTCGAGTATTATCTTCTTTTTTTTGGCCGGGAGTATCACGAGATATTTCACAGTACGTACGCTCCTGTACGATATGCCAGGAAGTGAAAGCACGAGGAGCCTTTCACACGGCGCCTATTCAGGCTTGTGACATATCTGTGAGACCCTTTGACAAGATGGCCATTGATATTATTGGCCCACTTTTACCATCAGCCAGAGGACATAGATTTGTTCTCACGTGCATCGATTTATGCACACGATGGCCAGAAGCCATCCCATTGAAAACCACCACCACCACAGATGTAGCTGATGCACTACACCTGATCTTTTCTAGAGTAGGTTTTCCTAGGAAGCTTTTATCAGATCATGGATCTCAATTTATATCTGAGACTATGACAGAAGTAATGAAGACTTGGAATATAGATAGAAATCTCAGCAGCATTTATCACCCAATGAGTAATGGTGCAGTAGAAAGACTTAACCGCACACTCAAACAAATGTTACATAAAGTTACAGTTAACCATCCACAGGACTGGGACAGAGTACTCCCAGCCGTGTTATTCGCTTATCGAGAGGTGCCACATGAACAAACTGGCTTCTCTCCATTTCAATTAGTCTTTGGCGCTCCACCAAGAGGTCCTATGGGACTAATAAAAGACTTATTGATTGACTCCGAGATGACTCAGGATACCCAGTCATCCTATGAGTATGTAATTAATCTCCGGAATAACATTATTGATGCCTGCAAAACGGCAACAGCTTCATCTGAGGCTGCTAAAGCGAAAGCTAGAACTTTCCAAAACAGTAGTAGACGATTACGTCAATTATTTCCAGGAGATCAAGCTTATGTGTTATTGCCACATAACGATAATAAACTACTCATCTCGTGGAATGGTCCATACCAGGTTATCAATAAGATTTCTGATGTTGATTATGTCCTGGACATTAAGGGACATCACAAAATATTTCACATAAATATGCTCAAACAATTTCATACTCGTCCTGAACATCTACAAGCTATTTTTCATGAACTAGATGACACTTTCGTACCTACATGTCACTATTCTAATTTGTCTGTTATCCAGGAAGAAGAATCTTCTTTTCCTGAGGTACAGTTGGCATTACCTGTACCTGTAGTACAACCTACTGAATCTTGGCGGGACGTAACCATTTCTTCGTCGGTTACACCGCAACAGCATCAACAGATTGCTGAACTTCTACAATCTTATCCAGATGTGTTGACCGACGTTCCAGGTCGCACATCAGTCATTAGTCATGACATCACTCTTAACGATGATACTCCAATTCGGGTACATCCATATTCTGTTCCTCTACACTTTCTTACTAAAATTACTAAGGAACTTGAACAGATGTTATCTTTAGGAATTATTGAAACTAGTAATTCCCCATTTTCTTCTCCATTAGTTATTGTCCGAAAGAAGGACAATAACATTAGACTATGCGTCGACTATAGAAAATTAAATGCACAAACTATAGTTGATAGCGAACCACATCCACTTCTCGACGACTTACTGCCACGTCTATCTACCGCAACTATATTCACTAAGATAGACTTAACTAAAGGTTATTGGCAGATACCACTAACCGAAAAAGCTAAATACTACACAGCGTTTTCAACTCCGCAAGGTCTATACCAGTGGAATGTTATGCCTTTTGGGCTTGTTAACGCTCCAGCTACCTTTGTTCGCATGATGCGACATATTTTTTCAGGT
The DNA here is from genome assembly GCA_024509875.1 of Oreohelix idahoensis. Lineage (NCBI taxonomy): Eukaryota > Metazoa > Mollusca > Gastropoda > Stylommatophora > Oreohelicidae > Oreohelix > Oreohelix idahoensis. The sequence continues at coordinate 555,100 of JAMPIV010004033.1, forward strand.
AGACCAGACATCATTACATACATAGACGACATATGCTTATTTAGTTCATCATTTGAGGAACATTTTTCGGGTCTTAAATACGTTTGACACATTAAGAATGAATAGTTTAACTGCTAAACCCACAAAATTACAAGTAGCGTTTCATGAAATAACGTTTTTGGGACACATCATTGGAGCAGGATATATCCAAACACTACCTAGTACGGTTTCTAAAATTTTAAACGTTTCCGTTCCTCAAACGAAGAAACAGGTTAGAAGCTTGTTAGGTCTAGTCCAATATTACAGCAGATTCGTACCTAACTTGTCATCTATCACGGCTGTTTTATCATCTTTATTAAAAAAGGACATGCCAGTGAAGGTGACATGGACTGGTGAGTGTAATAAAGTATTCCTTAATATTATTGATATTTTTTCCCACCCACCGATTTTGAGACTACCTGATGCTTCCAAAAAGTTTATTCTCCGCACAGATGCGAGTAATTACGGAATTGGCGCATGTTTGCTCCAATATCATGACGACATCCTCCATCCATCCTTGTATGTCTCACGAAAACTGAAACCGCCAGAGGTGAAATACTCCACTGTCGACCGCGAATTGTTGGCAGTTGTATGGGCGATAACAAAATTGGAGAAATTTCTGCTGGGAGCCCCATTCGTGGTCCAGACAGATCAGAAAGCCGTAGCATCACTACGACGGGCGAATCATAAAAGTCCAAAGCTCACAAGATTCGCTATTCTGCTTCAGCCTTTTGATTTCTCCATCGAGTACATTACAGGATCAGAGAACGTCTTGGCAGATACTCTCTCCAGAAACCCTTCTGATGTCGAGTCATGAACAATAATAACGTCGCAGAAACTTACCCAAAAGACATAGCACTATCGTTGCTTTTCGACATAGAAAGGAACCATTGCCTACAATACACGTATCTGCTCACTAAAAACATGTTATATATGAAATGAACGAAATCAAGTGACACTATGTTCGTATTTACGCCAGGACTTTGCTTGGTGTCCATTCATGATAAAACTATTTGAAACAATTTCGGGAATCAAGTGTAAATAATTGAAATTCTATCGAACTAATTCAGTATGTGACATGAACTATTGTCAAGAACGTCGATACTTATGAATTGGAACACTTAAACATTTTTACTAATCGGAATTCACAAGGATCAAGCCTACGGATGGATCATCATATCCAACGTTAATTAATTTTAATTAAGTCGTTGAAATAATGGAAATTAAAATTAAATGTGAGATAAATATGAAAAAAATGAAATGAAATTTGGAAAAAAATGAAAGAAAGAAAAAAAAAAAAAAACTCACATGATTCTTAGATAATATTATTGGATGTAACTATTATATTATATAGTTAATAATTATGTTGACACATTACATACTACTTTATTATTTAATTGGTTAATTTAGATAGGTATAAACAACTTAACACTAAACTTAATTAATGTCCAACACACATATCTAATTTAAATTTATACATTATTTTCTTTCTCTACTTTATTTCTCATTTATTTATTTCTCTCTTTAACATCTTCTTTCATTTTTCTTGCATTAGATTTTCAACAACTTTATTCTTATTACACACTCAGTATAATTAATTAGTTTAATTTTAACTCTTTAGATTAGTCTGACGTGACATTTCATTGCGACATATTTTAAGTTAATTAATTAATTAGATATCAACATTAGACATTCTCTTTTAGTTCATATAAAATTTATGTATAACATTTATGTATAATATGATCATTAATATATTAGATGACTGTTAGTTAGTCGACATGACCACGACACTGTTCTAGACAGAACATCGTAGGCCATATGTCGCATTTTTGTTAAATTTTTGATATTATTCATTCATATAGGTTTTTGAAAAAAAAAATCTATCGAATAGATTTTTTTTCCCCCGGTGGACAGGGAATTGTTACGGTAGTTTAATTGACATTGTCTGCTAGAGGTTAGCAGCATGCGATTTTAGGGGTTACAACGTTTAATGTAATGTAAAAATATTATTAGCCTATTGAACGCTGTGACGTTTCAGCGTTGGTAGTCACGCACCGTGACCAAGAGACGGGACCCTTTCTTGAATGACCGTCGAACTGAGAAGACGTGTCCTTGTAGTCTTATAGTGTCGGGCATGGAGTGCCACACAGTTATATTGTATTTTATTATGGACATGGGTCAGTCCACTGTTATGATGAAGAAAGATGAATGTTACAGGTTAGTAATTGACTAAACCTAGTCGAGATGAATTAACAGTCCGTTTTTAGTTATATTAGTGCCAGACGCATAATCTCACTGTCGGTCGTTGGGATCACCAACCACGCGTGCATATAGCTATGTCGTTCTGCCTACAGTAATTCAGATTTACGGGACAAAGGACTGATATGCAAAGATAGTTAATTCAATATAGGATTCTAAATTATATATGTGATGTATTCATGATCAACGTATGATGTCTGAAAATGTGTAATAAATCGTTTGGACTCAAAAAGGAACTTATCACATTTATTGAGGTTGACTAGTTCCAACAGTTGTGATAGTCACAAGATTATACACCCATCTTCGCGTAATACACCATCAAGCACGATACAGAAATAAAATGAATGGATTGATGCACTGGCCAATGGAAGTGGAAGCTTCCTTCATTCAATGAAAATCTTCAACGGTCACACATTTAAACAGAGGAGGTTTTGCAACAGTGGTGACATTATATATATATATATATATAAGAAGAGAAGAAACACAACCCAACCTCCCTCGTAACAAAAGCCTAACGAATTAATTCAATAAAAGGAAAGAAGAATGGTACAAGAACAGTGCTGTCGCAATGGCGTACAAAAATCCCCCTTTTTCTACGTCGTCTGCATAATTGTAACGCTTTCACGTTTACTAGTAAAGCCTACAGCAGCATACACGCGTTTCTAAAAATAAAACTGGTACTGTGTTTCTTAGAAAACCTTGAGATACGCACACTGCTTAATGACCTAGATAAAACACTAGCATTAATGTCATTATATACACTGCGTAATAAAAAGACAGACGGACTTAGAAGAGAGAGATAGAGAGATGAACGGAGGGACGCATGCAATACTACCACAGTCTCGCGATATAAAATTAATGCCATCCCACGCGTAAGGCATGAAGCACTAACTTTTTCAAATAAACAGTGATAAAAAACACTACCAATACACGGTTAGATTTTAAAAAACATGTTTAATACTTATAAGGAAACATGACACAATACTGTTTTACGTCTGAAATCCTGACTTTATACTGACAGAACAGTCGAAAAGGCAGGACAGGTGGCAGTTCTAAATCGATTAAAAAAAACAAAAAACAAATACACGACTATCCTAGAATACATATTTTGAACGGAGCCACTTAGCCCCATTAAATTTATATATTTGGGTGCCTTAGGACTTGCTGACAAAGAATATGTTAAGTGTTATGCACATAGTCTAGTAATTAACAAATTATAGCCAAAATATTATAGGGGTGTTGTCTGACAGCACCAGATCATATTTGCTCATGTTTGGATACTGCGTTAGGGGAATGAGGCCACCACGTTAAATCCGATTTGATTGGTTAGAATTATATGTAAGGCGAAACATGATTAGTCGACTGCAAATACTATTTTTGGTTGTTAAGGGAAACGTAGGAAGGGTAAATTTTTTCAAAAGCTTTTGTAAACATGGTCTCATTGGCTAGACCAGTTGATATAGTCAATTAGGAGCTTCTGTTCAGTGCCACTTTTTGAAATTAAACTGTGTAGAAGCAAGTGCGTTGAGATCCAGTTCATATTTTTCTAATGAAAGCCTGGGACAGAGGCAGATCGGAATTGTGCCATAACTCATCGCCAGTCAACGTAATTGTTTAATATTTCCTTGAATTGTGGTAAGCTAGACATATTTGATCTCTTTTAGATGAAAATTGAATGTGAATTGATAATTTATGTATGTATTGTGTGTGTGGTTCAGTAGCAACCATGAGGAAAAGTCTAGATATTGCTCCAACCAGAACAAAACTTGTCGGAGAGGAGTATAACTGCATGGGATTGCCAAATAGTACTATGACACCTATCCTATTGAATAGAAGGAAATAATGCTGGAATTGCAGAGGCGTTGTAACCATTAGGGAGAGGAATACTGGTGAATGTTGTTACATGAGAAGCTAACAGTTGGCCTACAGCGCTGAACTCAGTGTTTGTTATGTATTGTGCTTCAGTGTGGAAATAGATTATAAATTAGTTCTGAAGTAGGAGGTACAACTTTCTTGTTTCAGGGACCGTGGTACTAACGTATTGAAGCAGCACTTGGTCTGAGTTTTGCTGAATCCAGAGGCTGGTAGCATACTCCTTGGTCAAGATAGCGACCAGTATTGTTTCTCAAGGAAACGGTGAAGCAAGCGAGCAGTGGAGACTGTTTCCTGCCGCCCACACAGAAGTTAAGAGTTCGTGGCCAGAGCAGCTCAATCTTGTGTATACCCCCCTCTAAAAGTGACTTTACCTTAAATCAAGAGGGACATTTATTTGTTTCAAATAAAAAGAAACTGTGAACCTTTCCAATATTATTTCTACCAGAAACAAACACTTGAAGTCATGATGACAAACAACCACCTAGCTTGAAAAGCCAGTATTACCTCATAGTACTACAGCACAACTTACACACATATTGCATTAATAATATATGTCAATACAAAGATCCTATCTATAAATTGTGTACATACAACTTGTGATTACATTTGATTGTGATTCCTGGTTCACTTTGTAGTTGAATCAGGATATCTATTATTGAAAGGAATTAATACATATTTTTAAAAGTTACCCGTGACTTATTAAGATAGTCTTATAGAGTGTTGTATGTATGTGAGTGTCACAGTGTTGTAAAGTGTTGTGGATTAAATTAAATTGTTTATTTGTCTGTTGTGAACATACACTTCATCATTATCATAACCCTAGACATTCAACGTAGTCATCACAATATTCCAGAATAAGTCTGACTGAGGTATAAATGTGGTAGCAAAGTAAGGTTATCTGTAATACACCACACTTATTAGATACAGATACCTTCACAGCTGATCTCAGTCAGTACACTAAGTCCCCTATAAATATTTATATCATCCCACTTTACCACATATATTGGGGTCCTGTCCGGGATTTTGAATCTTTCCCTATTATATATATTGGGGGTAATTCACTTCAGGGAATAATAAAAAAATTGACTATCCTTGGGTGGAAAATACATAAGGTTGAGCTCTCAGTGCCTGTGGTTGTCCTTAGATAGTTATTTATAGATTGAATTGTTTACATTTGCCTGTTAGAAAATGGCGGACCTAGCAAAATTTCGATCTGCTGCTGTGCAGGCTGCTAAAGAGTTAGGAATGGACGGGCAAGTTATGATTGCTTATGTCACTACTGAATGTGACAAATTTATTGAACGTGAAGAAAAAAGATTAGAAAAAGAAGCTGAAAGAAAGTTAGAGGCGGAAAAGGAAATTAAGAGGTTGCAGATTGAGGCTGAGGCTAAGGCATTGGAGGCAGATAGGGAGATCAAAAGGCTCCAGTATGAAGAGAAAAAATTGGAGGCAGAAAGAGAAGAAAAGAGAATAGCTGCAGAAAGGGAAGCCGAAGAAAGAAGGCAAGCTACAAAAAGAGAAGAAAGAAGGCAAGCTACAGAAAGAGAAGAAAGGAGACAGGCTGCAGAGAGGGAAGCAGAAGATAAGAGATTACAAAGGGAACATGAGTTACGACTAAGGGAGCTGGAATTTCAAGGCCATGCTCCTGAAAATGGTGCCAGTCCCTTTACCTCTGATGCCACTGCTAGTCAGGGAGCCTCAACCTCAGCTATGAATTTTCATTTAGATCATTTTGTTGAGAAAGAAGATGATATCGAGAGCTATCTAAATAGATATGAACTGTTAGCTACCACGTATGGGTTAGAGAGAGAAAGGTGGAGCTTAAAGTTATCACAAGGGCTTCGTGGTGCAGCTTATGAAATTTTTGCCAAAATGAGCAGAGGTGATCAAGAAAATTACGACATGCTAAAGCAGGCTCTTTTGTTAAGATATGAAAAGAATGGTGAATTTTATAGAAAAAAAATTTAGGAATGCTAAACTACTGTCAGGTGAAACCTATCACCAGTTCTCTGCACGGTTAGAGACATACTTGGAGAAATGGACTTCTCTGGGGAAAACCCAAGATCTTAAAGAAATGATCCTTATAGAACAACTAAGAGAGTCCATGGCTCCAGACCTGAGAAAGTTTCTCATGGAACAAGGTGCAGAGAGGCTGGGTGAGTTACTAAATGTCGCTGAAAGGTATCAAGCAGCTCAGGCAGAGGTAACAAGTAATAAAAAGAAACAAGTGGATAACTTTAGGGCACCACAGAACTTTAATAAATTTGATCCTAGGGATCAAAACAAAGGTAAGCACCAGTTCGATAGGCCACGGTATGAAAATAAAAATAAAACCCCACAATTCGATGAAAGGAAATTTTATGAAAGAAAATCTTTCAACCAAAAAAAGGAGGTGGTGTAAGAGTAGTCGGATGGAAAATCATGATACTGACCGTTGTAGAAGGAATTCTATAGTAATGGCCACCCTTCAGGTCAGGTCGACCTCTAGAAAGGAGGAGGATATTATGATAAATACCACTCCAGAAGAGATGAGGAAGGCACAGGCTGTGGATAAGACCCTCAAGCCTTGTTTTAGGAAATTGTCCAATTGCCATACACCTCCAGGAAAAGGAGACTTCTATATGAAGAACAAATTGATATACCGGAAGACCGGAACTAGATCCAAAGGTCAGGGACAGCTGGTACTTCCTAAAAGGTATAGGGCAGACTTAATAAGGAGCTTACATGTGAAACAAGATGGGGACCATGAGAAAATAGGTACCATCATTCAAAAGGTAGCTCAAAATTATTATTGGCCCAAGGCAAGTGTGGTGAAGTGGGATGTTATAAATATTTATAGGGGACTTAGTGTACTGACTGAGATCAGCTGTGAAGGTATATATATATCTAATAAGAGTAGTGTATTATATATAACCTTACTTGCTGCCACATATGTATACCTCAGTCAGAATTATTCTGGAATAGTGTGATGACTACGTTATATGTTGTCGTGGAATATTCTAATCCACATATATAAATTATCAAGTAAATATAAAGCCTAATAAATACATATAATAAATAAAGGAAGAAGAATGGTAAAGAACAGTGCTGTCACAATGACTGTACTCGAAATCCCCTTGTTTTCTACTGCGTATGCAAATTGTAACGTTTCACGTTGATATTAAAGGCCTTCTGCAACATACACGCGTTTCCCAAACACACAATAAAATGTGCTGCCTTTCTAAGAAAAACCTTGAAATATGCAAGTTGACCTAAATTTTAAATTCCATTCATGTCTTTTTCTACACTATGTTACCAAGATCAAAAGACAGATGGACAAAAGGATAGCGAGAAGGGAGAGGCAGAAAGCCGAACACTAAACACGCTTCGCGCGATACACAAATGCTGCCATCACGCGTGTAAGACTACATGCACTAACTTTTTTTCAGACGGACAGTGATAAAATACATTACCCATCCCAGAGTTAGGTTTATAAATCCTGAAAAACTCTTATTAGAAAAGATAACATTAGATGGGTTTACGGTTGAAAACATAACAGTACCCAGACAGCACATCTTCGAAACAGGAGGTAGAAAATACATATTTTGAACGCAGCCACGTAGCTCTTTTAAATTTGGATATTTGGGTTCCTTAGGGCTTGCTGACAAGAATATGTAAAACGTTACGCAAATAGTCCAGGAATTAATAAATTATACCCAAAATAAAATAGTGGGGATGCCTGACAGCATGGAATCATTTCTGCTCATAAAATTTTTTTATAACGTGTTTGAAAAAAATCTTACGTTACAGAATTAGCCTACCATGTAAACTCCAAATTGATTGGAGCGCAACAAATGAAAGACTAACCACGATTGGTCGGGCTATAAATACTATCTTTCGTTGTTAGGGGAGACGTGAAAAGGTAACATTTTTTCAAACACTTGTCGAAACGTGGCCTCATTGGCTAGACTCGCTGATATACTCACTTAGGAGCGTTAGTTCGAGACCACTAGTGCAAATAATCTTGATAAAGCAACAGTGCGTTGAAGCCAGCTCATATTTGTGTTAAATAAAAGCCTGGAACATAAGCAGATGGGAATTTGTGCCAGTAATTGTGCCAGAATTCATTGCTAATCAACGTATCTGTGTTTATTTCCATGAAATTGTGGGACCGTGGTCTTGATGGTACTGAGCAGCACCTGGTCAGAGCTTTGCTGAATCCAGAGTCGGACAGCATACTCCTTGGTCCATTTAGCTATCAGTGAGGTGTCTCCAGAGCCCAGAGGAGAATTCGAGCAGAGGAGTCCTTCCCTGCCGCCATCACGCAAGATAAGCTGATTTGGCCAGCTGAGCTCAACATTATGTCCCCTCATCTTGAAATGACTTTGTAAAAATAACATTCAGAGGGGAATTTAATTGTCTTAATATCAGGAACTGAGAACATCTCCAATACTAGTCCCAAAAGACAAACTATTGAAGTCATGATGACAAATACCAACAGAGCTTGAACAAAACAAAACCAGTATTACCTCATATTACCACTACACAACTGACACACATAGGATATTTTAATAATATATGTCACTACAATATTCATATTGATAAAGTCTGTACATATACTTGTAATTAAAATTGATTGTGATTCCTGGTTCCTTTGTATTTGAATCAGGACACATATACCTTTATGATAACCATGAATACATATTGTTATTTGAAAAGTTATCAGTGACTCCTTAAGATATTCTCATAGAGTGTTATATGTATGTGAGTGTCACAGTGTTGTCAAGAGTAGTGGATTAAATTAAATTGTTTATCTGTCTGTTGTTGTGACTTACACTTCATCATACACATACCCTAGACACATAACGTAGTCATCACACTATTCCAGAATAATTCTGACTGAGATATATAGATATGTGGTAGCAAGTAAGGTTATCTATAATACACTACTCTTAATAGATATAGATACCTTCACAGCTGATCTCAGTCAGTACACTAAGTCCCCTATAAATATTTATAACATCCCACTTCACCACATATATTGGGGTCTCGCTCTTGGGATTTTGAATCTTTCCCTATTAAAAATATTGGGGGTAATTCACTTCAGGGAATATAAGAATTAAAAGGTATCCTTGGGTGGAATTAAATAAGGTTGAGCTCACGGTGCCTGTGTTGTCCATTAGATATATTTAGAGATTAAATTGTTGGTTAGACATTGTAGAAATTTACCTGATAGACAATGGCGGACCTGGCCAAATTTCGATCTGCTGCTGTTCAGACTGCAAAAGAGTTAGGATTAGATGGGCAAGTTATGGTTGCCTATGTCACTACGGAATGTGACAAATTTATTGAACGCGAAGAAAGAAGGTTTGAAGCCGAAAGAAAGTTAGAGGCTGAAAGGGAAATTAAGAAGTTACAATTTGAAGCTGAGGCTGAGACTAAGAGGTTGCAGATTGAGGCTGAGACTAAGAAATTGGAAGCAGAAAGAGAAGACAAAAGATTAGCTGCAGAAAGAGAAGAGAAGAGATTAGCTGCAGAGAGGGAAGCAGAAAAGGAGGAGAAAAGATTACAAAGGGAACATGAGTTACGACTAAGGGAGTTTGAGTTTCAAGGCCATGCTCCTGAAAATGGTGCCAGTCCCTTTGCCTCTGATGCTACGGTTACTCAGGGAGCCTCAACCTCAGCTATGAATTTTCATTTAGATCATTTTGTTGAGAAAGACGATGATATTGAGAGCTATATAAATAGGTATGAACTATTAGCTACCACGTATGGGTTAGAGAGAGAAAGGTGGAGCTTAAAGTTATCTCAGGGACTTCGTGGGGCAGCTTATGAAGTTTTTGCAAAAATGAGCAGAGGTGATCAGGAAAATTATGACATGCTAAAGCAGGCTCTTTTGTTAAGGTATGAAAAGAATGCAGAATTTTATAGGAAAAAATTTAGGAATGCTAAACTACTGTCAGGTGAAACCTATCACCAGTTCTCTGCACGAATAGAGACATACTTGGAGAAATGGACTTCTCTGGGGAAAACCCAAGATCTTAAGGAAATGGTCCTTATAGAGCAATTAAGAGAGTCCATGGCTCCAGACCTGAGAAAGTTTCTCATGGAACAAGGTGCAGAGAGGCTGGGTGAGTTGCTAAATGTTGCTGAAAGGTATCAAGCAGCTCAAGCAGAGGTAACAGGTAATAAAAAGAAACAAGTGGATAACTTTAGGGCACCACAGAACTTTAATAAATTTGATCCTAGGGATCAAAATAAAGGTAAGCACCAATTTGATAGGCCACGGTATGAAAATAAAAATAAATTCCCACAATTCGATGAAAGGAAATATGATGAAAGAAAATCTTTCAACCAAGGAAAAAGGTGGTGTAAAAATTGTCAGATGGACAATCATGACACTGACCGTTGCAGAAGGAAACCTGTGTATATGGCAACCCTTCAGGTCAGGTCGACCTCAAGACAGGAGGAGGATATTATGTTAGATACCACTCCAGAAGAGATGAGGAAGGCACAGGCTGGGGATAAAACACTCAAGCCTTGTTTCAGAAAATTGTCAACTTGTCATACAACTCCAGGCAAGGGAGATTTTTACATGAAAAACAAGTTGATGTATAGGAAGACTGGAGCTAGATCCAATGGTCACGGACAGCTGGTTCTTCCAAAAGATATAGGACAGACTTAATAAGGAGCCTACATGTGAAACCAGATGGGGACCATGAGAAGATAGGTACCATCATTCAAAAGGTGGCTCACAATTATTATTGGCCCAAAGCAAGATGGGACATTGAGAATTTTGTAGAAAGGTGTAGCATAGCACATGAGGGAACACCCACAAGTGGGAACATGGATCAGGACCTGGACACGCCACGGGGCAAAATTAGGCCTGATAATAAAAAGAAAAATAGATTTGATAAAGTGGACCAAATGGAATGGGAAGCCCCTTTTCACGGACAAGCTTCACTTAACTGTTTTACAATGGCCACTATGCGGAGAGTGCAAAAAGATGTCTTACCCCAGGATAAGCCGAAAATCCCTCAATCGGACTTAAACAAACTGGAGGAAGAGGATGTAGAGAGGAAATCTCTCATCAAGAATTTTAAGTGGGGAGAAAGCCCCAAAAGAAAAATTGGTAGCGGTCGTTTTGTGAATGATAATTCTGGGAGGAAAAATCATCACTATAAAGCTTCGAGTGGAAGAGACCATACCGGTGCATGGACAAATAGGTCCACACAATTAAAGGTCCATATGTAGCTTTGTTAAGAACGTGGACTGATGAAAAGGCAGAGGAAAACATTACATCTTCATACCAATATGTGAATGAGCTGACCACTCGGTTAAAAACTGGCTGGAAACTTGCCAATGAAAATTTGAAACAAGCCAGGAAGAAACATGCTGCCTATTATAACAGGAAGGCGAAAGACAGAAATTTGGCTGTGGGAGAGAAAGTACTGCTTCTTTTGCCCGGGAGTCAGAATAAGTTACAAATTGGATGGCAGGGTCCATATACAGTTCTAGAGAAGGTGTCTAGAACAAATTATAAGATAGATAAGAAGGGGAAAGAAAAAATCTATCATGTGAATCTCCTGAAGAAATATTTGGAAAGAGAACATCAGGAAGAGACACACTTGTTGACCTTGTCCATCGCCATGGAGATGAAAAAGGAACCACTTTCATCATTTGAATATCCATTACACCCCTGTGAGACAGCAGCACAGGTGAAAATCAGTACACATTTAACGAAAACTCAGAAAGAGAGAGTGCAACAGGTTCTAAATAATCATGCAGAGGTGTTAACAGACCGACCAGGGCATACAAACCTATTGGAATATGATATGAAACTAATAGACTCCACACCTGTCTGTATGAAACCATATTCGATTCCGTTTGCTAAGGAGAAAGCTTTGAAGGAAGAGATAGACTATCTGTTGAAGGAAGGAATTATTTCGCACAGTGAGTCTTCGTATAGTTCCGGTGTTGTACTCTTAAGGAAGCCCTCTGGAGAACATAGACTCTGTATAGATTACAGGAGACTGAATGCTATTACAGAAGGACAGGTGGATCCATTGCCGGATACAAATCAGCTGTTTGCCAGACTAAATAAAGCTAAATATTTCTCAAAAGTGGATCTGAGTAAAGGATACTATCAGATTCCAGTAAAGCCTGAGGTTAGACCATACCTAGCTTTTAGTACCTCAGAAGGACACTATGAGTTTAATAGATTGCCATTTGGATTGAAGAATGCGCCTAGTGTCTTCTCTAGAATGATGAGAAAATTATTGGATCCTCTGAATAATCCCTGTATAACAAATTTTATGGATGATATCCTTATAGCAACAGAAACATTTGAGGAACACATTGACTCTCTGAACATGCTGTTTGATCGACTTAGGGAGGCAAATTTAACAGCCCGACCAACCAAATGTTGCGTTGGATGTAAAGAATTGGAATTTTTGGGACACACAGTTTATCAGGGAAACATGACCCCTGACCCAAAGAATTTAGAGAAACTACAGAAAGCCCCGAGACCACAAACCAAGAAGGACGTGAGATCCTTTGTCTCATTATGTGGTTTCTACCAGAAGTATATCAAAAACTTTAATTCCATATGTGCACCGTTAACTGAATTGACACGTAAAGGACATCCAGATCGCATTACATGGACACCACAATGTGAAATGACTTACCAAGAATTGAAGGAAAAGCTCACAAGTAAACCCATTTTGAAATTACCTGACTTAAGTCAAGAATTCATAGTAAGGACGGATGCAAGTAATATTGGGTTAGGTGCAACTCTACTACAGAAATCAGATGCATTGGATGGGGAATTAAGCCCAGTGGCATATGCTAGCAGAAAGTTGAATAAAGCTGAAATCAACTACTCAACTAGCGAAAAAGAATGTCTTGCAGTAATATGGGCAATAAAGAAATTCAATATTTATCTGTATAGGAAGGCATTTAAGTTGCAAACAGACCACAAACCTTTATCGTTTCTAGCACAGGCTAAGCATGAGAACTCTAGGTTACTCCGATGGTCTTTACTTCTGGCTCCATATAATTTTAGCATTGAGTATATATCTGGAAAAACCAATTTGGGAGCGGATTTTTTAAGCCGCCATCCGTGTGATGAGAATCACCGTAAACCCCAGAAATAATAATAAATTTCTCTATGTGTATATAGAATAAAGGACTGACATATAATGTCTGTTTTAAGAGGGGAGGTGTCGTGGAATATTCTAATCCACATATATAAATTATCAAGTAAATATAAAGCCTAATAAATACATATAATAAATAAAGGAAGAAGAATGGTAAAGAACAGTGCTGTCACAATGACTGTACTCGAAATCCCCTTGTTTTCTGCTTCGTCTGCAAATTGTAACGCTTTCACGTTGATATTAAAGCCTTCTGCAACATACACGCGTTTCCCAAACACACAATAAAATGTGCTGCCTTTCTAAGAAAAACCTTGAAATATGCAAGTTGACCTAAATTTTAAATTCCATTCATGTCTTTTTTACACTGCGTTACCAAAACGAACGAACAGATGGACAAAAGGATAGCGAGAAGGGAGAGGCAGAAAGCCGAACACTAAACACGCTTCGCGCGATACACAAATGCTGCCATCACGCGTGTAAGACTACATGCACTAACTTTTTTCAGACGGACAGTGATAAAATACACTACCCTTTCCCAGAGTTAGGTTTATAAATCATAAAAAACTCTTATTAGAAAAGATAACATTAGATGGGTTTACGGTTGAAAACATAACAGTACCCAGACAGCACATCTTCGAAACAGGAGGTAGAAAATACATATTTTGAACGCAGCCACGTAGCTCTTTTAAATTTGGATATTTGGGTTCCTTAGGGCTTGCTGACAAAGAATATGTAAAACGTTACGCAAATAGTCCAGGAATTAATAAATTATACCCAAAATAAAATAGTGGGGATGCCTGACAGCATGGAATCATTTCTGCTCATAAAATTTTTTTATAACGTGTTTGAAAAAAATCTTACGTTACAGAAATAGCCTACCATGTAAACTCCAAATTGATTGGAGCGCAACAAATGAAAGACTAACCACGATTGGTCGGGCTATAAATACTATCTTTCGTTGTTAGGGGAGACGTGAAAAGGTAACATTTTTTCAAACACTTGTCGAAACGTGGCCTCATTGGCTAGACTCGCTGATATACTCACTTAGGAGCGTTAGTTCGAGACCACTAGTGCAAATAATCTTGATAAAGCAACAGTGCGTTGAAGCCTGCTCATATTTGTGTAAATAAAAGCCTGGAACATAAGCAGATGGGAATTTGTGCCAGTAATTGTGCCAGAATTCATTGCTAATCAACGTATCTGTGTTTATTTCCATGAAATTGTGGGACCGTGGTCTTGATGGTACTGAGCAGCACCTGGTCAGAGCTTTGCTGAATCCAGAGTCGGACAGCATACTCCTTGGTCCATTTAGCTATCAGTGAGGTGTCTCCAGAGCCCAGAGGAGAATTCGAGCAGAGGAGTCCTTTCCTGCCGCCATCACGCAAGATAAGCTGATTTGGCCAGCTGAGCTCAACATTATGTCCCCTCATCTTGAAATGACTTTGTAAAAATAACATTCAGAGGGGAATTTAATTGTCTTAATATCAGGAACTGAGAACATCTCCAATACTAGTCCCAAAAGACAAACTATTGAAGTCATGATGACAAATACCAACAGAGCTTGAACAAAACAAAACCAGTATTACCTCATATTACCACTACACAACTGACACACATAGGATATTTTAATAATATATGTCACTACAATATTCATATTGATAAAGTCTGTACATATACTTGTAATTAAAATTGATTGTGATTCCTGGTTCCTTTGTATTTGAATCAGGACACATATACCTTTATGATAACAATGAATACATATTGTTATTTGAAAAGTTATCAGTGACTCCTTAAGATATTCTCATAGAGTGTTATATGTATGTGAGTGTCACAGTGTTGTCAAGAGTAGTGGATTAAATTAAATTGTTTATCTGTCTGTTGTTGTGACTTACACTTCATCATACACATACCCTAGACACATAACGTAGTCATCACACTATTCCAGAATAATTCTGACTGAGATATATAGATATGTGGTAGCAAGTAAGGTTATCTATAATACACTACTCTTAATAGATATAGATACCTTCACAGCTGATCTCAGTCAGTACACTAAGTCCCCTATAAATATTTATAACATCCCACTTCACCACATATGTCTAGGGTATGTGTATGATGAAGTGTAAGTCAAAACAACAACAGACAGATAAACAATTTAATTTATTCCACTACACTTGACAACACTGTGACACTCACATACATAAAACACTATACAAGGATATCTTAAAGGAGTCACTGATAACTTTTCAAATAACAATATGTATTCATTGCTGTCATGAATGAATATGTGTCCTGATTCAAATACAAAGGGAACCAGGAATCACAATCAATTTCAATTACAAGTTATATGTACAGAATTTATCAATATGAATATTGTAGTGACATATATTATTAAAAGTATCCTATGTGTGTTAGTTGTGTAGTAGTAATATGAGGTAATACTGGTTTTGTTTTGTTCAAGCTCTGTTGGTATTTGTCATCATGACTTCAATAGTTTGTCTTTATTGGAACTAGTATTGGAGATGTTCTCAGTTCCTGATATTAAAACAATTTAATTCCCCTCTGAATGTTATTTTTACAAAGTCATTTTAAGATGGGGGTACATAATGTTGAGCTCAGCTGGCCACATCAGCTTATCTTGCGTGATGGCGGCAGGAAAAGACTCCTCTGCTCGATTTCTCCCCTGGGCTCTGGAGACACCTCACTGATAGCTAAATGGACCAAGGAGTATGCTGTCCGACTCTGGATTCAGCAAAGCTCTGACCAGGTGCTGCTCAATACCATCAAGACCACGGTCCCACAATTCATAGAATAAACACAGATACGTTGACTAGCAATGAATTCTGGCACAATTACTGGCACAAATTCCCATCTGCTTATGTTCCAGGCTTTTATTTAGCAAAAATATGAGCTGGCTTCAACGCACTGTTGCTTTATCAAGCTTATTTGAACTAGTGGTCTCGAACTAACGCTCCTAAGTGATTATATCAGCGAGTCTGGCCAATGGAGCCACGTTTCGACAAGTGTTTGAAAAAATTTTACCTTCCTACGTCTCCCCTAACAACCAAAGATAGTATTTATAGTCCGACCAATCGTGTTTAGTCTTATATTTGTTGCGCTCCAATCAATTTGGAGTTTACATGGTAGGCTATTTCCGTACGCAAGGTTTTTTTCAAACACGTTATAAAAAAAATTTTATGAGCAGAAATGATTTCATGCTGTCAGGCATCCCCACTATTTTATTTGGTTATAACTTGTTAATTCCTAGACTATTTGCGTAACGTTTTACATATTCTTTGTCAGCAAGCCCTAAGGAACCCAAATATACAAATTTAAAAGAGCTAAGTGGCGCGTTCAAAATATGCAATTTCTTCTACCTCCTGTTTCGAAGATGTGCTGTCTGGGTACTGTAATGTTTTCAAACGTAAACCCATCTAATGTTATCTTTTCTAATAAGCGTTTTTCAGGATTTAAAAACCTAACTCTGGGAAGGTTAGTGTTTTTATCACTGTCCGTCCGAAAAAGTTAGTGCATGTGGCCTTACACGCGTGATAGTAGTAATTGTGTATCGCGTTACGCTTGTTGGGGTGGCATTAATAGCGAAACGCGTGTTTAATTTTGCATGCGTTCGGCTTTCTGCCTCTCCCTTCTCTCTATCCTGCTTTATCTGTCTTTAGTTACGCCGTGTGCCTCTCAATGTTTTTCTTAGAAATGCAATACCCGTTTTAATGTGTTGTGGAAACGCTTGTATTTATGCAGTGGCTTATATTTAACGTGGAAACGTTACAATTTGCAGACGAAGCATAAAACAAGGGGGATTTCGAGTACATTCTTTGTGACAGCACTGTTATTTTACCATTGCTCTTTTCTTTATTAGAATTTATTTGTTAGGCTTTATATTTACCTGATAATTTATATATGTGGATTAGAATATTTCACGACACCTCCCCTCTTAAAACAGACATCCCATGTCAGTCCTTTATTCTATATACACATAGATAAATGTAAGTCAACTTGACTTTACTCTGCTGTGGTGCTATCATGGTTTTATGTAGTTGGGTCCATTCAGAGTAGGCACTACTCATGAAATCTGCCTCAGACTTCTACAACCAATAATATATTTCGGTTATGTTACTGAACAGCCGCAAGTGTGAGTGCTTGTCTTAATGCTGCTTCGCAACCCGTATTCACCATTTCTCTTCTCTGAGTCTGCGCAATGACATGTCCAGAGAACATTATATTTCCCTCAAAATGTACGTTATGAGGAGATAACATATACCTGGTGATAGCAGAGTTTTCGTAGTGGATCCCATAATCTTCTTATTATCCTGTATGAAACATTCGGAATATCCTCAAACAAAGAGGCAACTCAGGGATTCATTACGTTCCTCCGAAATGTTTACATCCAACAATTTTCTCATCATTCTAGAGAAGACACTAGGCGCATTCTTCAATCCAAATGGCAATCTATTAAACTCATAGTGTCCTTCTGAGGTACTAAAAGCTAGGTATGGTCTAACCTCAGGCTTTACTGGAATCTGATAGTATCCTTTACTCAGATCCACTTTTGAGAAATATTTAGCTTTATTTAGTCTGGCAAACAGCTGATTTGTATCCGGCAATGGATCCACCTGTCCTTCTGTAATAGCATTCAGTCTCCTGTAATCTATACAGAGTCTATGTTCTCCAGAGGGCTTCCTTAAGAGTACAACACCGGAACTATACGAAGATTCACTGTGTGAAATAATTCCTTCCTTCAACAGATAGTCTATCTCTTCCTTCAAAGCTTTCTCCTTAGCAAACGGAATCGAATATGGTTTCATACAGACAGGTGTGGGGTCTATCAGTTTCATATCATATTCCAATAGGTTTGTATGCCCTGGTCGGTCTGTTAACACCTCTGCATGATTATTTAGAACCTGTTGCACTCTCTCTTTCTGAGTTTTCGTTAAATGTGTACTGATTTTCACCTGTGCTGCTGTCTCACAGGGGTGTAATGGATATTCAAATGATGAAAGTGGTTCCTTTTTCATCTCCATGGCGATGGACAAGGTCAACAAGTGTGTCTCTTCCTGATGTTCTCTTTCCAAATATTTCTTCAGGAGATTCACATGATAGATTTTTTCTTTCCCCTTCTTATCTATCTTATAATTTGTTCTAGACACCTTCTCTAAAACTGTATATGGACCCTGCCATCCAATTTGTAACTTATTCTGACTCCCGGGCAAAAGAAGCAGTACTTTCTCTCCCACAGCCAAATTTCTGTCTTTCGCCTTCCTGTTATAATAGGCAGCATGTTTCTTCCTGGCTTGTTTCAAATTTTCATTGGCAAGTTTCCAGCCAGTTTTTAAACGAGTGGTCAGCTCATTCACATATTGGTATGAAGATGTAATGTTTTCCTCTGCCTTTTCATCAGTCCACGTTCTTAACAAAGCTACATATGGACCTTTAATTGTGTGGACCTATTTGTCCATGCACCGGTATGGTCTCTTCCACTCGAAGCTTTATAGTGATGATTTTTCCTCCCAGAATTATCATTCACAAAACGACCGCTACCAATTTTTCTCTTGGGGCTTTCTCCCCACTTAAAATACTTGATGAGAGATTTCCTCTCTACATCCTCTTCCTCCAGTTTGTTTAAGTCCGATTGAGGGATTTTCGGCTTATCCTGGGGTAAGACATCTTTTTGCACTCTCCGCATAGTGGCCATTGTAAAACAGTTAAGTGAAGCTTGTCCGTGAAAAGGGGCTTCCCATTCCATTTGGTCCACTTTATCAAATCTATTTTCTTTTTATTATCAGGCCTAATTTTGCCCCGTGGCGTGTCCAGGTCCTGATCCATGTTCCCACTTGTGGGTGTTCCCTCATGTGCTATGCTACACCTTTCTACAAAATTCTCAATGTCCCATCTTGCTTTGGGCCAATAATAATTGTGAGCCACCTTTTGAATGATGGTACCTATCTTCTCATGGTCCCCATCTGGTTTCACATGTAGGCTCCTTATTAAGTCTGCCCTATATCTTTTAGGAAGTACCAGCTGTCCCTGACCTTTGGATCTAGCTCCAGTCTTCCTATACATCAACTTGTTTTTCATGTAAAAATCTCCCTTGCCTGGAGTTGTATGACAAGTTGACAATTTTCTGAAACAAGGCTTGAGTGTTTTATCCCCAGCCTGTGCCTTCCTCATCTCTTCTGGAGTGGTATCCAACATAATATCCTCCTCCTGTCTTGAGGTCGACCTGACCTGAAGGGTTGCCATATACACAGGTTTCCTTCTGCAACGGTCAGTGTCATGATTGTCCATCTGACAATTCTTACACCACCTTTTTCCTTGGTTGAAAGATTTTCTTTCATCATATTTCCTTTCATCGAATTGTGGGAATTTTTTTTTATTTTCATACCGTGGCCTATCAAACTGGTGCTTACCTTTGTTTTGATCCCTAGGATCAAATTTATTAAAGTTCTGTGGTGCCCTAAAGTTATCCACTGGTTTCTTTTTATTACCTGTTACCTCTGCTTGAGCTGCTTGATACCTTTCAGCAACATTTAGCAACTCACCCAGCCTCTCTGCACCTTGTTCCATGAGAAACTTTCTCAGGTCTGGAGCCATGGACTCTCTTAATTGCTCTATAAGGACCATTTCCTTAAGATCTTGGGTTTTCCCCAGAGAAGTCCATTTCTCCAAGTATGTCTCTATTCGTGCAGAGAACTGGTGATAGGTTTCACCTGACAGTAGTTTAGCATTCCTAAATTTTTTCCTATAAAATTCTGCATTCTTTTCATATCTTAACAAAAGAGCCTGCTTTAGCATGTCATAATTTTCCTGATCACCTCTGCTCATTTTTGCAAAAACTTCATAAGCTGCCCCACGAAGTCATTGAGATAACTTTAAGCTCCACCTTTCTCTCTCTAACCCATACGTGGTAGCTAATAGTTCATACCTATTTAGGTAGCTCTCTATATCATCGTCTTTCTCAACAAAATGATCTAAATGAAAATTCATAGCTGAGGTTGAGGCTCCTTGGCTAGCAGTGGCATCAGAGGCAAAGGGACTGGCACCATTTTCAGGAGCATGGCCTTGAAACGCAAACTCCCTTAGTCGTAACTCATGTTCCCTTTGTAATCTCTTCTCCTCCTTTTCTGCTTCCCTCTCTGCAGCTAATTTCTTCTCTTCCCTTTCTGCAGCTAATTTCTTCTCTTCCCTTTCTGCAGCTAATTTCTTCTCTTCCCTTTCTGCAGCTAATTTCTTCTCTTCCCTTTCTGCAGCCTGTCTTTTTTCCTCGGCTTCCAATGCTTTAGCCTCTTTGTCAGCCTCAATCTGCAACCTCTTAGTCTCAGCCTCAGCCTCAAATTGTAACTTCTTAATTTCCCTTTCAGCCTCTAACTTTCTTCGGCTTCAAACCTTCTTTCTTCGCGTTCAATAAATTTGTCACATTCCGTAGTGACATAGGCAACCATAACTTGCCCATCTAATCCTAACTCTTTTGCAGTCTGAACAGCAGCAGATCGAAACTTGGCCAGGTCCGCCATTGTCTATCAGGTAAATTTATACAATGTCTAACCAACAATTCAATCTCTAAATATATATCTAATGGACAACAGGCACCGTGAGCTCAACCTTATTTAATTCCACCCAAGGATACCTTTTAATTCTTATATTCCCTGAAGTGAATTACCCCCAATATTTTTAATAGGGAAAGATTCAAAATCCCAAGAGCGAGACCCCAATATATGTGGTGAAGTGGGATGTTATAAATATTTATAGGGGACTTAGTGTACTGACTGAGATCAGCTGTGAAGGTATATATATCTAATAAGAGTAGTGTATTATATATAACCTTACTTGCTGCCACATATGTATACCTCAGTCAGAATTATTCTGGAATAGTGTGATGACTACGTTATATGTCTAGGGTATGTGTATGATGAAGTGTAAGTCAAAACAACAACAGACAGATAAACAATTTAATTTATTCCACTACACTTGACAACACTGTGACACTCACATACATAAAACACTCTACAAGGATATCTTAAAGGAGTCACTGATAACTTTTCAAATAACAATATGTATTCATTGCTGTCATGAATGAATATGTGTCCTGATTCAAATACAAAGGGAACCAGGAATCACAATCAATTTTAATTACAAGTTATATGTACAGAATTTATCAATATGAATATTGTAGTGACATATATTATTAAAAGTATCCTATGTGTGTCAGTTGTGTAGTAGTAATATGAGGTAATACTGGTTTTGTTTTGTTCAAGCTCTGTTGGTATTTGTCATCATGACTTCAATAGTTTGTCTTTATTGGAACTAGTATTGGAGATGTTCTCAGTTCCTGATATTAAACAATTAAATTCCCCTCTTAATGTTATTTTTACAAGTCATTTTTAGATGGGGGTACATAATTTTGAGCTCAGCTGGCCACATCAGCTTATCTTGCGTGATGGCGGCAGGAACAGACTCCTCTGCTCGATTTCTCCCCTGGGCTCTGGAGACACCTCACTGATAGCTAAATGGACCAAGGAGTATGCTGTCCGACTCTGGATTCAGCAAAGCTCTGACCAGGTGCTGCTCAATACCATCAAGACCACGGTCCCCCCAATT